>CM037852.1:124851025-125062508 GCA_021234595.1 Delia radicum
AGATACTTAAAACTTCGCTTAATTTATGGAAATCGGACCCTTTTGGCCTTACATTTTGTTTTATAGTTTCGACCCTTTATTTGAGTATACTAGTGTAGGCAATTGTTCAAGGATAATTTAAAAAATTTTTTTTTTTGATATTTTAGGCATTGGTTATAAGTTTTCACTATAAAAATTTAAAAAATGTCCTTTCTAAAAATGTTATTCTTCGATATCTTTGATGATTCTAAGTTCGTCACGAGCACTTAAGCAATGTTGCTCAGTTTAACGTTGATTAATGGGAATTTGTTCGAGCATTTTGGTATTAAAATTACGAAAATCGGTTAAGCAGTTAAAAAGCTATGAGTAAAAATGCGAAGGTACCTCTAAGTGTTTCGTACAAATTGGTATATTTGATAAAAATATTTTTTAACAGACGCTAGAGGCAACGGTTTTTTTCTCCTAAGAAATTGTTTTTTTAACACAAGAACCGCATTAGCCACAGAAATTCGTTTTCACCTCAAAATGCTTTTTTCAACAGAAAATTATAATGGTTTTTTACCACAAAATAACATTGATAGAAAATTTGGACTCTATTGACCCGGAATTTAGCTTACTTTGGGTTAAGTTCAAGATCAGGTCACACATATTGCACTTCGGGTTTCTGTACAGGAGCCCAAACATGGATAGGACGGATACACTTAATGGCTTCGACGTCCTTTCCGATTCCATCTCTAGAATATTGGGAGATTGTCCGAGTAGTGAAATTGTTTGTTGCTGGCGATTTTAATATTCACAACTCCACTTGGCTTCACCATTCGAGTCATACAACTCCCGAGGGCCTTTACGTTGAGCTTTTGCAGCGCATAATCACCTGGCGCAGTTAGTGAACGAGCCGACCCACATCCCGTCTGCTGTAGGAGAATACCAAAATACTCTCGACCTTTTCCTTACTTCACAATCCTGACAAATATGAAGTAAGAACTATTGCACCTCTCGGAAACTCGGATCATTGTGCCATTTCCGCATCTTTTTCGTTCTCCGACCTTCGTAACGTTTTGTCAACGTCTGCAAAACGTTCAGTTTTTATTTACGAGAAAGCACGTTGGTTTAAACTCAACAATTTTTTTCCGGCATTTCAATTGGAAACTCTGTTTCCTTGACAATAACGTCAATGCCGCTGCGAAAATGGTAGAACGTGTTATATTGCTTGGAATGAAACTATTCATTCCCTCTAAGCAAATTTCGGCTAAACCAAAGGATAAGTGTTGGTTTAATCAGACTTGCAGAGACGCAGTCAGATCCAGAGAGGAAGCGTTCAAAAATTGGCGGGACAACTGTAATGCCAATACTGATCTGCTACGCAAACGTGCGAGAAGTGAGTGTTCCAAAGTACTTAGGCGTGAAAAGTTTCTTTACGAACAACGTCTTCGTACAAAAGTTCTTTCTGCTCCTCGGGGCAGTAAGAGCTTTTGGTCATTTGTTAAAAGAATAAAGGATAATGCTAATTCAACTATTCCAACTCTTATAATGAATGACCAAATCTTCACTGACCCGGTTGATAAGGCCAACCTCTTGGCTGGCATGTTTGCAAGAAATTCATTCTTGCCGGATGGCGATCAACCACTGCCCGAACTCGAAAGAGTACCGTGTACTATGCCTATGATATTCTTCCGAACTCGAGCAGTTAAAAGGGTTCTTGCAGACCTCAACGTAAATAAGTCACCGGGCCGGATGGCATACCAGCACTGGTGCTGAAACAGTGCTCTTCGACGCTTGCGCGTCCATTGGCTAACCTTTTTAGCACTTCGTATCGTATGGGAATCTTTCCTTCGTGCTGGAAGGTTGCTAATGTCCAACCAATCCCTAAAAAGGGTGCGGCAAATAACCCTGAAAACTACCGCCCAATTGCAATTTGCTCTGCGCTCTCGAAGGTGATGGAGAGCATGATCAATTACCATCTTGTGAATTATCTAGAGTCGAACTCACTTATTAGTGACCGCCAGTATGGTTTTCGTAGAAATCGCTCTACTGGTGACCTGTTGGCTCTACTTTCGGAGCGTTGGAGTCGGTCAATCCACCGTTTTGGTGAGAGTAAGGTGGTTGCTCTGGACATTTCCAAAGCGTTCGACCGTGTGTGGCATGGTGCGCTTATATCAAAGCTTATTGCTTTTGGTGTCGGTAACGACTTCGCTCGCTTTGTTTCGAGCTTTCTCAGAGATCGCACTATACGCGTTGTTATAGATGGGGTCTCATCCGACGAGTTTCAGCTAAATTCAGGGGTACCTCAGGGTTCCGTTCTTTCTCCTTCCCTATTTCTCATTTTTCTAAATGACCTTCTTGTTCAAACTTTCAACCCTATTTACTCTTTTGCAGATGACAGCAACATTTGTCATTCATTTTCCTTCGATCGTAGGCCAAGCCTTGAGGAGATTGGGGCAAAAGGCAGAATATGAATGATACACTCAATTATGATCTTTCTACAATCTCTGAGTGGGGTCGTGCGAATTTGGTAGAATTTAATGCGCACAAGACTCAATGTTGTATGTTAACCCATAGGTCCGTGGATTTAACGCTGTCACCTGTTCAATTGGGTGGTATTAATATTGAAGAATCGGATACTCTTGATGTTCTGGGCATGAGGATTCAGTCTGATGTCCGTTGGAATAAGCACGTTTTCAAGGTGTCGAAAGAAGCATTCAAGTGTCTCGGTTTCCTGAGACGGTGTAAGAAGTACTTCACTCCTTCCGATTTACTTAATATTTATACCACCTATATCCGACCGAAAATGGAATACAACTCCCATATATGGGCAGGGGCTTCAAAGTCTATTTTGGAGCTTCTGGACCGTGTGCAAAGGAGGGCGTCGGCGCTCATCAATGACGAGAGGGTATCAAGCTCTATTGACTCATTGGAGCATCGTCGGAATGTGGGTTGTGTAACATTGTTCTATCGATATTACCATGGAAATTGTTCTGCTGAGATAAGTGAACTTATCCCCAGGGCCCGTATTTTCATTCGAAACACTCGCTTATCTAGCAGAGCTCATCCGTTTGTAGTCGATTGTCCAGTGAACCGCACAACGCATTACAGGGAAAATTCGTTCATCAGCCGTACTAGTCGTATGTGGAATAAACTCCCCGCGGAGGTCTTCCCTGTCACTTACAATGTAGCGAAATTCAAATCAAATATTCACAAACACTACTCCCTCTTTCCTCCTCCCCATAACCTAATTTCCTGATATCAACACAATGTATTGCATTATAGGGGGCATCCCCTGAGTGTTGGTCTAACGAAAAAAAAAAAAAAAAAAAAAAAAATGCCCGTACAAATAATTTAAAATTCAGCTAAAAGATCAGAAAATAGTACCTGAATTTGCACAAGTGAAATTTTGCACAAGTTGAGAATCACAGTCTGCTATAGGAGGTGACCTAAATTTGAGTTGATAGTTGTGGTTAAATTAACCAAAAATTTTTGTAATTCACAGAAAAATTCTGCTAAAAATGTCTTTTCGGATCTGACCGGGACCAGGTCCCTACATATCACCGATCGTTTATGCAGTTTATAAAGACTAGATTCAAGATTTTTAGTTCATTTTGCTCTACCTCGCTTAGTTTTCGAGATATAGCCAATTTTTTCACATTAAAAGTAGTTTTGACATTAAAGTATAAAAATATAAAAAAACGGCTTAGATATTGGTGGTAAAAAGTAAACTAGTAGAAAATTTTGCTTTATTTGACCAATTGACTTCTGAAAAATTTAAAATGATTTTCTGAGTAAATTTTTTAAAGTTTCAATAGTTTTCTAAAATTTCTGAAAAATATTAGTTCTTTTGCAAGTAAAGAGTGAATATTGGAGGTTGTAGTGAATATTCTAAATTATACTAATTAAGAATTAATGTAAAGTTGATAATATTTCACGAACTACAAAAATGCTTTTTAAAAGCGAAATTACACTTGCAATTAAAATATATAATTTGAGGGAACATAGTCAAAAAGCAGGCACTAGTTCCAAAAAAATGAGCCCTGGATTGTTCAAATGTGATTAGAACTCACTGAGATATAACTGATCAAAAATAGACTAGTATAATAAAAGTATACTAACTATAATAAAATAAATTTCTGAACTATAAAAAAATAGGTTTTATGGGTTCTAACCTTTTCACTGAAGAATTTTTGTTTGTGGATATATTTTTATTTGGACTTCATTTTCTCGTCCCTAAAATATTAAGAAAAAGTTTGACAATCTCCTACCCGCCAACAAATGTGTCCAAAAATCTAATTTTTTAAACTTCTCAGCCCATTACCCCCCCCGAACATTCGAAAAATGCTTTGTTTAATTTGTTCTGTTCAGTAGATGTAGCTACGTGCCATATTTCGAGATTCTAGCTTTGGAATTAAGGATACATACCAAACGCCCATTTTTTCGGAGATAAGGGCTGATTAAAAAATCGGACTTTGTTAACAAATATCACGACTTAATTTCCCTGATAAACAGATTTTTTTTAACTACATTTGCAGTGGTCTTTACCAACATAGTATTCTGAGTGTTAATTTTTTTTATATTTTTTTAAAACTGTATTCTACAAGGGTAGTGAAAGGGTTAAGACAAAAAAAGGGTATTGTTTATAGAGGTATAGAACTTTGAAATGGAATAAAGCAAAGACTTATACTTTAAATTTACATGAAATTTACTTTATTCGTAAGATAATCTTCAGGCATTGTAATTTAAATAAGACTTCTGGCAAAGATAAGACCGCCACGACTGGCTTGGACGTAGTGTTATCTGGAGGTCCAATTTTCGATGACTTTTTCCAACGTTTGTGGCCGTATATTGGCAATAACACGGCGAAGGTTGTCCTCCAAGAGGTCAATCGTTTCGGGCTTATCGGCGTAGACTACCCAGTAAAAAACGCTGCTTACTAGCAAGCATGTTTGTAAGGGAGTAAGCCAAATAGAATCCCTTACAAACCTGCTTACATATGCCATGATTTTTATATGGCGAATTCCCACTTGGAAGCATTACTTTTGGGCAAATTAGGCACGGCTTTTAGCGCTTACAAAAAGCTGTGATTTCATGGGTTTTAGTAAAATCATATTTCGTGTCTACATTATTACGATTAAAAGTAATAATATGAATAATATATAATTTGTTTTACATAAAATTCTACAGACATTAATTTTAGACATAATATAATAATTTGTTTTTACCGCACCTCGTGGTAGCTCTTCAGGAACAGTGAAACGACTAATTATTTTGTTAACATACTCGAAAACACCAAACTCAATCGGAAATCACTCGGGGAAACTGGTTAAGATCGTTTATAATCTACGACATGAAACTTTCTGCATTACAACCTGCATCCTCACGAAAATTTTTTACTGGGCTAGCGTCTTCACATATCAACACAGAAAAAATCCAGCGGCGTTAAATCGCACAGGTCCGAAACGTGAAAACTGATTATAACCGAATTTGTTGCCCATCTAATGCTACGGTTTTCGCAATTCAAAATGAGTAGAAATAACTATAATTGGATTATTAAAACAGAATGTTGGCTACCTCAACAAAAAAATTTTTTGCAATCAAGAATCCCTTTATATTTGTATTTATTTCAGGCCTCTAAATGTGTGATATGGCCAAAACCGGGGTTTTGTATTTTTAAGTGTGGATTTAACAATATAATTGTATCATAGACACTTTTTCACTTTCTCTTGTTGAGTCCACTTTAAATTTTAGCATTTTCAGACAGATTCAGACAAAAATAAACTCTGATGATTTTTGGAACCTTATGTAAATGAAATTTGGGGAGGACAACGTTTTGCCGAGTCAGCTGGTAATCAATTTTTTTTTAAAGCAGAGGATTTCGCCTTTCATTTTATACCAATATTTAAGTCATAACTTGTACAAGTATTGTCATATTATTTTTTGAAAAATTAAAACTTTTAAGTTCTTTTCCAATTTAACTATATATGGTCTCTAGTTTCACGTATATATGGATTTGTCCATTTGTGAAAAATACTGTTGCATGGTGTTATCTATATTTGAAAATGTTTTAGCTGCATTTAATATTTTATATTTTTAATTCTCTTTTCAGCTCAAATCCACCTAACGAAATGTCTACTATTATGGATTCATATTATTTTATCAACAAATATTTTATGTAATTAATCAGGAATTGATATACATGTTCATTAAATAATGTTAATGTTATAATTTTTATTAAATTTATTGCTTTATTAAAAAAAGAACATAAAAAAGTATGAAATCATGTAAATTTTAAAACAAAAAACTAATAGAAAAGGTATTTGTAAACATATATAGTAGGGAGTTCCTTCAAAATAGATTCCCAGGTTTATTACAAATGGTTCCAAATGGAAGAAGTCGTTTTAATTTTTTTTTTGTTTTTGAAAATCATTACAAAATGGTCCGTTTTCGGCTTTCTTGCGGCAAATGCCGAAAATGCACCATTTTGTAAAAAAGTGCATTATTAAAAACTTAGTTCTAATTTCATTTATTAATTTAAAACATGCAAATCCAAAGCGACCCACGAATTTGATGAAAATTCAAAAACGTCTTTTTTAAATTAGTTCTAAAGAAAATGGCTAATTTGGACATGTCGATTGCTATTTCTGTAATATGATAGTTTTTATTAAAGAAAAAAATAAGTTGGAAAATTGATAATTCGAGTCTGTGTTTGGAGCGACTCATTTCCAGGACATTTTTTTTTTAAAAATTTAACTAAATTTTCGGAAAAATATTACCTTAATTTGATAATAATATAATTATCTTTCATTTTGTCTAACAAATCTTTAACCCTTAATGGGCTGGGGATGACTTCAAGTTTGTAAAACCTTTAAATTGATATAAAAAAAGTGTCCACTTAATAAGAACTATTTTTTTATGTAACTTGATCCATATAAGGTTAATTTTTAAAATTTTGAACAAAAATTTTGTTAAATTATTGAAAAAGTAACCAATTTTCATTTAATGTCCTGGAAAGAGTCGGTCCCAACACAAATTCAAATTATTATTATTTCAATATTTTTTTTTCTCTTTCATAACAACTATTATACTATGAAAATAGCAATCGACTTCTCCAAATTATGCACTTAAAAAAAATCTATAAAATTAATTAAAAAAGTCGTTTTTGTATTTTTATCAAATTCGTGGGTCATTATGAATTCTAGGCTAGCGAGGTTTATTGATATCCGATGAAGTCAGGATTGCATATCTGAATAGTTTTGAGTATTTTTAAATAAATCAATGAAATAAAAAATAAATTTCTTCGAAACTTAGAGTTTTGGGAATTTTTAATAATAATACACTTTTTTACAAAATGGGCCATTTCCGGGTTAAAATTTTCCAAAAAAAAAAGAAATTAAAAATCAATTTCTTCCATTTGAAACCATTTGCAATAAAACTCGGGGGTATAATAAACTAAAATCAACAAATCGTTTCATAAGGGACGTCTTAATATATAGCCATATTCCATAAATCATATATTTTAATAATGCTCACAATTAAGGGGTATACCAGCTTTAGAAATCAATAAAAATTACAATATTTAAGCAAAAATAAATTAATGGTTTATTCCAAAAATAGGTTTTGCGCTAGAAAAGCCCAATATTACATATTATTCTTAAAATTATAAAATTATAAGATCAGATGGCAATCCTGGTAACCATTACATTATATGCCCTTTTTAATGCAAAATCAGATGACATCGTGGAACCTTGGGTACTCATCTGAGAAAAAAAATTAATTTTTTTTTGAAAAAACCATTTAAAGTAAATATTGCTCATGTAAAATATAGGGCAGTGAGTTTCTTTAACAAGCTGTAACTTTTTTATTTCTGCGATTTTTTCTCCAAAATGTTCATAGTATTTAGAAAAAAATTCAAAGTATTGTAATATTAAACGAACAATATTAAAAAAAAGTCTACAGCTAGTACAACCCCTTAAAAAAAAATTACAATTTTTTATCACAATTTACTGAAACATTTTCACATAATTTTAAAACGTTTTGCAATAGAATGATTTATGTTATATGAGTATTAAATTCAACTCCTAGAGCAATATACACACATATTTTTTTCTCGTATACATTAACTGAATTTAATAAAAGTAGAATTAATGTAATAAACTATAAATCCATGTGAGTAAAATTAAATATAATTCAATTAAAAATAATGTACGTTGATAACAAAAAAGCAATCTATCATAAATAAATGTTTAATGTAGAAAAATAAATAGCACAAACAAACAAAATCCCAAGTGACATCCATCATTTATATAATATGATAACATAAATATAAAATGTTGACGGAAAAGTATAACAGTTAATAAAAGTACTACATGATGTAAAAGTTAAATGTAACTACAAGAAAACGAATTGAAAAATATAACAAACTTATGGAAAAGTATCGATCCTTTTATAACCGATTTTACTACGTATTTAACATTAATCGAGTTCATATGCATTCATCAGAAATCATATACATTTTCTCAACTTTTCGTAAATTATTTAAAAACTTTACACTCAATAAAAAAAAGAAGTTAGTAAAGTCAGCAAAAAAATTTGTTGAGTCAGCAAAATTTTAGTCAGGAGGGTGCTTGCAAAAAATTGCTTATTTTGATTTTTAGCAATAAAATTAGTTGATTCAGCAAAAGTTTTGGATTAGAAATTAGAAAACCTTTTCTAAAAGTTAATAAAATTTTTACTGAATATTAGTAGACTGAGAAAAAACTCCAAAAATTTGTGGAAAAATTATAGTTTAGTTAAGTTATTTCCTTAAAATCATAAAACATATGTTTGTGAATCTTGTTAAAATCATTTACAATGCGTTACAAAATATAAAAATGGTCATACTCCCACATTGACGTCATGAATTAATGTGGTACATATCTAAAAAAAATAGAAATAATAATTTATAACATAAGCAAAATTATCTTTCAACTACGTATATCAAAGGTTTTCTAAATGATGCTTTCTTTTAAAGGAACGCAAATGTCGCAGATAGTTATAGAAACGAAACAAAAAAATTACAAAATATAGTATATACAACACTTTTTTGCAACTTTTGTCTTTCGCTTTAATCTGTCTACCTGACTGTATATTTGTTGTCAATTTGACCACACTAGATTATTAATCTCTGTAAACATTTAGTTTAGAAATATGCATTAAATCTTTATTAAATTTAAATATTTTATTTTGTCTTTTCTTTAATTTAATTTCTACCACCCTCGAGTACCAAATCGAGTTTCCAGAAGTCACTTCTAGAATTTGACGTCGGAGTCAAAAGTGATCAAAGTAGAAAGTGTAGCCGTTGTCATTCCAAAAACAATGATATATCACACGTTACGATCGGACTATAAATGGAGCCACAGGAAATAAAAAACCAAATACGCTGGGTCAAGGGGCGAGGCAAAAAAAAAATTTTTTTTTCAAATCTTCTTCAAATTATCTTTAATTCTAGGGGGTGACCGGCACATTTTTTTTTATCGACCCGGCCTAATGTCCATTCTGGTACCACCTTACAAAACACATATTACCTCCAGTATAAATGTGATCATTCTTTTTTTTTTTTTGAAAATTATATTTTTATATATTGGATATAAATTAAAATTTAGAAATTTTTAATTAAACATTTTATAAATGAAACTTTTTGCTAGTTGTGTGCTTAAAAATATTTTTTTTGTTTTAAAGATGTAACTTGTTACTTTTGTATTACAAACCAAGTCCATCGAGGTAACTACTTACCTTGGAAACATATTATCCCTCACTTACAGGTAAAGAGTTGTCAAAAACTTTTTATTTAAATGTTGAATTTTTAGATCGAGTATTATTTTAATATTGTCAAATTTGTAGTAAAATTATAATTATATCAATATAATATTATAATATATTCGTCAAACAAAAATTACTAGTGCTGACGCTGACTAAGGTGCTAGGATATTTATTTTCATTATTTAACCACTTACATGATAATTAAAGTTGTTGTTGCGTTCTATTGTTAAATATAAATTAAAATTGATCATTTCTGAAAGACATTTGATAAAACTGTATTTTTTGTATTGCCGACAATTTCCCAATCTCGAACAGTAGAGTCGTATTACCGTTTAGTGGTGTTATGAGTTTGACGTTGAAATACCTCCGTAAACGTTGCAATTACCATTTACTTTTTGATTTCTATGCATTTTACAACAAAGTTTTCTCGGTATATAGAAAAAGTTAATTTTTGCTTGCAATATTTTAATATTTGTTTGTGACTTTTTAAACTTTTAATCTTCGCTTGATTATTTAAGTAATATTCTCAATGCAACAAGAAAAAAATATAAAATAATTTTCATGTACATAGAATCATTGAAAGCACAAATTAATATCGCCTCAAGTAATACAGCAATTCAAACATAAATATGGGTTGAACCATCTTAATTCATCTCAAAATATTGCTGACTATTGGAATGTATAAAGTATACGTGGGCGGCTCCATAAGTCCGTGACTTTTTTTTTGCAAAAACAATTTATTTTTCAACATAATTTTCTTTAAGCGCTATACACTTAGTCCAACGTTTCTCCAATTTTTGTATCCATTCCTAAAAATTGGATTTTTCGAGGTAAATAAAATATGCATTTGTTTGATCAATAACATCATCGTTGGAGCTAAATCTCTTTCCACCGAGCCCTTTCTTTAGGCTTGGAAATAGGAAATAGTCAATGGGGGCTAAATCCGGAGAATATAGCAGATGAGGTACCAATTCGTAGCCCAATTCGTGGAATTTTGCCATTGAGACTGCACACGTGTACACCCGTGCAATATCTTGATGAAAAAGAACTTTTTTCTTGGCCATATGTGGTCGTTTTTGTTTTAAATCATCGTTAAATCGGTCCAATAAGTTGACATAATATTCGCCGTTTATTGTTTCTCCCTTTTGAATTTAATCCATACGGATTATCCCACGTGCATCCCAAAACACTCTTGCAATCACCTTATTAGCCGACAAACTTACCTTGGCCTTCTTCGGAGCCGGTTCACCCGGAGAAAACCCATTGTTTAGACTGCTGCTTGGTCTCCGGAGTGTTGTAATGGAATCATGCTTCAGCCACAGTTACAAAACGCCACAAAAATTCGAATTGCGGTTAAACAACTCCAAACAATCTTTTGAAGTTGTCACACGATTACGTTTATGGTCAATTGAGAGGAAACGCGGCACCCATCTTGCAGACAGCTTTCTTAAACCCAACTGATCATTTAAAATCGAAACCACACTGCCATATGAAATGCCTATGGCATCAGCAATCTCACGCACTTTTACGCTTCGCTCGGCCATCACCATATCGGGGATTTTTTCGACATTTTCGGGTGTATTGACCTCAATTGGCCGTCCAGAACGTTCAGCGTTATTTGTACTTGTTAGAGCACAACGAAAGTCAGTAAACCACTTTTTTACCATTGAAATCGACGGTGCAGAGTCCCCGTAGTATTTATCAAGCTTTTCCTTGGTTTGATTGACGGTTTTTTTTTTCATTTTAAAAAAAATCCACGAGCTGGTATGTTTTGAACAGCTGTTAAACGCAAAGTAAACTACGGAACTTGCTCAAAATTTGACAATAGTCTATTACCAGGTGGTGCTTGATGGGAGCAGTGTGGCATTTCATAAAGGGTCCGCCAAATAACTTTTTTTTTTTTGAAAATGCTACAAAAAAAAACTACTGAATATTTTCTCAAATTTCTTTTTTATTTGAAAGTACAATCCTTCCGGTTAATAATGGAAAATAATTTCTTTCAAATTTCTGCCTCGGCTGGCCATGCAGTAGCCTACACAATCGGTCCAATTTTTAAGCACATTATCGATTGTGTGCAGCTGTATTTCACCAATGGCTTCACGAATATTGTCCTTTAAAGCGTCAATTGTCTTTGGCTTGTTGGCGTAACACTTATCTTTGACGGTACCCTACAAATAATAGTCCAACGGTGTCAAATCGCAGCTCCGAGGTGGCCAAACGACATCAGCTCTGCGGCTGATAATGCGATCTTCAAAAACAGGGGCGCACATTCTGCAACATTACCATGATTTTCAAAGTAATGTCGCAATATTTCCCAGCGTTGTTCAAGCGTATACACAACAATATTCGTTCAGCGGAAGGATAAAACTAATTATCTGTCAAATCAGACATGAGCTAAGTGTTACCATTCACGAAATAAGCACTAGATGAAAAAAAAGTTAGATGGCGGACCCTTTATAACTACGAGGGAAGTTCGAAAAGTCACGGACTTATTGATGCGCCCTCGTATTAAAGAATTAAATTAATACAAAGTTTGATGGCACTAACACATTTGGATCTGTAAATATGAGGTCTTGAAAATCGCAAAAAACTTTAAAAATGTACAAAGTTGCGCTTACTTAATTGTCATTTTTACGCACCTCATTAATGTAGCTTTATAAAGGTTATTAAATTATCTTTGATTTGACATAGAAAAAGGTTTTTTTATTTGGAATGGTCAAAGGTAACTTTTCTTGACCTATAAGTCAGGAAGATACATCTTTGAAAGCAAACTTTTTAAAAATAAAAAAAAAAAAATTATGTTATGTTCTTCTCTATAGTTGTCATAAATTTGAAAGTTGATGTATTTCTGGTTCCAGAAACATAAATCATATTGTAAAATAAATCAAAACTATGAAAGAGGGAGAGTTCGTTAGTAGACTCCAGCCGATTGCGATGAACATTGGATATGTTATCAAAAATTAAGATTTTCATATTTTTTCAGCTGCCTAATCTCATATCTAGAGGTGAAAAGTGGGATCAAGAATGGCCCAATTTTCTGTTTTTTCATATATCTTCCAAAGAAAATACATACAAATTTGGTAGCTTATGAAAAGTATTTAAAATGCTTTAATTTCCTAGTAAAATGTCTACCTTTAAAATATGATTTCTATTTTTGGATCCAAAAATGGCTTTCACATTTCTCACAACTCACAAGAAGAAAACCAACAACTCAAATCACAAGAAGGCAACCAACTTTAACATAATTTTTTTGTTTTTTTTTTTTGTTTTTATAATATATCTTTTTTGATAACATATACAAAAACTGGAGTGAGCTAATTTTCCTAAGATATTTAATGTTTTTTTTTAAACTTCCCTCTTGTAAAGGATACACCCATGGCTCAGTTTGATATATTTGTATCCTGATTTCGTCTTTAAATTTTTTTTCACAAATCTGCGGTATCTTTTTGATAACAAAAATATATAAAAACTGGAGTGAGTAAATTTACCTAAGATTTTTATTTTCTTTTTGGAAATTCCTCTCTTTTGTAGCATACATTCATGGTTCAGTTTGATGTCCTTGTATCCTGATTGCGTTCTTGAAATTTTTTTCACAAATCTGAATTTTAACATTTTTTAAATTCTCATCTTTTTAGTAATACCACCATGGTTTGATGTCCTTGTATCCTGAGCTCCTTCTTTCGTCCATTTATGAAAACTAGAACTTTGCTAGGAATTTTAATTTTTTTTAATTTCGTTCTTTTGAAGGATATCCCCATGGTTCAGTTTGATATCCTTGTATCCTGATTTCATCCTTGAAAGTTTTTTGATAACATATATATAAGCTCTGGAGTGAAGAAATTTTCCTAGTATTTTTAATTTCCCTATTTTGAAGGATGAACCCATAGTTCAGTTTGATGTCCTTGTATTCTAATTTCGCCTTTAAAATTTTGTTCACAACTTTCTGATATCTTTTATAATAACATATATAAAAACCGGAGTGAGGAAACTTTTCTAAGATTTTTATTTTTTTTTTTTTTTTGAAGCATGCCCTCATGGTTCAGTTTGATGTCCTTGTATCCTGATATCGTCTTTTAAATTATTTTTCGCAAATTTGATAACATGAAAAATCTTAATTGAGTATTTCTGATTCGAAATACATACCCCAATTTCAATGTTTTTAGGTTCAAGGCATATTTATTTCTTAAATATTTTAAATCGATATGAATGAATCCATACTTAATTTCTAACAATAATGAAAAAAATATCATAACTTGAGGTTATATTTATGAAAATAAGTTAAGACATGAAAGATAATCTTTTAATTACATTGGATAAAGTTTTTAAACAAATTTGAGAAAATTAGAACCGTTTATTGAATGCATCATATACACACACATATAAAGGTATCCCACACATATAAATTACACACCCACATTTCCATTTCTATACATATACATATACCCCTCAGGTTAAAATGATTGAAAATTGTTTTTCAGGAAGAAAAATAAATCAGAAAAAGAAAAACTAAAGAGACATTTGCAAATATTTTTAAAATCCAAATCCAAAACAAAAACAAATACTTATATTGCATTGAGCACAAAATTAATTATTAATTATTATTTAGTTAAAAATATTTTTCCATACTTTGTATTGAGTTTAGTAAAACAAAATTGTAAATTAAATAATTTAAGAATAAAAAACCCCCAAATAATCCTTTAACATATAGATTATATTGCTTGAGATGTACCATGTACCTTTTATTCAAACTATAAAATCAGAAATGAAAAATGAAAAAAACAAAATTGCACTTGATTGTAATTGAATAAAAAAAACAACACTATTAAAATTTAATTAAAAATAAATTGATATTTATAAAATGTAACACAAAAGTACTTTGCAAAAAAAAAAAAAATCCATTCATAGCAAAGTACTTTTATTGGCGTCGCAGTCTAAAATTAAATTTTAAGTAAAGAGAAAATAATTGAAAAATTAACTTTATATTAGGTTTATAATAATTTGTTTTTATTTATTAATAGCCATTTACATAACTAAATGATAATTAGTGAAGTCTTAAAATTTTTAAAAAAAATTTTCTTTGGTTATTATTTAAGATTAAAATAATAATCCAATTTTTTACCAGAAGAAACAAAGGCACAGTTTTTGGCTTCATTAGAAAATTATTAATTCTTTTAATTTTTCAATTTCAAACATGTTTTAAAATATACATAAATAATTAAATTCTTTAATTTGTAAACTTTAAAAAGGATTTCAATATTTTTTTTTTTTTGTTGGACAATAGGAGTTAAAATGTTTGGTACAATGCGGTGCAATGCTTCAGGTTGTTAGAAACATTGTGATATTTGGAATTGATTCATTCCATTTAATATAGAACGCTGATATAATATTGGACATAGGTGTGTATTAGCGCGTTTCAACATTTCCAATGTTTTGGATTTTCAAATTCAATTCTTGAAGCGGAATATGAAATCCTATGGCACAATAGATTTTAAAATTTTTTTAGTAAATTTTTTGATATGAATTATGTGGAAAAAGGTGGCAAACTAATTTTATCACATTTATAGTAATTAAATGTGCTAAAGTCCCAAAACTTATTTAACAAATTGTGAAAAACAATCTGATGTAGGAGTGTCCCTATCCGGATTTCATTCCTGCCCAAGGACATCTTCAGGGGACTATGTTATTAGAATTTCTAGAGATATTTGTTATGTTAAATCACAAACTCAATGAGAATTTCTTGTCCTCGTCTAGGAGCGAGATTCAAAATTTAAAATATCAAAGAAAAAACAAAAACAACAACAAAATATTGTCACAATTGGCTTTGTCATCTTCCAAATACTACTCTGTTTTTTTGACAGACCTAGCAATGTAGTGACGTTTATTCAAGTAAATCAACAATAGAAAATCATATGTTTTCTATTAGTGTCAGTTACATTTAAATTTGCACAAGCACCTGCATATTTGTTATTTAAATTTATTTTCATCGGGATAAATCACTACCTAACAAAATTTTTTGGCAACAGATTACCTCTAAACCTGTTCTAGAACAACTTCTTTTACCTCCGGTTACATGGAATCGGTTCTAGAACAGGTTCCTGGGAGTCGAAATGTAATGTGTCACTGTCTCAGAACTAGTTCTATAACTGGTTCTAGAACCGGTTCTAAGCCAACCTGTTCTTGTTTGGAGGTAAAGAACCTATTGCAAATAGGACAATCTCCATATAAAAAGAACCAGTTGCAGAACAGAAATTAAAACCTGTTATAATAAAGTATAAGCTGTTCTGCAACCACTTATTTGGATTTTACTATTTTGCTGGGTACTCAAGAGTTCTAGCCTATTGAAAAAAGTTATTTGGGGTACAAATATTAGTTTAAAGGTCAATCTGATAACCTTAAAAGCAAAAATTTAAAATTTTCCATTTTCAAAGCTAAATTTTAAGTTTATATTTGAAAGCAAAAATTCCTTATTTTTAAGTTGTGTGATTTCTCTTTGCTCGTTCTACTAACCGAATAATTTGACTGTTCAACAAAATCAAATTTTTTCCAAAATTACAAGGTCCGTCCTACAAATTTTGATTGAAGAGAAAAAAAAGACACGTGTATCCCTGTTTTAATGGTGTTTTTTGCTCTTTTTTAAAACAATGGACAAAAGGACATTTACTTTGAGGAGTTAGATTGTTAACATATTCTTCAAAAATATTCTTCTTAACATTTTACATAAATTTTCTAAACACACCATATACCTTAAACGTAAGCTTTACTCGATTTTCTATGCCTATTAACAATACAAAATTTGCATTTGGGGGAAACTTTACCTCAGCCTAAAATGAAACCCAGATGTAAACTTTCAAAACGCCGATACACGTGTCTTTTTCTTTTTGTCTCTTCTATCAAAATTTATAGGTCGGACCTTGTAATTTTTTTTGTGTTGTACAGTGTTATTAATCAAATACAACCCAAGTAAAGGGTGTAGACATAATAAACATATTAAAAAATTGAGAGCATGTCCATATTTCATATGGGTGTAGTGGTATTAAGAACTATAAGTGCACGTAGAATTACAAATACTATGTACTTTATTTTTTCAAATGACAGAAAAAGACTCATGTCACTACTATGGGTGTAAATGAGAATTATTTTAAAAGTTAAATTTGTATAAAAGCTGTAGAAAAAATTAAAATCTAATCTTTATTAGAGTTCGCCATGAAACGGAAGATGTGCCCCATTTTGGGCCCCTAGAAATTCATATCGATTTTGGTTTCAAACGACAAACTATTACAACACATTAATCATGCGGAAAATAGGATTCAGACGACTTATACATGTTGAGTTATACTCGCTCAAATTTGAAATTTTTTGTACAACGGAATCATTAACTGTTATTCGAAAGTGGCTTTGTTTTGTATTATCAGATTTTCATAAAATTTGGCAGGTTGTTGTAGTTAATGTGTTCATATCCTATTTCAGATGTATAAAATTCAGCACTACTGATGAAAAATAGTTTTCTAAATGCTAAATGTTTATAAAGAATGGCAAATGAAACGTTTTCTTTTATTAAATATCAATTAAAATTATTTTTAAATATTCTACAACTATGTTTGAAATAAAAATTACATTCGATTAAATATAATTAATTCACAAAAATATGGTTTCATTACAAAAAAACAAAAAAATGCCATCCAAATACCTGTGTGTACAGAAAAAAATGCTTAAAAAGTAAAAGTCGGTTCAATCCAATTTGTTGACATGATGAAAGTCTCTTAATAATTTGTCGTCTGATACCAAAATCTGTATGAATTTCGAGAGATACAAAATGGAGCACAAAAACACTTAATTTTTCGGTTCCTCTTTTATTTTGTGATATCGTCACTTTTTTACGGTTTAATTACGATCTCAAACCTGATAATTCAAAATGAAAAAACATAATTTTCATATTTAATTATTACTGATTATCCTGTCAAAACAAATGTTTGTCTTTGCAGTTTTATAAATTTTTGGAACAATAAATTTGTTTATGTATTCCAATAGAAAATAAAAATATTTTTAAAGATTTGTTTTTAAAATATTAGTCTGTGAGTTTTATTTCAATATATTGTAATATTGATAAACATAATAATAATTTCACTCATATTTTGAACAAAATTTCTCTTAAATTTTTTGTGTGTAAAATATTTTGCGCACAATCTTATAGACAAACTTTTATTTTCTTTGAAAATACCATTTATCAAATTTTATCCAAATATGTTTATTTGACGGATAATTTTGTGATTTGGCATACAAAAAAAAAACATGCATACCTTAATTTTAAGAGAAATAATTAGTGTCTGGTCCTACAGTTCGGTAAGAAAATGTAAAAGGAAACATTTTTCTGCGTTGAACGGATGCTATTTTGAGAATCAAATTTTAGTAGAAGTCCAACGAATTCACTTTTAGCAAATTTGGAAAATTTTGACATTCACTTTGCTTTACTACAGCTTCCGTCTTTCATTTGACATTCATAGTAGCAATAAATCGGTTCAACAAATATTTTGCACACATAGAATAATTTGTAGGACAAAAAACAATAAATTTTTCATTGGGGATTTTTGAATTTTATTCAACGTCTTCTTAGACAGTGTGCAATTAATACTATAATTAATATGCACATATTTTTCAATTGTTTGAGAAAGGCGTGGTAGAGAAGATTAAGCATACTTTTCTAAAAATCATAACTACATTGTAAATTTTTTATTGAATTAGACTGCGCAGTTTCTGGTAACACAACCTTCATCAGTAATCCTTTTTGACAATACTGTAATTATATGTTATGGTTCAATTCATCAATAAAACTTTTCTTCCCAAAATAAACGAAAATTTTCTTAGATTTAATTTAGATTAGACTAGAGTGGCACTATGCACCGCGACCAGAAGTTGGTATTTTGTGCTGATTTAATGAAAAGTTTCATATTTTTTATGAACCCAGCACTTAAATGTAACTTCCCCATTTAGTGTAAGAAAATTTAAATATATAAACTTATATTTCTTCATAAAATTTTATGAAAACTTGCATTAACCTAATGAAAAATTTCCATAGAAGAATTCCAGGGCGTTTTCATTGATTAAATGTAAAAATACTTTATAATTCTTTCAGCGCAATATCAAAACTGGTCTATACACACAGAGAAAATTTAGCTATTTGCCAACTGAAATTCGGTTACTGCGACTCAAATTTGGTTATTACGAGTTGCAGTCGGTTGGTACAACTAAACATTCTTAATCACAACAAAGTTTAGTTAATTCAACTAAATTTTAGTTGCAACACCCAAAATATTTAGAAATCTAATGTAAATATCGTTGTACTAACAGAACTAATAAGTTGTTACCATTAAAATACACTTTTCAATTCGGTTGGCACTTTATTTCTCTGTGTGTAATACTTGAAATGGCAAAAAAATAAAAAGATTAAATATATTTTTAAGCCAAACTGTTTCGTCGGATACTTTACTGAGAGCGCAACATTTGAGATATTTCCAAAACTTTATTATCGAAATACAATCAAAACATTTATGAATGGAACTCGACTTCGTTCATATGGCCACGGCGGGCACGCCGGCTGCGGTCGATTCGTTGGACCCAATTTTCTTGAGATAACACGCTCACCAAACTTACTCTTCAATAAATCGATTGTAAAGTGTGCTGTGTGGTTTGTGGCACCGTCCTGTTGAAACCACGTGTCGTCCAAGTCCATTTTTTCCAATTCCGACCAAAAATAATTGGTAATAATGGCGTGATAACGATCGCCATTCACAGTAACGCGACAATCGTTATTGTCGACGAAAAAATATGGCCCAATAACGCCGCCTGCAGGCAAACCGCACCAAACAGTTATTTTTTGTAGATGAAATAGTGATTCATGAAGCACATGTGGATGTTCACCAAACCAATAACGCATATTTTGCTTATTGACGTACCCATTGAGGCAAAAATGAGCTTTGTCACTGAAGATGATTTTGCGATGAAATTCGCTCCTAAAGTTGCGGTCACCGACTCCGAATTACGGTAGTACATTTTTATAATTTGAATACTTTATTCGTTCGTGTACTTAGCCATGATGAAAATGTTGGGTTTACTGAAAAAAAGGAAAGTAACAGTTAGATGATCAATGAAATAGTGCGTTCACAAATTAAATTCATAGTTGTCAAGTACCTATTGGAAAACCCTTTATAAATGAATTTATGCATAGAAGCAACGGGCAGTGTTAATTAAACTAATGCAAGTTTTCACAAAATTTTCTAAAAAATATAATTTCATTAACAATAGTTTCATTCAATCAATGAACAAGTTTCATTAAAGAATTTATTTAAGGTAATAATTAAATACTGGTCTCAAAACTCAATTCCACTAAACGTCGTTAGAACCCTATTGAAAAATCTACGAGAGTTTAATTATCGGAAATTTTGTTGTCACTTGTAAAGTTTTTACATTAAAGTTTTTACGAAGCAGCGATGTGTTCACTTTTTTAAAAATAAGAGGCATCTAAAGTCAGTTTCATCAGGTGTCGAAAAATTTTTAAATTACTAATACATAAAAAACTATAAAAAAGTGAGGAAAATTATAGCGTAAAATTATATTTTATAGAAAAGAGCCCCCTAATTTTTTTTTTTCTAAACACCCGAACATGTTTCTGAAAGGTTAAACTAAGATTTTCTGGAGAAAAGCTTCCACTCAAGCTGAGTGTGTTTTCTTAAAAGTAAAGTGTTTTCATTGCACATCTTGATTTAAAGGACTTAAAAGTATAAACTTATTTCATATTAAATGAATTCGATTTAACTCCATTCAACAAAAGGCCAATTAAATACACAAGTCTATTTCCATTTTGGCAAAAAAAAAAAAAATATTATTCACATTTACAAATTTTTAGTGTGTACACTTTTGGTTCAGTGAATTTAATTACAATTCTATATTGTATTTGTCATGCACTTGCGTTTAATATATAAAAATATATTAATTGTTTACCTATTTATGGTAATTTAATTTAATTATTCATTAGTTATAAATACATTATTTATTACAATATTATCAAATTAATTTCATCAATTTTTAATTATAGTAAATTAAGTTTTTGTAAAAATATTTTTATTAGAGTTTAAATATTGAATATAAAACAGTCGCTGGACGACTTAATAATTAATAATTAAAAATTAAAAAATATTTATATAATAAAGTTTTACATAATTATAACAAAGTACACGCATACAAACAATTAATTGAACAGAAAACTGTTAATAAAATACAGATAAACTAAAGTAAATAAATATGATGTTAATAGAATTAAAAAAAAATAAAAAAAAAATCAACAAAGACTCAAATTTAAACAATACCAAAAGTATTAAAACTATGTATAATGGAATGAACCTTTGAAGTCAATGACATATATATATATATATATATCTAAACAAATGGTTTGTGCATGGTTTAATTATAAAGGTTAGCCGATTGCAGGGTATTTCGTTGCCATAATAAAATTTTTGACAACTTTCAGTACAATAATATTTACAAAAATACTAAAGGCAGAATTAGTTTGTACGTTCTGTTCTGTTACGAATCAGCTGTTTTGTTTCTGTTCAATTGAAAGTCTGTATGTGTGGTTAGTATTCACTTTGTCGTTCTGTTCTGTTGCGGACAAATCTATTGAAAATAGAATTCAACGTTAAGTGACAGCCTAAAGTGCGTATGTATTAGTTTGTTGTGAAATATTTTTATCAATATTTGAATCAGGGATGATAAAGTTGGTACCATAGTACTTTTTATGGTACTATTTGAACCTCAAATGTACCATGATACTCCTATGACTCATTTAGTACGATTTACAAATTTGTCTATGTATGAATTTCTTGGTTCCTTTAAAATTCAATAATTATTAATTCGATTTGCAGTCCCATATGAACAATGAATTAATTTGGAACCAAACGCTGTGAATTCAATCACATGAATTCACTGAGTGCGACTGATTACAGATGATTATATTAAAGTTTTAGTAATCGATTAAACCAATTATTGAATTCAATCACTAAGGGTTATAATTATTATTAACTAATTTTGATTTTCAAAAAAGTAAATAATAAAAATCTTATAAAAATGTGAAATTGACTATTAGCAGCGTGTTTTTAAAATCGAATGAGTTCACGAACAAATTTGTTTGCAACCAATCACAAGAATTCGCAAAAAACTTTGAGGAACGTAATTCAATACAGCAAGATATTAATAGCACGTTCAAAAAATATTAAAAATTTGGTGAATTTAAGAAAAAATCTCAAAATTTTAATAATTTTTTAAATCAATATCGGCTAATTTGCTTAGTACGCACTGCTCATTTTTACATAGCTTTACGTACATTTTTCCGAAAAGTTTGGTATTGAAAATGAGCAAAATCGGTCCAGCGGTTCCAAAGTAATGAGTGACAATATGAAAGTACCACTAAATTTTCCATACAAATTGATGTATAATGCACTGTACATTATTAGAATTCATTGTAGTCTGGTGTATAAAATATAACGTCATATTTTTCCACCAGACGCTAAGAGTTGAATAATATTTAAAATTCAGCGCAAATTCTTTTTTCTACACAAAAATTTTTTTTTTTCACCTGAAAAATAGTTTTGTTACCTCAAAAATGTTTTTCATCACACAATTTATTTTTTTACATCCAAAAAAGTTTTTCACCTCAAAATTTTGTTTTCACCTCTTAAATTATTTTTTTTTAATATATTTTTTCATTTGTAATTGTTCATTTTGGAGGGTACAAAGGTAAAAATTGGTAAAACCAAATTTATGCATGCACTTTTTGTTTGTTAATTTATATTTAAGTTTTTTTTATACTTTTAATGCCGAAAAAGTACTATTTTATATGCAGGTGGGTACTATTTTAAATTCGAATTTATCATCCCTGATTTGAATGTTTTTGTTTCCTTTCACAGAAAAAGTAATTACAAAATATTACCTACAGAACAGAACGACACAGAACGGCAACAGAAAGTAACAACTAATGAGGCCTTAAGGAGAATAATATTATTTTGGTCGGTATAAATGACATTAATTCACACTAAATTTAAACGCCTGTATTCATAAAAAATCTAAATTCAGATTTCGAATACATTTTAGTTAAAACACATTTAAACCTTAAAACTGTATTCATAAAAGAATATTAGCCTTTATACAAGGTTTTAAAATAGGTATTTTAAGCTAATATTAGTTTATGAATAGAGTTTTAAGGCTTAAAATGTGTTTTAATTAAATGTATTTGAAATCTAAATTTAGAGGCTTTATAAATGCGGGCATAAAAGGGCTTTATGCAATAAGTACCAGGTGCAAAAAGTCCCAGTGCAAAAGCTCCCAATGAAATAAATTCTAAAAAAAATGAAATAAGTCCCGTCTCGAAAAAGTGAAATAAATTCTAAAAAAATTAATTAATTTCCAAAACAAAAATGAAACAAATCCTAGGTTTTGGTTGTTATTTCATCATGAAATAATTTCCAAAAAATAAAAATGAAATAACTCCCAAAAATAGTCCATGCAACACAAATGAAGTAAGGGCGTACCGTTATAATCCCCAAGGTCGTATTGCCCAAAAACCAAAATGACATAAAAACTTGTTTTTACAAATCCAATGTGGAATCCGTTGAAATCTTATTTTTAAGACAATAAATAATATAATTTGACCAGTCATAGCTTTATCATTTAAACAGCTAAGTGATTGCTTTTTATCTTAAATAAAAGAGGAGAGCATTGGCCTTCTGCTTATTTAACGTTTAGACACTAATATATACACACAGAGAAAAAAAGTGCCAACCGAATTAAAAAGTGTATTTTGGTGTTAACAACCATTAAATTCGGTTAGTACAACCATATTAAAAATTGTTTCTGAATATTTTGGTTGTTGCAACTAAAAGTCAGTGGTATTAACCGTGAAATCCAATATTCAGTTGTACCAACCAATTTCAGTTGTAGTAACCGAATTTTAGTTTTAGTAACCGAATTTCAGTTGGCAAATGTCAAGATTTTTTTTGTGTGTACGTAAAATTTTTAATAAAATAGACTTTTAAAAAAATAATCATTAACAAATAATAAATATTGGTGTGGGTTGGTATTTTGGGACATAAAAAGTTATGACAGGTCAAATAAATATTACTTGATGTTTCAAAAATATAAGATTTCAACGGATTCGACATCTGATTTGAAAAACAAGTTCTATTGGGTGGCGGCCTTCGGCCGCTCTTAGGGTTTTTTTCCTCCGTAGAACGCGGCAGACGGCTTAGCGAAATAAAGTTTTTTCTGCGTGCGACACAAAAGACATAATGTCTTATGACATTATAAATTATGATTTTGGGCAATAACTTCTTTTTTTACTGTCATAGCGCCCAAATTTATTTTTGCGAAACAAAAAACCGTCATAGCGCCCAACAAAAAATGTTATTTCGTCCAAATCAATGACGTATTGCCCAAAAACAAGAACAATTTTACAACAACAATTTACATATAATTTTTTTTGGGCGCTATTGGCAATATGACTTTGGGGAATATAACGTTACGCCTTCAAAATTTGTTAAAGAACAGATTAAGTTAGGTCAATTTAAGAAGATCATCAAAATATTTTGAAAGATCCCGTTATAGGAACCGTTTAGAATATTAATAATATTAAAAAAATAATGAATTTTTGAAAATGAAATAACTCCTACTAAAAATGAAATAACTTCCACAGCAAATGAAATAACACCGAACAAGAAAATAAAATGAAATAAGTCCCAACAGAACTTAGCGTGGGACTTATTACTGCATTATGAAATAACACTTAATAACAAGAATGAAATAACTTCTAAAAAAATAAAATAACTGCAAAAGAACTGGGTATTATTTCATTTGAAATAACTCCCAAATTTGTATGAAAAATTTTTGGGACTTATTTAATTTTTTTCTTGGGACTTTTTTCACCTGGGAGTTATTGCACAGAGCCGCATAAAAGTTGTGATATATTTTAAAATTTGTTAATATTTTATTTTGCTATTGCTAAAATTTTAATGTCATTTCAGTTCAATGATCAATATCAGTTTGTAATTGAGGTCTTAACATGTGATTAATTTATTCAATTCGCAAACGGCGTTTCTTAATTTTGAAATGTTATTGTTCTGACAAACGTCACAAACAACAGTCCTTGGTAATTAGCCCATGGGTTTGAGGAGAAATGGAAATTTGAATTAAAATATTTGTGAAAAAAACAAAAATCAGAAATAAACACATTTTCAAACCATTTTTATTGGAAAGAATATTAAACATTTTTTATATCCACTGCGCAGCTTGAAAAATAAAACAAAAGTACCGATCATTGATCGTAGTTGGTTTACTAGCTTTAGAAATCAACAAAAACGGCAATATTGAAGAATTTATAAAAAAATAAATAAATGGTGTATTCAAAAGATCGTTTTGCAATAGAAAAACACAATATTAGGTATTATTCTAAAAATTATAATTTAGAATTCGGACTGCCATGCCAACACTTGTATCCATTTCATTCTAGAAACTTTTTTAAAGACAAAATCGGTTGCCATCGTGGAGTCTTGGGTACTCATCTGAGAAAAAACAAATAATTTTGTTTCACACACGAATAAATTCTTTAGTAACAAATGTAGCAGGATTTTGAAATTTTTGATTTGCATTAGAATGCTACGAGAGTAAACTCCGACATTTAAAAAAAACACCCTAAAAAATCGTATGTTTTTATTTTTAAAAAAAATATTGGTCAAAAATTTTAAAATGTCTCTACATTAAGAACTTAATTTTTTAATCCGCAAAAAAAAAAAAAAAAAAGCCGGTTGAAAATCGATATTTATTTGAACTGCTTATGTATAATACTCTATCCACTAACTATGAGTCTTTCTTATTCCCCGGTATCATATTCCACTAGCCCTCAAAAAAAAAAAACAATAATGTAAATCGAAATCTGTGAACGATGAACAAAATGTATGGTTTTATCTCGATACAACTTGGTTGCCTCCATTTTGAATGATTGAACACATCACAAATATATTATTTTTATTAATAATTCTACGCTTTCATAAAAATTTATTAAAATATATTTTGTTTTTATATTGTTTGATTTAATAAAAATTTTATTTAAAACAGTTAACATTTGCGAAAGTTAGTTTAACAAACACTTTTACAACAGTGAATGCCTAACAAATATTTACAAACTTTGTTTTAAAAAAGTTCAAATATTTGAATGACTTTAAAAATAAAATGTCAAAATATTTGGTATACATTCACCGCAGAAAAAGCTTTTGTTAAACTAACTTTCGCAAATATTAACTTCTTTAACTTAATTTCATTACACATAATTTTTTAAGCAATGTAGATGTTATACTAAAAGATAAAGTCAAAGGTCATTCTTTTTCGCTATGCTGTAATATAATTTAGGCATATTTCACATTTTTCCCATGAACCACACTTTCATTTTTTTCATTTATTTTTTACGCGAAGTAACTATTTAGATTTGTCTTTTTGCTTATGCCCAAAAATGATTTGATCCTTTGCGAACTGGGATGCTAAATTGTGAAAAATTGAAAAAATTGAGAAAAACAGCAGACTTACTTGTTAATGGTGCATATATATTAAACAAGTTTGATACTCAAATGTTGATGAAGATCTTATTAGAATTTATCACACAAAACTAAAATATTATATGAAGGAATTTTTTTTTTACAAACTTGATAAGCCACATTTATTATTTTATGAATTTTTGCTGTTTTCCAGACATCCATTGATTCTTATTTTATAGAAGTTTTGCTTAATCACTTATTACAAGTACCTTGGGTATAAACGTCCTGCAAAAGTCATATTTTTTAATTTTTTGAACTCATAAAATGCTCAAACAAACTAAAACTAAAATGTGGCTTAATCAAGTTCTTACAATAAGCCCTTCAAATATATTATTTTTTGAAATTTTAAGTAAAAAAAACATGCAAAACTTTAATGCAATTTAGCGAAAGTTCTGGCCCATAAACGAAAAAAACTGGATAGCCATTAAAATTAGCGTGGCCAAAATATTTAGAATCAATGGTCGCTAATTTTGTTTTTAGAGGTCAATTTTGAACAGCTGTGATATTAAAAAGAAAAAAAAAATAAATTCACTTAAACCCTTTTTCATATATAATATTTCTCTATCAGAAACTGGTAATTTCGGCCATTAAATCATAAGAACCCAGACATGGGCGACATCAATTACATTTCACAATCATTCACTAATGAAATTTGTCATATAATTACTAATTTCAGACCTACGCTCACACTTGTTGGCTTAAACGCTTCCTCGGAAAGTTTTCAATTTTGCCAATACCAGACTTGGGACATAAGTACTACCAATAGTTTATTTAATTACAGGCCAATTACTTCTTTACGTCTAATTGCATGTAATTGCGTTTAATTGAGTAATTGCCCTGTTATTAAATACCCAGATGTTGTTACTAATCTCCATGTTTGGTATTTAAAATTTTACAAATTTCATAAGGAAGCGTTTAAGCTCACAAGTGTGAGCGTAGGTCTGACATTATTAATAATTTTTACAAATTTCTCAAGTCAATGAATGTGAAATGTAATTGATGCCGCCCATGTCTGTAAGAACCTTCAAAACAAAAACTAATTGTTTTTCAACTGCAATAAAAATGCAAGGTTTCAGTCCATAATAGTGTCATTTCAAGTCAAATGATACTATCAAGATTTGTGGTTTTTCAACAATTCTATTTCGATTTCGATTTTATATAAATTACAAACAATTAATAAAAAAAACGTATGAACAATCAATAAAACAATATAAAGAAAAAAAACACATAATTTCCAGATTTGTTTTTAGTAATTGTTGTTTATTAGCCTTAAATGTTTTTAGAATAAAAAAAAAAACACATTTCGAGTATTATTAGTAATAAGATATTTTAGTCTGTAATAAATCAAAAACATTCAACCAAAATTTTTGAATGCAACATTTTATTATATTATTTTTGAATATTTTTTGAAAATAAAACTTTTTGCAATAACGTCATAAAAGGTATTAATTGATAAATTATAAAAAATATATAAAAATTAGTATGTAGCCGTATTTAAAAACCGAAAATGTGTAATATTTTATTAAAAATTTAAATAAAAATAGCGAAATTTAAAAGTTTTATGTATTTGATGTCTTTTTTCAAAAGAAAAACAAAAATATTTTAGTAAAATTTAAATTGTAATTCGTATTTAATATAAAACAATTCGAAAATAAAATTTATTTCAAAAATTTGAATGGTTAACTACTATACTTAAGAAGAAAGACAATGTTGAAAAAAATTTTATGTTAATACATATAAAATTAATAAAAAAAAGAACACAAATTTTCGAATTCATTTTAATAAAAGTATATAAATCAGAAGTAAATGTTTCAAATCATTATTATAATTGAGTTTTAAATGGTAAGTATTTGCAAAGTTAAAACAAATGTGTTCTTTGCAATTAGAGAATGCATCCTGGCATTCCCGGAAAACTATAAGCATTTTTCTGTTCCCGCAATGCTGGGAATTTGGTGATGGATATCCGGATCTTTTAAGAATACATTTTTAAACAAAAAAGGTAAATATTTTACATTGTTAATACAACAGTTAACTTCACTCCTTATCTTAGACTTTGACCTTAAACTAGACATGTCTACGATAAAACTCGAGTAGCTCGAGTACACCATGAAACTCGATACTAGAGTATTTCTCGAGTTGGAACTACTCGTCTAACTCGTTCTGAAGTAAAACAACTGTGCTCTTTTTGGAAATGTAAATTTTTAAATAATATTTCTAGCAAATCTAAACTTAATGGGATGAATATTGTGAACTGGGCCAACTAAGTAAAATGGACCCTTAATTAGCTTGTCTGGCTATTGCGTGCATGTGGAAGGAGTTGAAATTTTAATAAAATCATTACGACTTAATTTTTATCGATGCAAAAGCCGTAAAAAGGTGATGATATCACATAATCAAATTTTCGTGACGAACTCCAATATTCATAGATACCTCTTTTTAAATTTTAAAGTGTTCCCATCAAAATTGCGCTGTCGGCGAACAACTACTCGAAAAAACTCGACCAATACCATACAAAATTATATAAATATGCTATATATAAAAGTTTCATGCCATTTTATAAAAAAAAAAAAATTTAAAACACTTTTCTACGAACTTATGTATATTTTTGAGTCGCATACTTTCAAAGAAAAGACTAGAACTCGAAAATGTATGAAAATATACAAATTTTAAACATTTGCTGTTATTTTGCACAATTGTTTAAGAAAGTGGTTTGTAAATACTTTTATTTTGTGGCATTGCTACATTAACATATTCCCTATTCAAAAATTCAAAGGAACCCAGGAAAACTTTGGTAATGGGTGTGATAAAGTAATGCATTACCTTGTAATGTGTACTCCTTACCTGTATAATTACTTTATAACAAAAAGTAATTAGTTACCGGTAATGCGTTACATAATGTATTACATTGTAATCTATACTCATTACATTCACCATTACTTTGACACATAACGTAATGCGTTACCAATGGTTGATTTCATAATGCATTACATTGTAATTTATACTCATTACTTTTAGTATTATTTCGAAACATATTGTAATGAGTTGATTACATAATGCGTTACATTGTAATGTGTACTGATTACCTTAAACGTTATTGTGGAACATAAAGTAATGAGTTACCCGTAATTGGCTACATAATACATTACTTTGTAATAAGTACCCCTTCACTTCCATTAATAATATAGGTAACCAATTACTATTTCAATCGATATAGGGATATACATAACCAATTACATTTAACCATTTTCTAATCATATGAGAAACCCATTACTTTTCACCACGTATCTTCAACTAAGTAACCCATTACTCTTTACTTTTTGTAAGCATATTGGTAAGAATGGACCCATTACTTTAAGGCTCGTCGCCTGTAAAATTCATCAGTGAAGTAACGTGTAAAGAAATTCATGGACCCTATGGCGATACATTACTTTACCCATGATTTGGTAATGTGTGGTTTTGCTGGGAATTTGATGACAATTGTAGGATATACGAACAACTACTCAATAACAAGACTCGTGAAAACTCAACCACCACAAATGGGTGAAATTATGCAGCTTTTAAACATTTTATGCCATTTTGCACAAATTTTTAAAGAAAAATCTTGGTACAGATTTTTTTTTTGCAGTTGCCTGCATTAATAGATTCCTTATTCAAACTTTCAAATTATTCTGATGAAAATAGTGGACTTGGCGACCAATTACTCGAAAAAAAATTGAGAAAACTTAACTACTTTCCTACAAATGTGTGAAAATAGGTATATTTTTTAGACTAGTAGACTGCACATTAATATTTTTGTAAATGAAGTTTTTTCTCATATGCTAGAATTTTCGCAAATGTATATGAAACTTTAAAAAACTTCATATTTTGACAAATTAGCATGGTAGTTGTTCGCGAAAAACACAATTTTCATTAAATTCCTTTGAATTTTTAAATATAGAACTAATACAATTATAAATAATGCGACTATAAAAAATAAAAATCTGTATGAAGGTTTTTTAAAAAAATTGTGTAAAATTTAATCAAATTTCTAAAATCTCCAGATGTTCCCATATTTGTATGGAAGTGGTAGAGTTTGGTCTAGTTTTATTTGAGTAGTTGTTCGCCAAGCCCACAATTTTCATCAGATTCCTTTGAGGTTTTGAATAGAGAATCGGTTAATATAGGCGAATAAGATTTTCGTAAATAATTTGTGTAACATGACATCAAATGTTTAAAATCTGAATATTTTCACACATTTGTATAAAAGTGGGCGAGTTTCCTTGAGATTTTTTCGAATACTTGTTCGCCAAGGCCACAATCTTCGTCGGATTGCCACAACATTTTAAGCATAAAAAACACGCTAAAGTATGTTACTCCAAATGATATAAGTTTGTACCAAGTTTTTTTAATTTTTTATAAAATGGCATGAAACTTTAAAGTTGTTTCGAGTAGTTGCAATATATTAACCTTTAACCTGACTAAATATAGCCATAAGCAGTCAGTCTTCTGCTTTCAAACAGGCATAATGTCAGCGGATAAAGTAATTTGTTCAAAGTGTTTTATGAATATTCTTAATGATTGTGCAATTGTATGTGAAATCTGTCAATGTAAATTTCACAAAATATGTGCCAATGTGGATAGTGAGAGTGCATTAAATACTCTTTTGAGTTTTGAAAATATTGTTTATAATTGCGACAATTGCATATTAACTTCTCGTGATTTAATAAAAAAAATAAGTTTGTTAACTTATGAAATTGCTGAATTAAAACTGTTATTCTCTAAATTTGCAAAAAACAATGTAAATGACAACAACATAAAAAATATGTCTCATCGTAGTTTGCCTATTACCCAAACAACAACAACTTTGGTGGAAGTGTGTGATCAACAGATCAACGATAATAATGCTAATAAAATTACATCTGCTGTTAATAGTTATGCTTTTCCTTCTACTAGTGCTGCTGCTTTAAAAGCTTCTGTTAACTCTAAAGCTACTGCTAACTCTAATGCTACAACTAATCCAAAAGCTGTTAATAGTTATGCTTTTCCTTCTACTAGTGCTGCTGCTTTAAAAGCTTCTGTTAACTCTAAAGCTACTGCTAACTCTAATGCTACAACTAATCCAAAAGCTCATAATAATGTTAAAGTCACTGCTGTTAATAACATTTCTGCTAGTGCAGCTGATGATGCTAGTTCCGTTAGTCAAATTATCAATGATGCTAATTCGGCGGTTTTAAGTGAAGATGAAGCGTTGGATATGCAAGGTGTTTATAATTGGAATAATGTTACCAATCGTAAAAAAAGGCCTAAAAAGCGTAAAGTAATAGTGGGAAACAATGAGAATACGGAATTAGATGTGGCTATTAAAATGAAATGGGTTCATCTCTCGTCATTTTTGCCAATAGTTACAGAGGAGAAAATCATAAATTATGTTGCTAAACATCTTGGTATTGATAAATCAAATATTTCTTGCCATAAATTAGTTAAAAAAGATACTTCACTGGAAAGTTTAAGATTTATTAATTTTAAACTCGGTGTCTCATCTAAGTATTATGATCTACTGTTAAAGGCTGAGCTTTGGACTTCTGAAGTTAAAGTCCGTCCTTTTCAGTTTTTTCCAAAAAAGCTGCCGGCAAATCAGCAAATATAACCAAGCCTGCTGAATCGCTTAAAATTTATTATCAAAACCTTTCTGGTATGAGGATGAAATCATCATTAATCAGTGCTTTTTCATCCCATGGTGATTATGATGTTTTTGTATTTACTGAATCTTGGCTAAACTCCGATTTCTGTGATGAAGAATTTTTTAATCCATTCCTATACATTGTTTTTCGTAATGATCGTGATCCTGTTGCAACTGGACTTGAGAGAGGTGGTGGTGTCCTAATAGCTATAAAAAATCGTTGTGCTATAAATTTGTGAAATTATGTAATATGGATTCTGAGTTGGACCAGCTTTGTGTATCCATTAAATCTGCTACTTATGATCTCTATGTTTGCGTTTCTTACATTCCGCCTCGTAGTCCTGACGAGTTGTATTCTGCACATGCTGCTAACATTTCTAGCCTTGCTAACCGTTTTAATGATGGCGACAGATTGTGTGTTTTGGGGGACTTTAACTTAGCTGATATTGTGTGGTCTATGATCCCTAACTCAGGTCTGTTTTTGCCTAATAACGTAAATAAATCTTTTGAAATAAGTATTCTCGATGCAGTTTTTTAGTCTTGATCTTATACAAATTAACTCAGTTTTTAATAGGCTAAATAAAATTTTAGATTTAGTTTTTATTAGCTCTGATTTAAAGTATTCGCTTGTTGAATCTGATTTCCCAATTTCACCTTCTAATACTCATCACTGTGGATTAGAAATTGTTATTGATTTTTTTAAATATGCTCGTAAAATTAATAATGATGATATACGTTATTATTATTATTCTTGTAATTTTAATGCTCTTAATGCAATGATTTATAACTTAAATTGGATTAATTTATTAGATAATGAAATTGTATCTATTTGTTATGACATTTTTTTATCTAATATTTTAAAGATTATCAATGTTAATGTGCCACTATCTAATCCTAAAGTGTACAAGCTTCCTTGGTACACTAAAGGTTTAAAGAAGCTGAAAAATCTTAGAAATAAATTTCACATGAAATTTAAGGCCTCAAATAGTACCAGCGATAAGCAAAATTTTCTTCGTTATGAAAAAGAATTTAATTTTTAAACAAGTTTTTATACAATCAATATTTAATGAGTTTTAATGAATCTATTAAATATAATCCGAAAAGTTTCTGGAGTTTTATTAATTCTAAAAGAAGTACTTCTACAATACCAGTGCTTATGTCATATAATGATCTTTCTTCTGAGAATTTAAAAGATTCTTTCAACCTTTTTGCCATGTATTTTCAGTCAAATTTTAATGATTCCTTTTCAATGAATGAAGCGGATTTCAGTAATATTGTTTCATTTTTCGATTTTGGATCTTTAAAAATTTTGGATGAAGATATTGCTTCGGGCATTGGTAAACTTTCGAATTCTTTTAAATGTGATAATGATGGACTTTCAGCCTTTCTTCTTAAGAAATGCTTTTCTTCATTTATTTTACCCCTCAAATAATTTTTAATAAATCTTTACGAGCTGGTTATTTCATTCAGAAATGGAAATTTACGACTATTTTCCCAATTCTTAAAAATGGTAGTAGGAGCAGTGTTACTAATTACCGTCCTATTTCCAAATTAACCAATATTGCTAAAATTTTTGAGCACATCGTGTTTGATAAACTTTTTTTTCCAGTTAAAACGATATATATCTGTTTCACAACATGGATTTATGGCTGGGAGATCAACAACAACTAATTTATCGGTTTTTGTTAACTTTTGCATCTCTTGTTTTGAAAAGGGTGTTCAAATTGACACAATTTACACAGATTTCGCCAAGGCTTTTGACCGAGTCCCACATGAACTTTTATTATATAAGCTTTCCAAGATTGGCATCCATTCAAATATGCTTAGTTGGTTCCGTCATTATTTGATTGGCAGAATCGCAACAGTATCTGTTGATGGAATTTGTTCGGACTATTTTATACCAACGTCAGGTATTCCACAGGGCAGCATCCTTGGTCCTTTGTTATTTAATATTTTTATAAATGACATTAGCGATTGCTTTAAAAATTCAAAATTTTTAATGTATGCTGATGATCTCAAAATTTTCAAGCCAATTTTTTCTGTAAGGGACGTTTTTGACCTTCAGGAGGACTTGAATAATCTAGTTCATTGGTCAAATTGTAATGGTTTACCCTTTAATATTTCTAAATGTTATAGTATGTCTTTTCATAGACGTCGAAATATTATAATTTCTGATTACAGAATGTTTGGTAATGTATTGGCATCTGTTGATGAAATTTTGGACCTTGGTGTAGTTTTTGATATTAAATTATCATTCACCAGTCATTTAAATTTTATTGTTCCGAAAGCTTATTCGCTTTTAGCATTTATTCGACGTAATTTGGATAAATGTTTTGATCACATAACGAAGAAAGTGGTTTATACTTCGTTTGTTAGATCTAGATTGGAATATTCTTCATTTATTTGGAGTCCTAATGCTGCTCTTCATATTGGTCGTATTGAGAGAATTCAAAGAAAGTTGTCAAGTTTGCCCTACCATGTTTTAACTATCCGAATCATTTTAACATTCCTTCTTTTTCTAGCCCTTCTTACGCAGATAAGTGTGAGTTTATTTCTTTAAAATCTCTGGAAACTCGTCGTATTATTGCAAGTTTAACTTTTTTACATGGTATTATTTGTGGTGTTATTGATTCTCCTGAGCTATTAGAGTTAATTTCAATATATGTTCCACCAAGAAGTTTTAGAAATATAAGTAAATTTTTTCATATTGATATACACTTAACTGAATATGTATTGAACGAACCACTAAATAGATCTATGAGATTATTTAATATTTACTGTAATAAGTTAGACATAAGTGTTTCTCACTCCCAATTTAAAATTTTGTTAAATAATTTATTTTAAATATCTTAATTTTTATATGCTAGTCTGTAAGGATATTGTATCCATAGACTTAAATAAATAAATAAATAAATAAATAAATAAATTATAACTATATCGATAAATAGGTAAATACTTCTTATTTTTGAAAATTTATAAAAAAAATTAATATTTAAAAATTTGTTTAACACTTTTGCTGAAAAACAAGCAAAATATAAATTTTTTTTTTTTTCTAATTACCTTTTAAAACTTTGAAGTTAAATTAGTTTCTATTGATCTGTAGTTAAAATTTGAAAATTTATTTTTAACTTAATATTAATTTGTTCTTCCGGACTCGTTACCCTGCGGGAAATGAAAGGTCAATTTATCCAAATTGACAATTCTGTGATATATGAATGGGGGCACATCACGAAATTGGAGAAACCAAAATTGTGGTAAACCAAAAAGTGTTAATTTGGGTGAAATGATCAATAACATGACTATAGTAATGGTGACAAAGTATTGACTAGTTGGCAACAGATATATCATGTTGCAGGAGGTATAGAAGCAACTAGGGCCGTTGCAGTTGAAATTGTTACTGATCATTGAACTGGTTCAAACTACCATTTCCAATTCGGTAAATCGATTAACCGATTCTTCGGTAAATCGATTAACCGATTCCTCGATTTTTGTTAATGTCGAAACAGATTAACCGGTTAAATTTTTGATATGGATTCTTTCGTTTATTTTTCCCCAAAACTTCATAGTTTTCTTAATTTTGGATAAAAATGGCAAGAAAATATGAATACTATCTAAAATATCATTTAATTCTTTTAAAATCGAGTGAAAGCGATCATTAACCCTTCGGATAACATTTTTTAAGCAAATCAAAACAAGAAAATAGTAAAGGCAATTTTTAAATATGTTCTGTTTTAAAAATTTAAATTGTTGAAAATTATATGCCTCTTGTTCTTATGTCTCGAAAATATATTTTTGCAAATAAATAAACATAAAATCTCATTGTATCTACAATAAGTAAAACTTTTTTTTTAACAGTTAAGAAAACTAACTATATTTTTAGTTAGTTTGTCGCATTTTTTAATGCATTTGACTTTGTTTTAACGAAAAATAATTCGTTCTCTTAAATTCACACGTTTTGAAAATGGTAACAAAAATATATTCCAAGAACTTGTTAATAGAAAAACTGTGTTACTGTAAGGATTTACTTCCACTAAAAATATCTGAGAACATTCGAAGAGTATTTAAACTCTTCCAAAAGGACTTTTTCCTATAGAAAAACTCTCAGATTCTGAGGATTTCTTCCTATAGCAAGGAAAGGGCTTCTTTATTAAAAACAACTAATGTTACTAGGGCGGATCAATAAGTCCGCGACTTTTTGAGCTTCCCTCGTAGTTATATGAAATGCAACACTGCTCACATCAAGTACCACCTGTTAATAGACTACTGTCAAATTTTGAGCAAGTTCTGTCATTTACTTTGCGTTTAACAGCTGTTCAAAACATACAACCTCGAGGATTTTTTTAAAAATGGAAAAAAGTGAAGTTCGAGTGCTCATTAAACATTATTTTTTGCGAAAAAAATAAGCTTGATAAATACTATGAGGACCCTGTACCATCAATTTGAATGGTAAAAAAGTGGTTTACTGACTTTCGATGTGGTCGCACAAGAAAAAAATGATGTTGAACGTTCTGGACGGCCAATTGAGGTCAATACACCCGAAAATGTCGAAAAAATACAATATATGGTGATGGCCGATCGAAGAGTAAAAGTGCGTGTGACTGTTGATGCCATAGTTATTTCATATGGCAGTGTGGTTTATATTTTAAATGATCAGTTGGGTTTAAGAAAGCTGTCTGCAAGATGGCTGCCGCGTTTGCTCTCAATTAACCATAAACGTAATCGTGGCCAATAAGGTGATGGCAACAGTTTTTTGGGATGCACATCGATTACCTTCAAAAGGGAAAAAACAATAAACGACGAATATTATGCCAACTTATTTAACCGATTTAACGAGAATTTAAAAAAGCGACCCCATATGGCCAAGAAATGCCTATTTTTTTGCAAAAAAAACTGTGTTTCATTCAAAAAGTCACGGACTTATTGATCCGCCCTAGTATGTTGTATAATATAGTTAAATTATCTGTAATTAGCATAATTAAATCTACTGCGAAATTTTCGCATATTTTTGTCTACATTTTATTAAATAAATTTAGATCTAATAAAATATAAAACTTCATTATTAGAGAGGCTTTTTGCAATCAAAAAAATACCTAATATTAAAGATACATCACCAATATTTTGGCTATTATTGAATTGATAACACAGGTCAACAGCAAAAAAAGGCTTGACTAACCACTATATAGATTTGATGCATCATGGCTGCCTAAGTACAAAAATGGTAAAATTTTTCAATTCTATGGATAATTTTTTTTTAAAAAAATTTTTTTTTAAAATTGACAATATTTTGAGCCATTTCTCCACTTATGTTGTCATAACTCAAAAACAACTAGTCCGATTTTGTCAAATTAAATTTACAAAAATTAAGGTTTACAATATCTTTAAAGAACGTGTACAAATTTTTTTAATGCGATCAATAGTTTCAAAGTTATGAAACAAATTGTTAGCAAAAAAAAAAAAAATGCTAAAAAAAAAAAAAAATTGAAAAACAAAAATCTGGAAAAAATCGAAAACTGCAAAAAATATTACTTTTTATTTTTTTGTAGTAAAGCTACATATCATGCGAATTAAACTAGATATGGATCATAAAAATCGATGCATGCTTTACATTTTTATTTACAATTAATTGAAGGTATCGCATATTTACAAGCACTGTAGAAAATTGTACCTACTATATAATGAAAATGCAGAACATAAAAACTCAGGTGCATTTTACGACACGCATTTTGGCAAAACCCCTTTGGGAAAAACCTCTATGACATTTTTATGATTCTAATAATTAAAAAAAAAATAAGTAATAAACAAAAGATTGTTTAATTTTTACGATTGCGGTAGGATAGTAATAAAACGCTCATAAATGTGCGTGTACGCTGAAGTGCTCTTATTTTCCGTTAGCTACCTGTAACGGATAATTTTTTTTTTTTCATAAAAGTCCTTAATGTTTTTTAGGATTCTTGGGAATAATAAAAAATTTGCAGCACACACAAACTGTATCCACACAAAGGGTTATCCCAAATTATAGTATCAGTATTTATAAGATCTCCTTGACCCTTTTTATTTCATTCAAGAAGTGTTTGCGATAACGCAAACATCATTTAATACCTACACAAAAATTAGAGTCATACAGCTTAGAAGTTAAAAAACAATTTTCAAATATTAATAAAAATGAGCCAGAACATTTTTATGTAAAAACGATCCAGATTTATTTTGTTATGTGTGCGGCCAATATATCACCGGGAAAAAACGGAAGTGCTTCTTAACTTCATTGCAAAAGTCATATCAAGATTGCTATAATATCTATCCGCACAATTTGAACCAGCATTGGACACCGAGTACTATATGCATTCCATGTCGATTGAATTTATCTATGAAGTCTTCTAACGTAAAGTAAGTATAAATTAATAGATTTGGAATATTTTATAATTACAATATTTCTTAATTAAAATTTGAATTCTTCATATTCCTGATTTCAATTTTTTTTTTCATTTTACAGACGACACTTGGAAATTTTGAAGCCTATGCTATGGAGAGAAACAGCGAACCACGCATCCGAGTGTTATTTTTGTTTAAGTACAAAAAGCGGTTTTGGAAAACATATGCGATGGTCTTACCCCACGAGGTCTGCTGATGGGTTTACACTTGCAGTTCTACATTCACAAGAAATAGAATATGCTCAAGATCGGGGTGCAAGCTGTAGTCATGTGCTTTCATCTTCACCAGGACACTCAACCTCAAGTATGTCTTACCAATCAGATATGTCAGATCCAGCACTACCATCTACAGCTGAAAATGACGAGTTCATCCCACACAAACATTTCTCGCCGAGACCATGGAATCAAGATCAGCTTAATGATGTAATTAGAGACCTTGGATTGTCGAAAAGATCTTCTGAATTACTTGCGTCCCGGATGAAAGAAACAGGTCTCATAACTAAAGAAACTAAAGTTTCGTATTACCGTACTCGAGAAAAAGACTTACTTCATTATTTTGCTGAAGAGGATGACTTTGTGTACTGCACAGATATTTCTGGTTTGATGACTGCCATGGGCTTACAGAAATATGATTCAAACGAATGGCGTTTATTTATCGACTCATCAAAACGCAGCTTGAAGTGTGTCCTTTTGCATAATGGAAATAAATTTTACTCCTTGCCGATCGCACATTCAACCAAAGTAAAAGAAGAATACTCTGTAATTGCATTGGTCATGAAGAAGATAAAGTATGATGAACATAAGTGGGTAATTTGTGTTGATCTTAAGATGGTAAATTTCCTCTTAGCCCAACAAAGCGGCTTTACAAAATATCCTTGTTTTATATGTTTATGGGACAGCAGAGCTAAAACAGAACATTGGAAGAGAAAACAATGGCCTTCTAGGGAAACACTAGTTCCAGGTACGCCAAATGTTATAAATGTGGCTCTAGTGCCCCGAGATCGCATCATATTACCCCCTCTTCACATTAAACTTGGTCTGATGAAACAATATGTTAAAGCACTTAACAAAGATAGTGAATGTTTCCAGTATATTTCAAGGAAGTTTCCCAATCTAAGTATGGAAAAGCTGAAAGCAGGCATATTTGATGGCCCACAAATTCGCAAATTGGTGAACGATACTGAATTTGGCAGTTCAATGTCAGAAATTGAGAAGAATGCATGGGATTCGTTTGTATGGGTTATTCAAAATTTCTTAGGCAATAACAAGGGTGATGATTACGTTGCGCACGTTGAAGAGATGTTAACTCACTTCCAGAATCTTGGATGCAACATGAGCATCAAAGTACACTACCTGCACAGTCACTTAGATCGTTTTCCTGAAAATCTAGGAGACTTGAGTGAAGAACAGGGCGAACGATTCCACCAAGATATCCGGACAATGGAGGAACGATACCAGGGTCGCTGGGATGCACACATGATGGCTGATTTTTGCTGGAGTATTCAGAGTAACACTTCGTTATTCAACAATAGTAGAAAATCGACTAAAAGAAAATTTCAGAGTTTGTAGTTTATAATACATATTTATTTATTTATTTTCTTGTTTTATTTATTATAATAAATGTGAATAATAAAATATAAATTTTCTACTATTTAATTTATTTATTTATTTACATTTAAGCTCATCCAACACAAATGTCTTTCCGAAGAATAGAATCAGTATATTCTAGGTAGGGTTTTGCCAAAAAATACACGAATGTTACTATGTAATGCATTTTTGATGTGAAAATTTGTACATAGCATGGGGAAAATGTTTTCAAAATTCAATCAATCGAAAGAAGAACATTAACTACTCAATTTTATGTTTATCAGACAAAAAACTAAAATTTGGTGAAAATGAGCGAATTCACTTAATTGTGAATAAATTCGAAAAAAATCAATCGATTTTTATGATCGATATCTCATTTTGTTCCTATTACATGTGGCTTTGCGATAAAGCAATAAATCTGAACGATTTTTGACGTTTTCGATTTTTTATGATTTTTTTAAAACAAAAAAATTTGCTATTTTCACGTAAAAAAAATATTTTTTCCCTCAATTTTTTATTATAACTCCAAAACTACTGAGCCGATTGAAACGCAATATATTAACGGATTAAAGGCTATGTAAATTTCAGTTTTTCTAAATTTATTTGAATAATATCGGACTAATTTTTTTTTAGTTATCATTAATTATGTGGAGAAACGTCTAAAAAAATGTATAATTTTAATTAAAAATTTTTTAAAAAAAAACCTCTCCATAGAATTTCAAAATTGAACCATATTTGTACTACTGGGACCACAATACATCAAAATTGTATAGTGGTTTTCAAAGCCCCTAAAATTTTTTCAAAATTGTTGCCTTGTGTAATAAACCTATTTTTCTCAGCTAATTTAGCAAAAATTATAGGTGGTTTTTTGAACATAAATGTCAAATTTTTTATGGTAATATTGCAGTAAAACATAGCAAAGTCTAGGCTGCCTTAGAAAATATGTGAAATCAGCATACAATTTTAGGCAATATTACTTACAGTTGATTTTGTTTGTATGGAGCAAACATTTTATAAAATGGCTAGTATCTCGAAAACTAATAGAGATATCGCAAAACGACCAACATTTTTGCATAACCTGTACAGATGTGTGTTATGTGTTCCGATACCACTAGTTTCCCGTTTCATTCCATATCGTTGCATTTTGGACTGAAATTCGATTTTATTATCGGAGTGACTAAATTGTCACGTACGTTTTTGTGTAAGCAAGTAGTTAAGACACCCTGCGACTGTTTCATGAAAAATTAAACTCTCGGGATCTTTCCCGTACCCAGCCTTTTTGTATGCTACATAATACTCCTTACCCTTGTTATAATTCGCAGCTGTTGGTATTAGCGACTGCGCATTATTAACACCAATCTAACATGTTTAAATGTTGTTATATTATAAAAAGTTCATTTCTATATACAATTTAATATAATTAAATCTTTACTAGAAATTTGACAAATTTAAAATTTGTAGTTAAAAATTTTTTAATTTTAATTTAAGACCTAATACTAAAAAAACCAAAATTTCATAAAATTTTGGAGACAATATGTTTTTTGTAAGCTGTTACCAGAATTACCATGCCCTTGATAAAATAATAGAGTGTGTAATAGAAAAGTTACCATTTACCGACCTTAATTTCTTATTCCCAAACTTATTACCGGGTAATAGAAAGTTTTGCTAAAAACTTTTTTCTAACAGTTTTTTATAAGCATAAATACAGAAATTTAAAAGTTTAAAAATCTTCAGAAGAGCTTTTATTTACTATTTGTTGACATTGGTACATTGGTCTGTACCCAGTATTTTAAATTGCGCTTTCCTTTACTTTTCGAATATATTTTTGTATTGGATAAAAAGCTTAACAATAAGTACTGTAGAAACAAAACTCTAATTTTCCTGCGTTTTATGTTATAGCATTAAAAATGTGTCGGTAAATATGTGTATTATAGCATGTTACTATAAAATGTTATGGGTAAATAATTATTTTCTTTTGTTAATGCCGTATTTTAGTTTTGGTTATAGTTAGGTAAATATAAAACCGTTTTATTGACTTTATTAAATAAAATGGTCCTGTAAACCATATAATATCCTTGTTGGAGTTCAAGTCGATATAAATTTAATTTCCTAATATCTGTACATAGAAAAGATTTAAGTAGATATTTTGGTTTACACGATACAAGTCGATAAAATGTTTCATCATATGAATGTAATAAAGCGATATGAATTTATAGTATTTTGAGGAGCAATTAATTTTGTTTCATGCTAAATTATGTCTTTTTTAAACATATCAGGTAAATACCAAAAATAAATATTTTTGTAGGTATTTATTTGCATGGTTTTATTGAAACCCTAAACACATTTAGGCCCGCTTACTGAATGTCCAGTTAAATTGAAAATTTATATGCGAAACAACAACTAATATGTCAGTTAAAGTCCCAGTTAGTATGTAATACGCCATTGTGAAAGTGGGGCTTAAAGACAGAACATTTAAGTTTAAATATTCGGCTAATTATTTAGTTGCGTGCAATATAATTTTTTTTCAATTTAAATAATTTTTAGTAGGAATATAAACTCCTACTATAAGTTGGATAAATTTACTACAAGCGCGTAGACGAAAATATATTACACACATTGTGCGTAACTTATTTACACACCCAAAGTGTAATGTTACATTGCAAATGCGTAGTTTTTTTTCATAAATAATGTGCTTTTTACATTATTTCCTAACATTTCCAAAAATACAAAAATATGAAATGGCTTAGTGTGAAAACGTGCTAAGTCCACTTTTCATTGTGAATATTTTTTTATCTGTAAACACAGTTTTCTTTTTTTTGTTCCTTCTCTTTCCATATCCGTTATGGTACTATTTCAATGAAAGTCTTCTGCGAACTTATAGGCAATTTTGTGACTTAGCATATTTGCTTGTGTCCATTTAATGTGTACTTAGTACATTTTCTTTCAACATGTTTTTATTGTTAAAAGATTTATAATTTTTTTTTCTAATTTTTTAATTTTTTAAAATAATTAATTAGCTAACACAGTTTTATTTCATTGCGGTTAACAAAGATAACTTATTTATTTTATACATGTTTGTAGTATTTTAAAGGTAAGATAATTAAACATTAAAAACGAATCAATCATTTCAAATCATTTCAAAATTTATGTTTGATTATTTATTTTTTAAATTATTTTATAAATTTTGTTTAAACATTCTTTTATAAACACAAAAACTACTTTTTTTTTTTTATTAATTAATAATCATATAATTACAAACTATATACTATTACCCTAACCGAGCACTAGCTACTATGGACTTCGGCGCGTTGTAGCGAAAACAGACCAGTGCCTCTGGTGGAAATCGAACCCACGACTCCCGAACTGATAAGCCAGCATGCTACCAACTAGCCTACCGGGGCGCACTGGACTTAAATAGACTTTAAAGTCAACAATGTTAAATTTATGTCCGAACATACTTATTATAGATAATCCTTCGATTCTGAAAAAAAATCTTTTTTTTTTTATTTTGTACTATTTATAATAAGACCATTAGCATAAATGTTTCTAAATACTTTTCTAATACGACGTGTTCACTTCACTTGCCTATTTTATACTGCCACAATATAAAAAAAATACACAAATATTGAAACGCAAACAGCGCATTACAACGACCTATCCTGGTTTTGGTTATCGTAATAATATATTTAGACTTTAGTAAATTCAGCAAAACAAATTAGTTACAAATTTTGTATTTCGTCAAGTCAAAATTAAAATTTTTTTAACTAAAATCTCAATTTGAACAAAAAATTAGTTTAAAACAGGCAAAGTTGGATTATTAACGATTTTACAAATTTTCTACTAAGTTTTTCTATGAGTGTGGTATACAAAAGAAATGAACGAAATTAACCGCTGTTGTATTTTTTGTAAGTCTTATGATGGTTGTATATATTGTATATTTTTATTTTTCTCTACTTCACCAAGACAAGCTGCGATAACTTCATTTCGTTTTTTATTTGTGTTTATCAGCAAAATTTTGGTAACATTAAAAATTTGTTAAACATTAGTTCAAAATAAGTTTTATTTAGTAAAATCGTTTATCAAAAATTTGCTGCAAGTTAGTTAAATATATTAAATTGACGTTTAACAAAATTTTCAACAAACTATTTTTGACTGTACCTTTTAGTTAAAGTTTAGTTAGGCACTTTGTAGTGGACAATAAATTAAAAATCTAATTATATTCTATTGAAAACGTTAACTGAAACGCACAATGTGTAATTTTCAACTGGACCTAACATGTTTCTTTTTTTGGTTTTTTCTTGTTGTTTTCCTAATTGTTAGCACATTTCGTTGAAACTACTTACAAACAAGCAGGAACTACATAGCGGTACCTGCTTGAAAGTCTCAATTTACATAAAAAGTGAACTTGGCAATTTTTGCACACTAAGACAACGAAAATAACACAATAAAATATATTTTAAGTTTTGTAAAAAACCTTTTTGACGACGAATGGATGATATATGCAACATTTTTATTACTGTTGTATTGGCTTCATTTTTTAACAAATTTTCCCGAGTGTGATGAAATATTTGGAATAGTTTCATTGCAATTAAAATAAAAACTTCACTAGTTTTAATTTTTTGTGAATATTATAAAATCCCTTAATCGAATTTACAAAATTTTAACACATGATGGTAATTTATATTCCACTTAATTCATTTGCTTAAAAAAACATTAATAAAGATATCCAAATTATCCTAAAATTTAGTCTGAAATTAAATTTTTATAACTTTTTTTTTTTTAAATTAATTTTGTATGAATTTACTGTAGAGAAAATATAAAAAGTATGTATTTGATATGGATAATTTAAAATCGGTATTTTTAGGAAAGCGCACCTTAATTAGCTAGAACTTGGTTGGTATTGATTAAAAAACATGTGCTAAATATATTTAAATGGTTTTATCTGAATTTTATTAGTTAGGATTTGTCAGAGACTCCATGTTTTTAAGTCATAAAAATATATAAAATTTTTTTATTTTAAGATATTATTTTCTTTAACAAAGTATGTACAAAAATACAAACAGTATGTACAAAAATATTTGAAATAGTTAAAATGTTAAACACTACGGAATGAATTCCAAAAAAATATACAATGCATTTTAGTTAGAAATACTACATTAAAATATGAGGTTTTATGTAAAAATAACTTTCTATAATAACGAAACGATTTTTGAAACCATTTATTGACTTTTTAGTTAAAAAAAATAAAATTTTGCAGAAACTGATAAGGGAATGTTTCCCATTGTGGCATATTCCCTAAGGTGGACATTTCGTTCTTTTTCGTGTTATTGCAATAATATGTCAAAACTTTCATCTGTCATCGAGTTTAGTTTCCGCCATTACTATTTCAAAATAGTTTCGAATTGAAAACATATTTTATATAACAAATTATGGGCCTTTAAAAAAAATTGAAGATGCTCTTTCGGATATATATCAATTTTTTTAAAAAACAAATATCATATTTAGAAAGCCCATGCAAAATACTTTAAGAAACAAATTTAAAATTATTAATTTTATGTAGTCAAAATATAAATAAAAAATAATAGAAAAGGGTGGCTTTCCATGAAATGCAAATGTTTAAAGCTCTTTAACTATTAAGATATTTGATTAACAATAAACATGTTAACAACAATTAACTTGGCCTAGTTGTGGTAATACTTCACCCAAATTTTTTCAAAATCGCACAACTTTTACTTTTTAGTGTATACAGTTCAGGAATTATTCCCTGTAAGTAAGACATTAATAAAATCGGAGTACTTAAGATTATCATAAAATATCACCTCACTGCACGTATGAGTAATTTAATAATGCAAATAAAAATTCATCATACGCACTAGTTAAGAACAATATGTCAGTTTAACAAAATGACCCTGTTGTGCAAAACAAATTACCAGTGTTTATGTCATATTTCAGGGGTGGGCACGTAAATGCTTGATGGGCCAAATTTGGAATTTCATAATCTTACGGAGGGCCGCACAATATTAATTTAAAAAAATTATTAAACTAAATATTGGTCGTATTGAGAGAATTCAAAGAAAGTTTGTCAAGTTTGCCCTAACATGTTTTAATTATCCGAATCATTTAAACATTTCTTTAAAAACTCTGGAAACTCGTCATAGTATTGCTAGTTTATCTTTTTTACATGGTTGAGATTAGATTAGAAAACTTTATTAATAAAAAAAATTTAAAAATAAAGGTTTTAAAAGGCTCTGACATAAAGTCGTCAGCCTATAATACTACATTTCAATTTCAAAACGTGTTTTAACAATAAATATATATATATGATTTTCTTTTAATTCTTTTGAATCTAAACTATTGATATAATTTTAATAGTTAATTATTATATTCCATAAACAAATTTTTTCTATATTTTAATGCAACTTTTAGAAAGTTTGCTAGATTTTTCCAACTGCATGTGGCTCCACTTAATAAATTAATCAAATATTCTCTTTCAAAGTGTGTTTTTACCGGTAAACCTTACCCTAAACTCTCTAAGTACTGGACATTTTCCCATGAAATGTGTTATATCCTCTTCTTCTCCAGTATTACACAGGCTGTGTTGTTATTAAAAAGGCTTTTCTTAAGTGGCAATGCATCAGCACGGGCTTTGAGTAATTCTGATATTTCGGCTGCTTTAAGATTTTCTTCTATTATGTAACCAAAACCCATAACAGGATTTAAATATTTATAAATACGAGTTTCGCTCCTTGTTGCACTTTCCACAAATTTATTATTTTTTTTTTTTTCCTTAAGTTTAGATACAAATTCACAGTTTTTCGCAATCCACTCAGACTTACACAACCCTGTACTAAAGCAAACGTTCACCTCTTCACCAATTTTATTTATCTCTTTAGCCCATAATAATTTTTTCTGTAGAATTAATTTAGAGAGTTTGTGTGGCAGTCTTTCTGCATTATAGTTATATAGAACATTTCCAATATAGTTAAGATGTAAGCTCAAGGTGTAAAAATGGTATTATTTGTGGTGTTATTTTTTCTCCTGAGCTATTAGAGTTAATTTCAATATATGTTCCACCAAGAAGTTTTACAAATATAATTAAATTTTTTCGTATTGTTATTCACACAACTGATTATGCCTTAAATGAACCACTAAATAGATCTATGAGATTATTTAATATTTATTGTAATAATTTAGACATAAGTGTTTCTCACTCCCAATTTAAAATTTTGTTAAATAATTTATTTTAAATATCTTAATTTTTATATGCTAGTCCGTAAGGATATTGTATCCATAGACTTAAATAGATAAATAAATAAATATGCATTTGACAAATTTAATTTAGGAATGTTGAGGTTAAATATTTGTTTAATGACATTTACTCTCTTAAACAAATATTTAAAGTCAAATAAATTTTAACGTATTTACTTTTTTAATTGTGGGTATTTTTTTAGCTCTTCACCCAATAAAAAATATTTTATGGGTAATTATTTTGGAGAAGTACATCAGCATTTTATATTGTTGTGGATATATAGTCCACATAAAATTACCATATCGGAAATCTTCAAAATTAAATTTTTTGGATTTGTTTTCTTAAAACATAAATTTGCTTAAAAATTTTAACACATCAAACCTGTCACTCACAGAAATGAAATCAGTTGGCAGTCCATTAGATTTAACATGACTTTACTACTACAATGTAAATTTAATGCCAATTAATTTTTTTATTTATTTATTCATCCTTTATTTACAAGTATTATATACATGATATTTACATTTGAGATCTTATCGACTAGATATTACAACAAATAATAGTTATAATCATATGACATTAATTTACATTTTCTATGGGTATGATATTTTTAAAGCTAAAATAGGGGAAAACCCTTTATACGATTAATATAATTCAAATATTCATAGAAAATATATATGTTTATATGAGGATTATTACATACATAATACTCAATAAACATATCATTTTCAATTTGATAATTTACTTGGATTATTATGTTAATTCTATACATTCTCTTAACAATGGATAAGACGAATTTTCAATTTTTTTAAAATACCTAAGATTTAGTCTTTTGATGAAATCAAAAACTGTTTCATAACCTGTTTCCTGGTGTAGAAGAAATGTAGGGTATCTCCAATGTTTGCCGTTAATCATTTTAACGCATTTGTTTTGAATAATTTGCAGTTTCTTTAAATGGCATTTGGCCGCAGTATACCAGATGGGACATGCATACGTTAAAGTTGGTCTTATAACACTTTTATAGAGAAGGTTTTTGTTTTAAAGCTTAAGTGAGATCTTTTATTTAAAAACGGCCATAAAGCTTTAAAATATTTAATTGCCTTTTGGCACATTTCATCAATATGTTTTTTGAAAATTAATTTTTGTCTAATACTACTCCCAAATATTTTACTTCATTGCATACGTTTATGTTGTCATTTCCACAGAATAATGGGCGCCTAAGTATTCTTTTTTGAGATTTATTATATGGAAAAATTATTGCATGAGTCTTGTTTGGGTTGATCTTAATTTTCCATTTATAGAAATATTTGTTGCAGGCTAGGAGACTTTTTTCCATTTTCTTCAAAAGTGCGCTGGTAAGTTTGCTCGAAGTGATTAACGCTGTGTCATCAGCATAGTATGCTGTTTCCATATAAGATGGCACTGAAAAATCTGATGTGTAGATTGAATAAAGGAGTGGCGACAAAACAGAACCTTGAGGTAGTCCGGTTTTTATTGTTTTTGCAGATGATTTTTCATTGTTAACTGAGACTATAAATGATCTATTGTCAATAAAATCGGAAACAATTTTACAAAGGTACTTAGGAATGTTTGCAGTAATAAGTTTGTATAACAGGCCGTTATGCCAAACAGTGTCAAAAGCTTTTTCAATATCTAGCAGAATCATTCCTGTTGACCGCTTACGCATTTTATTGATGATTATTTTGTTTTTGATTCTGTTTATTTGGTGAGTAGTGCTGTGCTCACCAAATAAACAGATTAAACCCAGATTGTTCATTAGAAATAATGGAATTATCAGTAACATATTCATTAAGGCGAGTACGTATCAGTTTCTCATATAGTTTGCCCAAATTGCTTAAGAGACTAATGGGTCTATAGCAACTAGGATTATTTTTAGGTTTAGTAGGTTTGTGTATAGCTATAACTTTGGCTGTTTTAAATTGTTTTGGAAAATAATTCAGGTTTAAACAGTTGTTAAATATTACTACAAGCAAAATTTAAAGCTTTGGCAGATAGTTTCTTTAAAAGCAGGTTAGGCACATTATCAAAACCTGGGGATTTAGAGGACTTAAGAGATGCGACGAGGTAGTTTATTTCACCAACCGATGTTAGTATTACAGATTCTGTAGTTGGATTTTCTTTTTTAAAATTGTTTACCTTCGCATTGACTGAAGCATCCATTGAGTGTTTGTAGTTTGAGGTAAGATTATTGGCTTGTACAAAGGTATTTGCAAGAATTTCAGCTTTCTCAGAATCAGAGGTAATTTTAGTGTTGCCAACGTTAAGGTTTGGGATTTGATTTTTACCCTTTCCTCTCAGGCTTCTACTAATTTTCCAAAAAGTTTTATCCCCGGGTTTGAGATTAGGTAAAAGTTGAGTCCATTTTTGATTGCGTTCTATATTTATACTTTTATCAATTAATTTAGTCAAAAACTTTGAGTACTGGTTGTACAAATTAGCTTCCACTTCGTTCGTTGACCTTTGGCTTTTTCTTTTAAAAGATCTCCCTATTCGAATGTATTTTATGATATTTTCCGGCGTAGACCGTAAATGTCAAAGCTGACTCATGAAATCAAACAAAAAAGTTTTAAGGAAACTTAAAAAAATTGCTTCAATTTAATTATTTTGTGTCGCACGCAGAAAAAACTTTATTTCGCGAAGCCGCCTGCCAAGTTCTACGGAGGAAAAAAACCCCTAAGAGCGGCCGAAGGCCGCCACCCAGAAGAACTTGTTTTTTAAATCAGATGTCGAATCCGTTGAAATCTTACATTTTTAAGACATCAAGTTACATTTATTTGACCTGTCATAACTTTTTATGTCAAAAAATACCAACCCACACCAAGATTTATGGTTTTTTAATGATTATTTTTTAAAAGTCTATTTTATTAAAAATTTTACGTATATATTAGTGTCTAAACGTTAAAAAACAGAAGGCCAATGCTCTATTCTTTTATTTAACATAAAAAACAATCAATTAGCTGTTTAAATGACGAAGCGATGACTGTTTAAATTATATTACTTATTGTCTTAAAAATAAGATTTCAACGGATTCGACATTGGATTAGTAAAACCAAGTTTTTCGGTGTGGCTGCCTTCGGCCGCTCTTATTGTTTTTTTCCCTCCGTATAACGCGGCAGGCGGCTACGCGAAATGAAGTTGTTTCTGCGTGCGACACAAAACAATTAAATTGAAGCAATTTTTTTAAGTTTCCTTAAAACTCTTTTGTTTGATTTCATGAATCAACTTTGACATTTACGGTCTTATGACATTAAAAAAAAAAAAATATATGATTTTGGGCAATAACTTCTTTTTTTACCGTCATAGCGCCCAAATTTATTTTTTCCAAACACAAAACCGTCATAGCGCCCAACAATAAAGTTGTTTCTGCGTGCGACACAAAACAATTAAATTGAAGCAATTTTTTTAAGTTTCCTTAAAACTCTTTTGTTTGATTTCATGAGTCAGCTTTGACATTTACGGTCTTATGACATTAAAAAAAAAAAAAAAATATGATTTTGGGCAATAACTTCTTTTTTTACCGTCATAGCGCCCAAATTTATTTTTTCCAAACACAAAACCGTCATAGCGCCCAACAAAAAAATTTATCTCGTCCAAATCAATGCCGTATTGCCCAAAAACAAGAACATTTTCACAACAACAATTTACATATAATTTTTTTGGGCGCTATGTCTTTTTTTTCTTGGGCAATATGACTTTGGGGAATATAACGTTACGCCTTCAAAATTTGTTAAAGAACAAATTAAGTTAGGTCAATTTAATAAGATCATAAAAATATTTTGAAAGATCCCGTTATAGGAATAGAATATTAATAATATTAAAAAAATAATGAATCTTTGAAAATGAAATAACTCCTACTAAAAATGAAATAACACCGAACAAGAAAATAATATCAAATAAGTTCCACGCTAAGTTCTGTTGGGACTTATTTCATTTCGAAATTACTGCATTATGAAATAACACCTAATAACAAAAATGAAATAACTTCTTAAAAATTGAATTAATTGCAAAAGAACTGGGTATTATTTCATTTGAAATTACTCCCAAATTTGTATGAAAAATTTTTGGGACTTATTTAATTTTTTTTTTGACTTTTTTCACCTGGGAGTTATTGCACAGAGCCTGTTTTCACAACTATAAAAGAATATGGGTAAAAATTACCGAATATCAGTGACATGGAGCATAACTTTTCCTTAGCAACATAACATTTCTTATATCAACGGATTTAACTTTCTGCTTTTACGGAATTCAGTAAACCAAACTAACACAGTCTTAAATTAAATTTATGCAAAATAATTCGGAAGTGGAATTAATAGTAGTAGTTGTCAAAATAAAAATATCACAAAAAAAATTTTAAATATATTGCGTTGCGAATATATCCAAAACAAGAATAAATACAAGGTAATACTAAACTCTGAGGTATTTGTTAGTTTTGTTAATGATATTTATTTAGTTTAAACATTTCAAGTTTTCTTTGATCTTCTTTTATTTAATTCTTCTTATTTTAAACGAGCTTAAGATCATTTATTTATTAATTATAATTATTTATTTCCAATATTTCGTCACCACATTGGGTGACTTCTTCAGGGAAAAATGATCAAAACTTGATTGAAAACTGGTTTTAATAATTAAAAAACTTATGTGTATATGTATAAGTATATATATATCACACACCTAGTTCAAAAGTGACTTAACTCAAAATTTGAATTTTTCGGGTTTAAATGCTTAAACTATGCACAATACACTTGTTTATCTACAAAATAAAACTGTTGCTAAAAAACAGTTATGTCTATATTATGTTTCAATTGGTATAAAGTTGCAAATATTTTTTTTAGATTTCTGAAAAATTAAAAATTTTGAATTGAGTCACTTTTAAACTAGGTGTGCGATATATGAATTTTTTAATTATTAAAACAAGTTTTTCAATCAAATTTTAATAATTCTTCCCTGAAGAAGTCACCCAATGTGGAGACGAAATATTGGAAATAAATAATTATAATTAATAAATAAATGATTTCAAGCTTGTTTAAAATAAGAAGAATTATGTATTTATTTATATTTACATTTAGGTTTTGACAGTATAGCTGTGGCCTTATTAGCACTTTGAAGCAGAATTTGTTTGTAGAATTTGGAAATTGAGAAATAATCGAACAATAAGCAATTAACTATTATGAAAGAAGTCATTAAAATTTCAATTTTAGTGGGGAAACGCCATTTCCCAGTAGAAAAAGAACTTAAATTCTGAGGTTTTTTTTTTGCAGAATCCAAAAGATTTTCTTCAAATCCTAATGATTTTTCTATTTGTAGCCAAAAAAGACGCTTCCCTAAAGAAAAATCTTCAGACCATCTGGACTTCTAATAATAGAAATAAAATCATATTGTAAAGACGTTTTCCAATAGAGAAATTTCCGAAAATTTAAAGGGTTTTGAGTGTTTTTAGTAGAAAAAATCCACAGAAGCTACAGGTCTTTCTATAGGCAAAATGTCTAAAATCAAATGATTCTGAAATTTAAAATGATTTTACATCAACATTTTTTAGAATCTATGTTTTTATTCTTTTATAAATTTAAAATCATTTTTTGTTATTATAATATTGTTAATTTGTCCACCTTGTATATATTATTTGTTTCCTACCAATCAAGTAATAAAAATGTTTAAAAAAAATATTGGCAAAGTGTTTACTTATTTCGAAAAGAATTATTAAAAAAAGTCGGTCGTGTCTACTAAATTCGGGTAGACCAAATATTTTATGTTTTTTATATAGTAGGTACAACTGAAAATTCGGTTAGTAGCAAATTCGTTTAGGACAACAAATCTATTCTGTGTGTGCAGTGCAGTGAATAAAAAACACAAAGACCAAAGAGTTTAAATCAGCATGCAATATTAAGATGCAATGACCTGAAATAAGTCTTAAAACTCCATTGTATAATAGTATCATTCGAACATGAGGCTTTTTTTACATGTTTAAAAGAAAAAAGCTTTCTATTGCTTCATAAATAAATAAAAAATTAAAAACTAAAAATTAAGCAGTTCTTTTCAATCGCAAGGATTTCTTTTAAAAATTTCATTGGGCTTGCCGAATTTTCATTAATGCTATACTTTGGTATGCACACACAAAAAAAAAAATCCAACCGAATTGAAAACTGTATTTTAATGTAATTTCTGAATATTTCAGGTGTTGCAACTAAAATTTAGTTGTATTAACCAAATTTTGTTGTGAAAATCAATTTTCGGTTGTACCAACCGATTTTAATCGTACACGCATAATAATCCATGGTAAAAAAAAAACGAAAATGATGTCAAAACAACAAAAACTTTCGTAAAATGTACAAATATTGGTTTATTTTCAGAAAGTTTTTTTTATTTTGACATTTATTGGTATTTTTATCAGATACCGAAAATAACAATTATCCCGAAAACTTTAACTCAAAAACTCTCTACACTTATTATAGTAAATAAAGTCAATAAAAAAAGAAGAAAATAAACAAAATGTGTTTTATTTCCGACGGAAAAAAGACTCCCTAAATGAGTTTCAAAATAAAACTCATCAAATGAGTTTTATAATCTGACGGGAAAAATAAAACTCCCCAAATGAGTTTTATTTAAGACGGAAAAAATAAAACTCCTCAAAAGAGTTTTATTAAATGAAGACGAAATAAAACTCTCTTCTTACGAGTTTCATCCGATCTTTTATTTTTACGTTGAAAAATAACTATTTTGGATGTTTTTTCTTTTTCTTTTTAAGCCACAAAATAACTGTTATAAAGGAACTTTTTTGATATCACCTATAACCGTTACGGTTCCTCATTTTTATACATGGATTACTATCAGTGTAGTAATTGAATTTTAGTTGGCAAATGGCAACATGTATAACTGAATTTTGACATTCGTACCAAATTTAATTACGAGCTGCAACCGAATAATGCAATAGTACATGTAACTTCCAAAATTCGGTTGGCGGCAAATTCGGTTGACACAACTTGTGTAACGTGCGCACTAACATATACACATCAATAAATAAATCTCGGAGAAAAACTGTTCACAATTTTGAACCAAATTTGTTTGACTGAAAATTGGATTTTCGGATTATATACGCAATAAGATATTGGCACCAACTCATAATAATGATTTTCAAATATTATGACCTCACAAATACGAATCAGAAGCAAAAAACTATCGAATTTGTTATGAAATTGTGTTGTAAAAAAAAATTCTAAAAATTTTAATATATTTTTAAATATTATTCCTTTATGAATTTGAAGAATTGTCATATTTATGTAGTTTACATAAATACACTCAAAGGAAAAGCTTCATCATATTTATGCAATGTTTCTGTATGTAGTTGAAAGAAATTTTGTATTAGTAAAGATTTCATTAGTTTTCAGTAGAAGATATTCATAGAGACCATAATATGGTCATTATAATTCTTGTTGTTTGTGAAATGTTTCATAAATATTGATCAAATTGTTACATTGGACAAAAATTTATGAAACTTATTTCTGTTTTTCTCTGGCTGTAGTTGAGATAAAAAATACTTTCCCCAGGGTTTATAGAAATAATTTCTGTTTTGCCTTCAGGTTCATTGTGTTTCTTTGGGTAGTCTTGTAAGTTTTTGTTGAGGGTCAATTGTTGATTATATTTTCAAATTAAGATCTTTAGTAACGTTTATTTTTCTTACTAATTAGATCTTTATAATAAATAGTAATAAAGCACGTTATAATAGTAGTACGTAATAATTACAACACTTATATAAAAATTTTCATCTAGAATTGATCCACAATTACAAAAAAAAAAAAAAAATTAAAATTCACAATTCACAATTTTTGTGATTCCGAAAGAGATATATTCGATACATGCAATTTATTTAATATACATGAAATAATTATATAAAACAAAAAAAAAATTTCAACTTATTTTATCCATGGTTGTCTAAATGATGACAATTTGGATTGAAAGTAAATGCTGTAGATAATTCTAGAAATAAAACAAAAAAAAAAAATATCAAAATATTATATACACAACAAAAAGTAGTACTTCCACATACATAAAAATAAAAATGTGATTTTTATTATAAATATAAAATTAACAATAAATAAAATTAAATTTTATTTTAAACTTAACTAAGGTGTTGAGAAAAATAAATTCTTTAAAAATAGAACAGCTTAAAGAGATGCATCGTGATAAGAAGTTGTCAACGTCGGGACAAAAAGCAAAATAATTCAAAGATTAAGCGACCCGAACGGTAGTGGCGAAATCGAAATGAGTGACGATAACGTAATAGAAGTTTCATCAATGCAGAGTCAAATCGATGAAATGCGCGAAATTATGATATCATTAATGCAACGAGTGCCGAAAGTAATGCCGCGCTATAATGAAAATTTGGTACACCACGAAATAAATGAAACTCTGAAACGTGAATACTAACAGCCTTCAAGAAATCATGCCGTAAAGGACATAGCCCAAACTATTCCTGAGTTCGATTCTACTCGTGAATCAACAATTTCCCTGAATCAGTTTATACATCGAGTGGACAATTCATTAATGGCGTACAATAAGGACGAAAAATGATTGTTGTTGGCCGTATACTCAAATATGAATTGAGTGGCAAACAATGGTTGGATTCCAAACCGGTTCTGCATTGCAATTGATAAGAAATTTCGAAAAGTTTAAAAGATGAATGAATGAACACTTATTAATGTTAAGATAAAATATTTGGACCATACATATATCAACACCACAAAAATTAAATCTATGATTTTGAAAAAGAACATCGAAGCTTTCAATAGCTATAGACAAAACTGATTGAAACTGCCTCGAAAAATGCAGGGAATGATTAAATTTTATTAAAGTTTATCTTAGAAAATAGTTAAATGATGATGTGAGCAAGATTATTCAAGTTCAAGATCATTTGTTTTTTGTTAAACAAAAAACAGTGCAATGTTTATTTATTACTCAAAAAAGTTACCCGCTAACTTATAGCAGACTTTATCTACTGACAGGTCCTTACATGTTTCATTTCGCGTCACCGAAAATCATCAGAGAACCAATGTAGAAGGGTTAGAATATTTTACCCAAATTTTGAAGGAAAAAGATCAACGCTTTACCCGTATTGTTTTATTTACCCGATGAGAAGTAAAAAACAAAATTGGAAGAGCTGCACTAACTAAAATCAAAAATAAAACATTTTTAACTAATAAAAATTGTTCACATCATAATTTAAGATAAAAGATCGAAAAATAAACTTTTGGTTTTAATTTTTTAAAATTTAAAAGTAAAACATTTAAAAACTTAAATGTTTATAAAGCACCAACATATCACATTATAAACCACCAACATATCACTAGATGTCTACCTCAATTTAAAACTAAATAATTTTGTCACGCAGTATTATTTAATTAGGAAATTCTACCAAATTGATTATTTACTTTTTTTTAAATAACAATTTACCTTAATTTAAAACTTGCAAATTTTAGAGTATTAACTTTCATGTTATACCTGCATTTACCTGTCGATTAGATTAAGGGCTTTGTAATTATAACAATTAAAATTCATTTGTTGTATGTTTAAATTTTATATTCTAATTGTTTCTTCACATGCAAGCATTGATTTTATAGAATCAGGCGCGGATCCGCGGGGGCTTAAAACCTATTCAATAAAGAAAATATAATGCGCCGCAAAATAAATTTTAAATAAATCAAATGAAACTAATAATACGAGTATTAATTCGTGGTAAAATTAAATAGGTTTGAGCATTAAAATTTCCTTTGGTTGCCTTATACTTTTTGGCAAAATTTTAATTGCGAAAAAGAAAAAAATATAATTTCTAAAGCGATTTTCGTGTTCAGAAATTCAAAATTAATAAACATAATTGGCTTAACTGTCTTAAGGTAATGGCATAAAACTAAAATTTATAAATGCAAGTTTGATATAATTTTTATTAAAAATAAAAGCTCATATAATAGTTCTCATGTAGTGAGTAAACTAGTTTATATGAATGTTTGATGTTTGGCATGGGATTATTACCGCTTTCAAAACGAGTTCTGATGATGGGAACCTAGAAAATTCCTGAAATAGATCTATCAACACATTCCTGAAAGGATCAAATAATAAATTTGAAAACAAAAAACTCTATAGATTATTTGTTAGGACAATATCCTAATAAAGAAATATGGAGTATGGCTTCGAACTTGAATAAATTTCCGTTTTCATTTATAATTTAAAAAATTTTAGTTTTCGTTTCATACCAACACCTGACTTAAGTTAAACGCATTATGTTGCAGCCTTCAAAACACGACAAAAAAAGTGGTTGCATTTAAACTACCCAGCAAAACCACACATTACCAAATCCTCTGTAAAGTAATGTATCGCCATAGGGCTTCATGCATTACTTTACACGTTACTTCACTGATGAATTTTACAGGCGATGAGCCTCAAAGTAACGCATTACCTTGTAGGGGGTAAAGTAACTGGTTACTTTTATGGTTACATGGTGGGAAAGAGTAATGTGTCTATAAATAGATTTTCATAAAAAAAAATGCATAAAAATTTTTTTTACACATATTTTTTTTTAATTAAATAAATAACTTTTTTTTATTAAATAAATAACTTGGTCATGCTGGGATTCGAACCTGGGGTCTCTGCTATTTATCAATTAGTTAGGCGAGAACTCTACCAACTGAGCTATCGATACATACAATATTTGATTTCTTAAAATGTAGATGAGTTGTTGTGCTTCGTGTTTTCGTTCGTGATATCTAAAATATACACCTTACCATTATGCTTACAAAAAATCACCATGTAATGTGTCTATAAATAGATTTTCAAAAATATATATTAATAATTACTTTACGTTTATAATTCATGCATTAAGTAATTGATGATCGGTAAGTCATTATTTTATGTTTTGAAGTAATGTAAAAGGTAATGTGGTCGCATTACAAGGTACTCCATGAGCGTTCAATTATCGGTAACTGATTACTTCTTGTTGGAAAATAATGATACAGGTAAGGAGTACACATTACAAGGTAATGCATTACTTTATCGCACCCATTACCAAAGTTTTGCTGGGTAGTGTAATTAAGGTTATGGGGTAATTACCGCTAACCTTTTTAAAGCTTTAAATAATGGTAAAAATTGTGACAGTAATACAAGTCGTATGGCTATTATTTTATTTGAAAAGTATTATAATAGAATTTCATGGTGACCAGCAATTGACCTAATTTAAAATGAAACCAAAAATTAAAAAGAAAATAACTATTTCCTTTTTTACAAAAATGTTGTTGCCAATGTCAAAGAAATTAAGTTTTCACTTAGTTGTGAGCTAGAATATGTTTTCTTGATTTTTTTATTTCCCACAATCGAAATTTCAAATTCTAATGTTGCATTAATTATTTCCGTTTCCCACAGTATATGGACTCATTCGTAATCCTTTAAATTATCTAAGAAATATAAAAATATATGTTTTTATACTCACTATTAAACACGATATGACTTTTTAAATATGTTATTTGTAAATTGTAGAAAACTATATAAGAAGTTACATACAACTCTTTTTCACAATAAAGTACAAAATATTGGCAACTTTTGACTAAAAGGATAACCATATAAAATGTGTATGCAAATATCTAACTGACTTATGTAAGAGAATATAGCAACTTATTGGTGTTTTCTGACATTCATAAAAGTGAATACGAGTAAAATTTTTTTGAATACAACGGATTTCTTCATTTATTTCCTTAAAGTTAAAAAGTATAGAAACGTACATAGAAGTAAAAAATAAATGACAAAACTTTTCTACTCGACAGCACACTTTTGAAGTAGTTGTAGGAGAAAAATATTTTAAACATTCAAGGAAGCTCTGGAGTGGGATTTACTCTGCTTTGGATACAATTTGGACACATTGAAGCGGTGAATAAATTATTGTGAAACAATTTTTTAGCGACCCAGTTTTATGTTTCATTAATAAAAGTGGTTATATGGTACTCTTATAAATTTAGAATCTTGAAAACTTTTTGCAAAGTACTTTTTATCCCATATTTTGAAAGGTGATAGCCCTGAGTTTCAAACATTGGAATGTTGGTATACAAATTTTTGTTCTTAAGCGCATCTAAAAGCTAAACTTTGTAAATTTTAAATATGCTAGTAACAAAATCAACAATTTTTACCCCCACATTTTATCCCCTAAACATGAAAGTGGGCCGATAATAAATATGAGTCAATAAATTATGACTCCTGTACGGTCAAAGGAAAAGCTTCATCATATATATGACATGTTTCACATATTTTTGTCCAATGTAACGTTTCATAGTATCTATGAAACATTTCATAAGCAACAAAATCAATTTCATCATATTTAGGAAATGTGTCACTATATATTTTAACGATATTTTGTATTAGTAAGAATTTCATTGTTTTTGTGTTGAAAAAAGTTCAAAGATGCCATGATATGGTCATTATATTTCTTGTTGTTTATTAAGTGTTTCATAAAATAGTTGCATTGGACGAAAATTTATGAAACTTATTCCAGGTTTTCTGTGCGTGTACAACATATTGCAGTTTAAATAAAATTAAGGATAACCATTCGGCAGAACTTTCTTGTTAGGACAACTTTTTTTTTACTTCAACTAAGAACCATGAATTAAATTTGTAATGTATAGCACGTTTAGATGATAACCGAAATTTAACACAATTTGTAAGCTACGTTGTAATGCTAATGTAATATTTATGATTAACCCTTTGACGACGAATGTTTGATATATGTGCAATTTTTACTTTTTGCTATTGTGGGAAAACCTGCTGGACGATTTTAGAAAAATTTTTTGTGATATGGCATTTTAGCGATTCCTATACATTATATCCTAATAGTATCAGAGCCTTACAAAGTCAACTCGAAGTCAAAAAATAATTTTGTGCTTTTTTATTAATTTTTATTTTTAGTTTTTATTATGTTAAAAATTCAGTTTTAAGCTTGGTTATTATTTTTGCATTAGGCATAACCCTATGGGGAATGAGGAGTCAATTGACCTAAAAGTGACTGGTTAAAGAAGGACTTATCACAGGAATGGTATAATTTAATACTGAAGTGGGTTAAGCAGTGTCAACTGTCCTAAAATTTCCAATCCTGTGACTGGTAAAGGGATGACGTACCAGTTAACCAGAATGCTTATTAACAAGAAAAAGCCAGTTGGCCAGAATTTTACACATTGGAAGCTGTTTAGTTTTCATTTATTTTTATGCCCATCTTTGGTTAGTCCTGTGGCATGCTACTATGTGGTTTAAGCAGGACAAATGACCCCTTCCTATGACAAGCCCATGTTAAAGTTGCCAGTTGTTTACATAGGGTAGGGTTTAACAGAGGACCAGTTTTTGGCACGAAGGGACCGATCCTGTGGCACACGTAGTACCGGTCCTATTCCCCATGGGGAACTTAAACCAAAATACAAAATTAAAACTTAGAAAAAATCTTAACTCATTACGGAGCAACAGCCCATTAATGATTGAGCTTTAGTACTACATTTCTTCGATAGGAGGAGCAGCAAAGTGCTAACAGCTGCACAAAATTTATTTTTAGTCATCGGCCAAAGTCGACAGGAATTTTCGTCAAAAAAAAACTTCAGCGGTTTAAGTTCGGTCGTCAAAGGGTTAATGTTTAATAAAAATGTAACAAAATTCCATGTTAGTCCTAACATATTATTAGAAAACTTTTTCTTTTCTTAAAATTTCAGTTGTACTTTTATAAATTGAAATTATTTTGTATTTTTATTGTAGGCCAAAGGTATAATAAGGAGACTTTGATCGAAATAATTCAAAAAATTTAACTTAAACTAAACTACTCCACTTAACTTTTTATGAACAACTTTTGTAAAGTGCTTACATGCTTATGCATAACAGTAAGGCAATGTTCGCTTATGTGGCCTGTTCGCTAAGGTGGATCTTTAATATTTTTTCGTGTTGTTGCATGAATAAAACATAAAAAGTTAATAATCACAATTTTAATAATACTACCCAGTAAAATAGTAAAATCCAAATAACTGGTTGCAGAACAGCTTATACTGTATTATAACAGGTTTTAACTTCTGTTCTAAAACTGGTCTTTTTATATGTAGTTTGTCCTATTTGCAATAGGTTCTTTACCTCCAAACAAGAACAGGTTGCTTTAGAACCGATTCTAGAACCAGTTATAGAACTGGTTCTGTGACAGTGATACCTTACATTTCGACTCCCAGGAACATATTCTAGAACTGGTACTATGTTACCGGGGGTAAAAGAAGTTGTTCTAGAACAGGTTCAAAGGTAATCTGTTCTAAAAAATTTTGCTGGGTAATAGATTCCGTAAAAAAATATAATAAATAAAAATATGTGAAAAATAATATTTACATAGTGTTTGCTTAAGTGGAACTTTAGCTTTGGTGTACCTTTTCTCTAATGTTTTTTTTTTTTATATTAGCTGGCACATAAAAAAGATCTACAGGAAAACAAATTCCCAAAGAGTAGGTCCTATAAGCTGACGTTTTGGAATGTTCCACTTTGTTTTTTCTATATATTCCAAAAAAAACAGATGTAGTGCCACATTAGCGAACATTCCCGCACTCAATATATGGATAAGAAATTCTGCAAGATTTTCGTTTGTGCTTCCCTTTTTTAATTTTTACACATAACCACTACATGTTTTTTAATATCTGTTGAGGGGGAAAAACTCACACTCAACATACGAGTATTACCATTAAATAAAGCAATTTATCATTTTCTTAAAGTACATTTTTATAAAGTTTCAATAGCGGTATCCTTATCATATGAAGGGTAGAATCATATAAAATCTTTGGCACGATTTAGATATAAAATCATTTTATGGTCAGTATGGTATTCGAAAGCAACAAATAATAACACAGTGTACAAATAATAACAAAATACTTTTAAATTTACCTAGTGTTGATTGGTTGCCTGGTTGAGATAATCAGTTTTCAATTTTCATAAGTTTGAATACAACCTCAAAATTGGAAGAAATGGATATAAACGTTTTTCAAGACTCCACGGACTAAAATAGTTGTAACTTACAAGGAAACTGTATAGTGCTGAAGACGCAGATTTGAATGAAACCTGGATATGTTGTAAAGGACTAAAAACTATTACACGAACATGTTTTATGCACCAGTGGATGCGTCTTCAAATACCTTTCTTTTTATACACAATTTGCCTATAAAGTGTGGGCCCAAATAAACGTTAACACACATTTTTCCTTAAAACTGCTTTTGTGATGAATATAAAAACTCTTTATTTTTCAGACTCTATTTGAAAACTGTGTTAGATACTCAAATTTTTTGATTTGTCAAAATCAGTTGCATATTTAATTCAAAATAAATAATCAAGTGGAAGTGCGTGAAAAAGTTACTTAAACTTTTGGAAATAATCCAAGTTGGACTTTCACAAAAAAGTAACATGTATTTAGTCAGTTTGTTTGACATGCAGTATTACAGTTTAACAATGACCAAACAATTGGCAAACACCTGAAAATTTTAAAACCCAGTAACTCTCAAGGCCAAAAAGTTGGAGACGATTTTGAGAGCTTATCCATAGGTTGCTGACTGCAAAGTAGCACGTCGCGTGCAATGTTCGAAACATTTTGTGCGCCAAGTTAAAAGTTGGGTTTTGTGCATTTAATGTGCAAAAAGTTCCGGATAGGAATGCTAGGAAGAATAGTGAAGACAAAATACGAGTTAAGCTGCTAAGAAAAAAGTTTTATTCAAAAATTTTAATGTTGTATTATGGACTACAAAAGTTATGTATTTGTTGATTTTTATGTAGCGGATAGTCTTAGAGACGTGCCGGAATAGTACCAAACAAAAAAACAATCGAAATTTCAAAAAAAAAGTTATATTACAAACTTTCGATATAAGTGTACAGAAAAATAGAAACACAAATTGCTTATGGGAGGCATACCAGAAAATTTTAAAAAAATGTATATTAAACTCTTAACTTTACAGAATATAAATATGGATAACATTTGAATCATTAAAAGGTTGTATTTTAAGCTATCGTTTAGCACCGTCCCCATTAATGTAACTTTGTCTGCGTTTTAAGTTTATTTGGGCGCACATTTTAGTTCAATAACTTATATAAGAAATATATTAAAAAACGTCAAATTGGATAATTTTGGACACTTTTAAATCCCTAAACTTGAGATTGCGAACCTAAAAAAATACGTGTCTTTTATGTTTTTGTCCTTTACAACATATCCTAGTTTCATTCAACAAATCGGGGGATTCAAAACTGTGTAGTTTCCTTGTTAGTCAGTTTTGAACCGATTTTAAATTTTTTTTTTTTTCGGTTTTGGAAAGATAAATAATTAAGCATTCCAAAAATTGTTTATACTTTTCTATACTTTTAACAAACCCATGTGGAAATATTATCCAAACTATTTAAAATTGTCAACCTTTTGTTTGTTTTTTTTTTTGTAACTTTGGTACATTTTTACCTGTATATGCTAAACATATACACTACACTCAAATAAAAAATGTTGTAAAAGTTACGGTAAAAACTGTTATTGTTACAGGAAATTTTGTTAATATTATGCTAGCAGATGATTTTGCAAATCGTAGCAAAACGTTACTATAATTTGTTAGTAAAGTAAAATTTGTAAAACCAATTAGTGAAAGTTACAAAAAATTAGTAAAATTTTAGTAAACTCTTAGTGGTAATCGAGTTGCTAAAATCAAACAAATTTTTTACTAAATATTAGTAACATTTTTAGAAAACTAAAATTAAAATAAAACTACTGAAATCAGCGAAAAATTTCTAAGTATTAGTAACTTTTAGTTATTTTTACCACAATTGGAAAGTTTTGTTTACTTTTTGTATTGAAATTTTACAGTTAAATTTTAATTAAAATTAAAAAAATTTAAATTTAGGTATGTTCAAAAAATTCCATTTAATATAACACAGCAAATAGTTTTAGTAAAAAACACAATTTGTAATTTAGAAAATTCAGTTTATGATTCAGAAACACCAGTGAAAATTAGTATGAAATTTCCGATTTTAAATTGATGTTCCAGAATTTAAAATTATTTTTGAGTTTTCAAATGAAACCGCAGTACAAAAAATATATTTTTATTTTAAAATGGAAAATTAAAATTTCAATCGATGTTTGTAAATTCAAATGAATATTCAGAACAAAAATTTAATTTTAGAAACCTTTTCAATGGTATAGATTTCGTTTAGATAAATTTAAAAAATATCGATTTTTGTCAATCAACAAAGTCATTAACATTTTTTGTAAATTCTATGAGTATATGCTAAAATAAAAAACAAATAACATTAAAATTATCTCGATGTATACAAAAACAAAAAATTATTAAAACTGTAAAAAATATTAATTGAGCCAGAGTAAAACCAAAATTTTTTATTATATAAATAGAACATTTTTGGTCCTCAAAGTTTAGTAACATCATGATGCTTGTTAGCCAAAGACCATAGCCACGTGTGTGATTACTAAGCAGACAAGAATGGAGCAAAATTAATGATCAATAGGTGTTTTTGTTAAAGCTCTGCCTATTCAGTTGGCTCTCGCTTTGCTAAAACTTCGTGTCCTTATAAGATCTTTAGCCTGATCGAAATATTAGAATCAACCTAGCTAATATGTTTGATCTGCTTTATTTTTGTAAATAATGGATTTTGGGAGCTCTTTGTACATTAAAAATAAAAAAATATGTTTTGGCATAATCTTATCAATAATAAATAAAATTAATTTATCATAAATAAAATTATTTTCAAAAAGTTTATGAAACTTTTTTATGAAATGATGAATACCTATGAAACATTTGTCTCAATTTTTATGTAGCTCGTCGTCGTATTTATAACAACTTCAAAAATATTATGAATAATTGATGACAAACGATTAATGAAACATTTTCATCAATATGATGAAACTTTTTTCCCAGAACTAGCAGATTTTAATGAACTTTGAGGATAAAAAAGCACGGATTTTTTTAGCTGCCCAATCTTACGATTTACAGAGAAAAACTGCTGTCTTAGAGTTATTTGTTTAGTTTTTGTATGAAAATTTATATTTAATTTGCGAAAACCATATTTATTTGCACACATTTGTTCTCAAGAAAACAAAAATTGTTATACCCATATTGACAATATAATTTACCCAAAGTTCCACATTTTTTGAATTATTTGATATATATAGGAAAAAGCTCTTCGGAAAAGTCGTATAAAAAATGAAAGATTTCGAACATCGGAAAAACCACAGATACCCCCTGATGAAATTAATTAGGCATTACTATGCGTTATTTTTATCTTAATACGACTACAATTCCGTAATAAAACTCCAGATCTAATGCTACTCAAAAACATTTTTTTGAGTAAAGAAACTTTTTAAAAGTCTTCAGAAATTTATCGTAACTTAAAAGAGAACGAAACAAAAAAAAAAAAAAAAAAACGTAAAATCATGATTAAATTTAAGATTGAGCACCCAGCAAAACCACACATTATCAAATAATGGGTAAAGTAATGTATCGCCATGGGGCTCTACGCTTTACAGTACACCTTACTTTACTGATTAATTTTACAGGCGATGGGCCTAAAATTAATGGGTGAACTCATTACCTTGTAATGGGTAAAGTAACTGGTTACTTATATGGTTACCGGGTTGGGCAAAGTAATGTGTCTATAAGTAGATTTTCATAAAAGAAATTTATTAAAAAAAAAATTATTACCAATACTTTTTTAATTAAACCAAGAGCTTTGAAATCGGTTCAGCCATTCCGTAGTAATCACAGCTGGGAAGTCCATATTATCGTCATTTTTGAAAAACTTCGATACCTTGATACGCCCACATAATTCCAAAAATGCAATTTCTAAATATGAGGTTGTGTTTGTATAGGTAAAATGTAGCTGTATGAAAAATTTCATCAAATTCTGGGAGGGTCGGTTTCAAAATGCGCGTTTTTTATAGGTTTTGATGTGAAATTCATCATGTATGATCTTATCGGTCGTCCTTTTTCGCTATGGTGTCATAAAAATAAGTTTGATATAATTTTTATTAAAAATAAAAATTATGTTTATTCCAGGGACCGTAAAAATTTTTCCTTTTTTCATAAAAGTCAGATGATAAAAGTTATTTTTTGATTTTTATTTTTTCGAGCAAAAATAAAAATTATTTTTTATAACTAATCAGATTCTAATGCTTTAATTTATAAGATATTGTATCTTGTTGCATTAGAAAGTCAAATATTTAATAAAATACAAATACAAATTTTTATTTTTTCGGGCAAAAATAAAAGTTATTTTTTGATTTTTATTTTTTCGGGCAAAAATTAAAGTTATTATTTGATTTTTATTTTTTTCGAGCAAAAGTAAAAGTTATTTTTTGATTTTTATTTTTTCGAGCAAAAATAAAAGTTATTTTTTGATTTTATTTTTTCGAGCAAAAATAAAGTTATTTTTTGATTTTTTTTTCGAGCAAAAATAAAAGTTATTTTTTGTTTTTTATTTTTTCGAGCAAAAATAAAAGTTATTTTTTGATTTTTATTTTTTCGAATAAAAATAAAAGTTATTTTTTGATTTTTTTTTTTTCGAGCAAGTATAAAAGTAATTTTTTGGTTTTCATTTTTTTTACCAATAATAATAGTTATTAGCTTTGTTATTATGATTTTTCAGTGATGATAGATATACAGCAAATATTTTGCAATGTTATTTTTTGTGATATTATTATACATTTTTTAAGTATCTAACTACAAGAAAAACATCTATATTTGTACGAGCAGTGCGCAAAATTTTTAGAAACTAAATCGTCATTTTTAAAACAAGAATTCTTCAAAAAAATCGTCATATTAAAAATAAGTTTTACTGATTATAAAACTCGGAAATATTACAAAACAACCATAAAATTTATATATTTCGTTCATACAAATATTACTGCGTTATTTTTTATTTATTCGTTATAAAATTAAAAATTTATAACTTATGGAATTTCAACTCAAGAAATTGAAATAAATATCAAAAATAACTTTTACTTTTGCCCGAAAAAATAAAAACCAAAAAATAACTTTTATTTTTGCTCGAAAAAATAAAAATCAAAAAATAACTCTTATTTTTGCTCGAAAAAATAAAAATCAAAAAATATTTTTTATTTTTGCTCAAAAAAAATAAAAATCAAAAAAAAAATTTATTTTTGCTAAAAAAAATAAAAAGCAATGCATTTTATTATAGACTAGTTCATAATGATCAAAATGGTATACTTGAAACAGTTTTCCGACATTTACTTCTAGTTGCTTTTTTTGTATAAAAATTTTAAAATAACTGTTATTTTCGGTCCCTGGTTTATTCGACGTTTAATTGTGGCAATGAAAATGAAAATTATTCAAGTTAGAGGCCATACTCTATATTTCTTTATTAGGATATTGTCCTAATAAATAATCTATAGTTTTTGTTTTCAAATTTATTAATAAACATAATTTTTATTTTTAATAAAGATTATACAAACTTCTTGTTTTTAAACAAAACAAAACACTTGTGAAAATAAAAAGGAGAATAAAAACAAGAAGCGTGTATTGTATATCTACCAAAGGTAGAGCTTGCACATAACGAACAAGTTTTCAATTTATGTTTGATCAATGGTGATAATCTTTAACTTCGAGCTCATATCTAAGTTCTCATTTAGTGGGAAAACTAGGTTATATGAATGTTTGATGTTTTGCATGGGATTGCCACTTCTATCAAAACGTGTTCTGATGATGGGAACCTAGAAAATTCCCGAAAAAGATCTATTAACACATTCCTGATCAATTGATAAATTTAGAACAAAAACTCTATAGATTATTTATTAGGTCAATATTCTAATAAAGAAATATAGAGTATGGCCTCGAACTAAAATAATTCTAATTTTCAGTGTCATATAAATATTATGCGCATTTCGCGTTTTTCCAATGAACGTGACTTTTCTTTTCTTTTTTACATGGACTAATTCAGATTTGTCTTTTTGCTTTTGCACAAAACTATTTTTATCGATTCCGAAATTTTATGAAAAATTGTGCAAAACGCGGATTTACTTGTTAATGTGGAACATTTATTAACCAAACTAATATAAAATATTTGTTTTTAAAAAATTGATGTTTAAAAATTAAAACTCGCAAGACTATAATGCAAATTTGCGAAAAATCTAGCCCTTAAGTAAAAAAACTGGGTAGACCATTAAAATTTTATTTTATTTTTCGAGTTGCGCAGTGTTATCTTTGCTTTTATTAAAAAAAACTTTAATCCTTAGTGGCCCAGGGGCAAAATAGACCCAGATTAGAAATTAAATTTAAATTATGATTACAAGATTGTATTGACTGATTTTATTGACAATATTGTAAGAATCCGAAGTCAAAAAAGAAATATATTCACTAACAAACATTCGGTAGTGAAAGGGTTAATGAAAACATTAATTTATTTTTCAAAATTTCGAATTTTGAAAATTTTTAAAATACATTTTTTTTTAATGTTAAATTTTAGGGCGAAATTCGTTTTAAAAAAGAAAAAATAAACAAATTGTGTTTTAAGCTGAGTTCGAAATCAAACACAAGCAAACGGTTTTCTATAGTTCTGTTGCTCTTTTTGTTGAAACTTAACACAATCATTTTGTTGTGCACAGTAAACATAAACTCAACATATCTTTATTTTCATTTTGATTTGTAAACAAAACACAAATACTTTCAAAAACTAGTTTTCGATGAGAGACCAAACTAAGCGATTTTGTTCTGTTTGTCCCATATTTCAAACAGATTTTGTTGTGTTTACGCTGGTGCCTCGAAATCATGTCCGACTGATGCCATTGGAGTCATGCTGGGTATTCCTCCTTTGCATATTTCTGTAAAGGAGAACGCGTGCATGGGATCCCTAAGGCTGCGGGAGATTGGCAGCATGAGGAGTGGGGATCTGAAGGGGCATCTTGAGATTGCGAAAATGTTCGCTGATGACCCGGTTATTAGGGTCAGTGACAAGATACTGCCTGTGCAGGTATTTGTGAGGCACTTTGTTGTTGTGATTTTCGACAGGAGCACGTGGTTGATTGGATCTTGGGTACCGGAGGTTGGTGCACAGGTCTGGTTCACGGATGGCTCGAAACAGTCGAACATGGATACGGGGACGGGTGTCGTCGGACCCGGATTTCAGCGTGCTCTGCCCATGGGCAAATATCCCTCCGTTTTTCAGGCTGAGGCCTTCGCTATCTGTATCTGTGTGGAAGAGTGTCTGCGGAGGAGGACACGCAGGCCACGATCTACATTCTATCTGATAGCCAGGCGGCACTTGGTGCCTTGAGGGCTCAAGATGTGTCGTCTGGTCTGGTTAAGGAATGTATCGACTCTCTAAATCGTCTAGGACTTAACAACTCCTTGACACTGGGCTGGGTTCCAGGCCATGAGGGGCATGAGGGCAACGAACGGGCTGTGGTATACTTGAAACAGTTTTCCGACATTTACTTCTAGTTGCTTTTTTTGTATAAAAATTTTAAAATAACTGTTATTTTCGGTCCCTGGTTTATTCGACGTTTAATTGTGCAATGAAAATGAAAATTATTCAAGTTAGAGGCCATACTCTATATTTCTTTATTAGGATATTGTCCTAATAAATAATCTATAGTTTTTGTTTTCAAATTTATTAATAAACATAATTTTTATTTTTAATAAAGATTATACAAACTTCTTGTTTTTAAACAAAACAAAACACTTGTGAAAATAAAAAGGAGAATAAAAACAAGAAGCGTGTATTGTATATCTACCAAAGGTAGAGCTTGCACATAACGAACAAGTTTTCAATTTATGTTTGATCAATGGTGATAATCTTTAACTTCGAGCTCATATCTAAGTTCTCATTTAGTGGGAAAACTAGGTTATATGAATGTTTGATGTTTTGCATGGGATTGCCACTTCTATCAAAACGTGTTCTGATGATGGGAACCTAGAAAATTCCCGAAAAAGATCTATTAACACATTCCTGATCAATTGATAAATTTAGAACAAAAACTCTATAGATTATTTATTAGGTCAATATTCTAATAAAGAAATATAGAGTATGGCCTCGAACTAAAATAATTCTAATTTTCAGTGTCATATAAATATTATGCGCATTTCGCGTTTTTCCAATGAACGTGACTTTTCTTTTCTTTTTTACATGGACTAATTCAGATTTGTCTTTTTGCTTTTGCACAAAACTATTTTTATCGATTCCGAAATTTTATGAAAAATTGTGCAAAACGCGGATTTACTTGTTAATGTGGAACATTTATTAACCAAACTAATATAAAATATTTGTTTTTAAAAAATTGATGTTTAAAAATTAAAACTCGCAAGACTATAATGCAAATTTGCGAAAAATCTAGCCCTTAAGTAAAAAAACTGGGTAGACCATTAAAATTTTATTTTATTTTTCGAGTTGCGCAGTGTTATCTTTGCTTTTATTAAAAAAAACTTTAATCCTTAGTGGCCCAGGGGCAAAATAGACCCAGATTAGAAATTAAATTTAAATTATGATTACAAGATTGTATTGACTGATTTTATTGACAATATTGTAAGAATCCGAAGTCAAAAAAGAAATATATTCACTAACAAACATTCGGTAGTGAAAGGGTTAATGAAAACATTAATTTATTTTTCAAAATTTCGAATTTTGAAAATTTTTAAAATACATTTTTTTTTAATGTTAAATTTTAGGGCGAAATTCGTTTTAAAAAAGAAAAAATAAACAAATTGTGTTTTAAGCTGAGTTCGAAATCAAACACAAGCAAACGGTTTTCTATAGTTCTGTTGCTCTTTTTGTTGAAACTTAACACAATCATTTTGTTGTGCACAGTAAACATAAACTCAACATATCTTTATTTTCATTTTGATTTGTAAACAAAACACAAATACTTTCAAAAACTAGTTTTCGATGAGAGACCAAACTAAGCGATTTTGTTCTGTTTGTCCCATATTTCAAACAGATTTTGTTGTGTTTACGCTGGTGCCTCGAAATCATGTCCGACTGATGCCATTGGAGTCATGCTGGGTATTCCTCCTTTGCATATTTCTGTAAAGGAGAACGCGTGCATGGGATCCCTAAGGCTGCGGGAGATTGGCAGCATGAGGAGTGGGGATCTGAAGGGGCATCTTGAGATTGCGAAAATGTTCGCTGATGACCCGGTTATTAGGGTCAGTGACAAGATACTGCCTGTGCAGGTATTTGTGAGGCACTTTGTTGTTGTGATTTTCGACAGGAGCACGTGGTTGATTGGATCTTGGGTACCGGAGGTTGGTGCACAGGTCTGGTTCACGGATGGCTCGAAACAGTCGAACATGGATACGGGGACGGGTGTCGTCGGACCCGGATTTCAGCGTGCTCTGCCCATGGGCAAATATCCCTCCGTTTTTCAGGCTGAGGCCTTCGCTATCTGTATCTGTGTGGAAGAGTGTCTGCGGAGGAGGACACGCAGGCCACGATCTACATTCTATCTGATAGCCAGGCGGCACTTGGTGCCTTGAGGGCTCAAGATGTGTCGTCTGGTCTGGTTAAGGAATGTATCGACTCTCTAAATCGTCTAGGACTTAACAACTCCTTGACACTGGGCTGGGTTCCAGGCCATGAGGGGCATGAGGGCAACGAACGGGCTGACTGTTTAGCCAACTGCGGAGCTCGTCGACAATTCATTGGCCCGGAACCCTTCTGTGGCGTACCCAATGGGTATGTCAGAGAGAGGCTCAGAAGATGGAATGAGTCGGAGTTTGGGGCATATTGGGCCAGATCGCCTGGGCAGCGACAGGCGAGGCTGTTTATATCTCCCTATGGGGAGAGATTGCGGAAACTCTTGTCTATGACGAGGGGCGGACTAAGGACCGTAACGGGTTACCTAACAGGACACTGTGGCCTTAGGTATCAATTGTACAAGATGGGACGATCCTCTACGGATACGTGCAGGTTTTGTGAATTGGAACCCGAGACCTCTGAGCATGTTCTCTGCAAATGTCCGACGCTCTCCGACAGGAGGGTGCGTTATTTTGGTGGTCGAATAGTGACGCCATCGGACGTTTGGAACTGTTCACCTGGTAGGATAATTGGCTTCGTAGGGAGCCTGAACCTATAGGGTGTATTCGCTGGCAGCACAAAATACCAACTTCTGGTCGCGGAGCATAGTGCCACTATAATCTAATCTAATCTTGTGTTTATGGAATGGAATAAAACTATTCGTAAACTGTTCTTAGTGTTTATGTCATATTACAAGTGAAAAAAATGTTTCATTGAATTTTATAAATAATTGCATTCCAGTGAAATTTCATAAAACTAATGCAAAAATAAAGATTGATAACATGCAGAAAAATTATTTCTTTATTTTGCCAACCACAGCGTAAAAAACGCGTTTTAATGTTTAAGTTGAATGAACACAAAAAAATAACCACTACGAAATAATAATGTTTGACGGAAAAAACATTTTCGTTTTGTTTCGTTTGTTATGTTTTTGAGCACTTGTGTTGTTTTTTGAACTGTGATTTTAAGGGCATTCTATATATTATTATATTTTATACAACATATTGTTATTCTATGCTTATTTTTCCACATTTCAATGATTTTTATTTGTATTTATTGTTGGAGTACATTATAATGAAGTGTTTTTTTCGGTTAATGAAAATCATATGAATATACACAATAAAGTTGACTAGTTTGACGCTTCAATGAAGGTGCAATTTAATTTAATATAGAAAACATTTATAGACACACTGTACTAACTAAATAAGGTGGTTCAGTTTTTTATATAGTTTTTAGTTTCAAAATGGTACCAGGCCCAAAAGTTTGCATATGTTGCGAAATGTTGAAAATTTGAGCCCGATAAAAAAATTAGCTATCTAGAGCAAGTGAAGTGAAGTTGTAAATAGTTTCGGGTGTAAATTTAACTGTATGTCTTATTTATTAAGAAATGATTATGCCCGTTACCAGTTGAATTTTGCACTATACGTTATAAGTACTAAATAAAAAAATGCGATTTATAAAATCTTAATTCAAAAAACTTCGCAATTCAACCAAAAATGTAAGAAAATTGGGAAACATTTACGATTTTTTTTAAATTGAGATTAAAAAAATTTTAAAAATCCTAATTTTTCAGTGAGTTGCGACGAAAAAACGTTCACGCTTTAAAAAAGAAAAGAAAAATTAGTTTTTGATAAAATTTTTATTAAATGTATAAATAAAAACCAATTGGAGTATTTTTTTGGTACTTTTTTAAACATGCGCACATTTTTTTCATCAAAACTCACTGAAAAATTAAGATTTTTAATCGTTTTGTATCTGATTTTAAAGGTTATAACTTTTTTTGGATATTTTGTACTCTTTTTAAAGATTTTGAGGCTGTTTAAAACGAAAAAATTGTAAATTTCCATTTTCTTGCATTTTTATCTCAATTGAATTGACATTCCATGATTCGAATTTTTTTTTTATATAATGCTAATAACATAGGCTGCATATTTCAGCTGGTAACATTTATTAAGAAAAGTAGAAAGCTTCAATTCGCTAGTCTAGCTGGGTAATTTTTTAGCGTCCTCAAATTTTCAGCATATTCATTTCGAAACATATGTAAACTTTTGTGCTAGGTACAATTTTGAAATAATAAAAAAATAAAAAATTAACCACCTTATTACTAATGCACTGGATAGTTTTTTGTGAATCGAATGAGATATTTTGAGATTAAATTGGTTTTACTTAAATACCATGACATACTTAAAGTTAAGTGAAATTTAAAAGAAAAATAACACAGAAAGACAAAGTGTTACCTGTTAAAAATTAATAACGATCTGACTATCAATTATATATATTTCAAAAAATTCTTTTAAATTTGGCGTCTTTTTTTTACAAGTAAAACTTTTCAAAAGCACTCAAATCTTTGTTTTTCTCAAAATGTTTTCCATTAATTGCATCTTTTTAAAGAGCTAACTCTTATTCAGGCAATTGTGTTTTAAGCGATCATACTCGCTAAAAATATAAAAATTATGTAAAAACCTGAAGCAGTGATTTTAATATATAGTTTTGTGCATTAAGTATAAGCCATAAATATGAACACAGGTCTTGTTTTTTAATTTCATCGAAACAAAAGCAGATGGATAGCTTTCGATATGTTTTAAATGCTAAAAACTAAATGCAAAACCGATAAATTTTAAAGACATTTTTCTGGAAATCTTTACCATAAATCAAAAAGTTAAGTACCCCATTGATATCAGATTGTCAGTAACATATAACAATTATGGTGAGATATATTCATTTTTTCTATATCATGCCGTGTATTATATACATCTATAATTGTGTATGTGGTTAAACATAACAATATACAATTATATCTTATATGCACAAAAAAGTTTAATGACCAAGTTGTTGATCTTATGTCATATATGTAATCATACATAATTATATCTTACATCATTTAATGTCATATATAAATATATCTTAAGTTGTATTATACATATGGCAGCATATATTAGCATATCACACACAAAAATATTCTTTATAAGAAAGTTAATTATATAGCTTATATATCACCATATATGTCACCACATATGATTTAATATTATGTTTTATATGATAATGTATTATTATGTATGACAATAATGGTAGACATATCTTATTATTGTATCAGGGACAGGAAGTTCATGCTATAAAAAAGTGTTTTAGGCACCTATAATTTGCATAAAGTATGTTAAAATATGCACAAAGAATTAAAAAATATGAACTTACTTTTTTTGGAATTAATGTTTAATGTTTTTTTTTAGCAATTTTAATTAAATTTTATACTAATTTTTTGATTAATTTATTCCCGGCACACGTTTTTTATCATTAACACAAAATTATAAATATTTTTGTTGAAAAACACACATTTAAAGATTTTATGATTTTTAGCAATTTTATTTAAATTTTAAAGAAATTTTTATTAATCAATTTATTCTCGGCATTATTAATTTTTGATCATTAAAACAAAATTTTTATTATTTATTAATGTTGAAAAATACGAATTTAAAAAGCTATTATAAGAATACTGGTAGACAGTATGTCTGATCCAATTTTCGAGTTCACTCAAAAAAGGGAGGCCGCATTATTAAAACAACTGTTTGATTTCACTGATTTTACGTTTTGCACAATTAGACCAAAATTTTAATTATTTATGCTCATTTAAAAAAACACTATAATTGTTTCCTGTAATCCCAACTTGCATTTAAAATTTAAGAGAACACTTAATATGGGAGTATCTTCCCTGGAATTAGTCACTTTGGAGAACGCTAAACCTTTTCGAGCTCTCAAGGCGGAACTGGTGGACTGGGCTGACACCATGCATAGGACCATCTGGGAAAATGCGGGTGTTGGCAGGACTACAAATATTCTCTGGGGCAACCCGGACAAGGACAAGACAAGGGAAATTCTGAATCTCAGTAGGAAGGAACTGAGTCTTTTGATGGAAATCCTCTCGGGGACTCGACACTTAGGGCCCATCTCCACCGTACTGGTAGGGCAGACTCAGAAGTGTGCAGGGCCTGTGGGGAAGACGAGGAGACCTTGGAACACTATCTCTGTGAATGCCCGGCATTTGCCGGGATCCGGGTCGAAATACTATCCAGTGACCTAATATCCACATTGGGGGATCTTGGGGGCATAGGATGGAAGAAGTTGAGGAATTTCGTCAGTGCGACGGAGTTCCTGGGATAGTAAGGTGACATAGGACATAGAACCGATTGTTTAGAGCGCACAACAAGCTGACATTCAGGCTTAAGTGTAAGTCCTCAGGGACTTGAGTCGGTTTAGGGAAGTATTTCCCTTCTCCGAATCCTCTTTTCGACCTAATCTAACCTAACCCTAATATGGCTTAAACAGCTTGGATACTTTTTAGTCTTTATGTTGCTTGTTGGTGGAATATAAAATAAAATTGAAAGTGATTGTTTTACAAAAAACTGAGAAAAATTAGCATTTAAAGCAAAATATGCAAAAATATGCATTATCTTATCGTTGCCATTTTAAGGCAAATTCTTTGATTCGCGAATATATTTTGTTTTCTCTGTTCTTAGACTTAAAGAAAAAACATGCATTTGCAGTAAATTCCGGCACCTGGTCATTACGAATAAAAATTTTTTAGTTCACATGAAAAAAATTATTGGCCGTAATTGTATAGTAATTGGAGCATTTCAAGTATATACACTATTACCCTAACCGAGCACTAGCTACTATGGCTTTTTGCGCGTTGTAGCGAAAACAGACCAGTGCCTCTGGTGGGAATCGAACCCACGACCCCCGCACTGATAAGCCAGCACGCTACCACTAGCCTACCGGGGCGCACAAGTAGGTATTAATTAACTTTTAGAATTAGGAAGGAAAAACTTTTAGGAAAAAACTTTTAGGTTTAGCAAAATTGTTTAAATGTTCGTATAATTTTTGCAAATTTGATCAATTTAAAGAAAAAAATTTTTTTTTTTCAAAAAAAAAGAAAAATATGCAAAACGATAGCTATTTTGCTATCGTGCCTTTTCAATCGTTTTGACGATAGGGTTTTGCTTATAGAAAGCCAATTAGCTGACAAAAAAAAACCTTTTCAAAAAAACGATAAAAAATGTCCATTAAGTGAAACAAAACAATCGTCAAAACGATATCGTCAGACGATAATCGTCTTATAGAATTCTGGCCGAGATAAAGCAGTTGTGGCCACCAAACTTTGAGGTACGGACAAAAGTATAACAGATAAGACTATAATTATTTCAATAAAATTTCTATTAATGCAACAAAAATCTAGAAGTTCGTTTTAAAAAAAATCCTTTTGTCGCAAAAAAACATTCGATTGTTTGCCAAATCGAATCTGTTCTCTTGTTATATAAAAAATTTGTTCTGTCGTCCAGTGTAATTAAAAATATACCATTGTTTTTTTTTTTAAGCCAGCACACACAATTTCAAAAAAAAATTGCTCTGCCTACGTTTATGTACAGAGGTAATTACATATGCGTCTGTATTTGAGTAGAGTTCACACAGCGAATACACGGGAGGTCAAAATCTTGACTTTTAAAAATTAATGAGGTCATGACAATATTGATTAAGTAAACGATCAAAAAAATTTTGATCGAATGATCAAACGAAAAATTTTTAGAAATTATTCAATTAAGGCAGAATTAGTTTTTACGTTCTGTTCTGTTATGAATCAGCTGTTTTGTTTCTGTTCAATTGAAAGTCTGTATGTGTGGTTAGTTTTCACTTTTCCGTTCTGTTCTGTTGCGGACAAATCTATTAAAAATAGAATTCAACGTTAAGTGACAGTCTAAAGTGCGTATGTATTGGTTTGTAGTGAAATCTTTTTCTCAATATTTGAATCAGGGATGATAAAGTTGGTACTATAGTACTTTTTATGGTACTATTTGAACCTCAGATGTACCATGATACTCCTATTACTCATTTAGTACGATTTACAAATTTTTCTATATATGAATTTCTTTGTCCCTTTAAAATTCAATAATTATTAATTCGATTTGCAGTCCCATATGAACAATGAATTAATTCGAAACCAAACGCTGTGAATTCAATCACATGATTTCACTGAGTGCGACTGATTACAGATGATTATATTAGAGTTTTAGTAATCGATTAAACCAATTATTGAATTCAATCACTAAGGGTTATAGTTATTATTAACTAATTTTGATTTTCAAAAAAGTAAATAATAAAAATCTTATAAAAATGTGAAATTGACTATTAGCAGCGTGTTTTTTAAATCGAATGAGTTCACGAACAAATTTGTTTGCTACCAATCACAAGGATTGAATTCGCAAAAAACTGTGAGAAATGTAGTTCAATACAGCAAGATATTAATAGCACATTCAAAAAATATTAAAAATTTGCTGAATTTAAGAAAAAATCTCAAAATTTAAAAATTTTTTTAAATCAATATCGGCTAATTTTCTTAGTACGCACTGCTCGTTTTTACATAGCTTTATGTACATTTTTCCGAAAAGTTTGGTATTGAAAATGAGCAAAATCGGTCCAGCGGTCCAAAAGTAATGAGTGACAATGTTAAAGTACCTCTAAATTTTCCATACAAATTGGTGTATAATGGACTGTATATTATTAGAATTCATTGTAGAGTCTGGTGTATAAAATATAACGTCATAATTTTCCACCAGACGCTAAGAGGTGAATAATATTTAAAATTCACCGCAAATTCTTTTTTCTCCACAAAAACTTTTTTTTCACCTCAAAAATGTTTTTCACGACACAATGTATTTTTTTACATCCAAAAAGTTTTTCACCTCAAAATTAATTAATTAACATATTTTTTTTTAATATATTTTTGTTGTTTCATTTGTTCATTTTGGAGGGTACAAAGATTTGGTTTTTAATTTATATTTAATTTTTTTTTTATACTTGTGATGCCGAAAAAGTACTATTTTATATGCAGGTTGGTACTATTTTAAAATCGCATTTGTCATCCCTGACTTGAATGTTTTTGGTTTGAGTTTCTTTTACTTTTTAAAACAGCTGATTCCTCTCACAGAAAAAGTAATTACAAAATATTACCTACAGAACAGAACGACACAGAACGGCAACAGAAAGTAACAACTAATGAGGCCTTTAGTCGAACGAGTAAGGAATAAAAATAATTAAAAAAAAAAAACACATATAATTGAAAAAATAACTCCAAATAAGGAAAAATTAAAGATTTTCTTTTATTTTTATTATCAAAACTTAAATAAAAAATTGTAAAAACTGCTAAGTGCTTCAAAACAAAGGTTATTTGTTGTATTTTAACTATCAAAAATTAACTCCCAATTTATTAAAAACAACAGTTTTTGTTTTTTTCACTATTATTAACTTTTTGGTTCAAATTTTTGGTAAAAAGAAAATTTTTAATGAAAATTTTAACTGGTACAGAAAAACAGTATTTATGTGCAGTTTGTTTATTTTTTTTAATAAAAGGTAAAATAAGTTAAAACAAATATTTCTTTTTAGTTTAAATGTATATTCCTTAAAACACTGATACAGATAACTTATTTAATAAACTACAATCAATTACTGTTCAAATATTGTGAGTGCAAAAACTTTTTATTTTAATTTTTACATCAAATAATATAGTATTTTTTTTTATTACATTAATTATATCATATAATTTCAAATTAAATACTATTACCCTAACCGAACACTAGCTAATATGACTTTCGGCTCGTTGTAGCGAAAACAGACCAGTGTCTCTGGTGGGAATCGAACCCACAACCCCCGCACTGATAAGCCAGCACGCTACCAACTAGCCTACCGGGGCGCACTATAATAATACAAGGTGGCGCAAAAGTAATCCTCCTATCAGAAAATGCTATAAATTTTGCGATTGGCCCCTAATGTCAGTTCTGTTTTGACATTTGTGTAGTAAACACATACAAACTACACGTTAATAAACAATGTTACGCTACACTGCTCCAGAACGCGGAATATTGGTGACTATTTATTTGACCAATAATCGGGCGGTGACTTTGGCACAACGTGAATTTCGTCGCAGATTTCCTGGCCGTCCAACGCCTACTGGTGAAACACTGCGACGTTTAGCCGCTCGCCTCGAAGAGACTGGCACAACAGGAGATGCTGCCAGGCGTGGCAGACCCCGGAGTAGCCGTTCTGCAGAGAATATTGCTGCTGTAGCCGAGGATGTCATGGAAGCGCCGTCGACATCGACCAGACGACGTGCCACGCAAATGGGTCCCAGTCGACGGTCTTTACAGCGAATTTTGGTACAAGATTTGAAGATGTTTCCGTACAAAGTCCAGACGGTGCATCAGCTGTTAGCTGCTGACCGCCAATCGCGTGTAACATACGCTCAAGCCATCCTTAATCACCACCAAGAGGAAGATGATTTTTCATCAAAAATAATCATGAGTGATGAGGCCCATTTCCATCTTAGCGGGTACGTAAATAAGCAAAGTCTACGCTTCTGGGGCACTGAAAATCCGCGTGTAACCCACGAAGAGCCATTACATCCGCTCAAAGTCACTGTATGGTGTGCTGTTTTCGCTGGAGGAGTCATCGGACCTTTTTTCTTCGAAGACGTCGAGGGCCAAACGGTTACTGTGAATGGTGAGCGCTACAGAGCAATGATCAACGAGTTCTTTTTGCCGCAACTTGATGAATTGGGATTGGAAAACATGTGGTTCCAACAGGACGGTGCAACGGCACACACTGCACGTGCCACAACCGATATGCTGAAGGATGCATTTCCCGGGCGCCTGATCTCCCGTTTTGGCGATTTGCACTGGCCAGCAAGATCGCCTGATTTGACCACTCCAGACTTCTTTTTGTGGGGCTTTTTGAAGTCGCGGGTTTATGTAAACAACCCTCAGACTCTTGCAGCTCTTACAGACAATATCCGTCAAGAATGTGAGGAACTATCGCCGGAAGTTTTGGCCAAAGTGATGGAAAATGCCATAAAAAGGGCTCTAATGACAATCAACTGTGGCGGCGGCCATTTACATGACATCATATTCTCGACTTGATGTAAAAAAAATTAAAATACCAAATAAAAATAATCCACAAGAAGAATCAAAGTTTTTCATTTTTTTTTTTAAATTACAGCCAAAAAACATCGGAAGGTTATTTTTGCGCCACTTTGTAATATTTTAAAATTGTCAAATTTGAAAATTCACATGTTTAAAAACATTTAAACCTGTGAATTTGGAATTATTAATGGGCAGTCAGTAATACGAACAGTTGCGAAGTAATGCAAGGGTAAGAAGTTTAGCTAACCAGGTAACTTGTTTCGTAATAACAAACTATTACCGAGGGTTTGCTGTGATGTAAAGTTTTTGACATAACCCGAATTTACTATTAAATACGCTTTGAAAAAATAACCTTTTTCTAACTTTCCTCTACTTAAATGACTCCAATTCCAGTGTATAAGCATTTAATTGTATCGGTTGATTATTTACCTAACGAATCTGCAAAATTTGAAAAAAATAGAAGAAATCGCTTAACAGTGGATTTAGTTCTAAGCTTTAATAGTTAAATATGCACCATAAATAATAATACTCGTCTTGCCCTTAGATTTCAGCAGGGAGAAATCAGGTTGATTGCATTTAAAAATGTTTGTATATGAAAAGGTGCACGAAGATACGACAAAATTTAAAGTGATTTTGCGGATAAACTGTACCATACACTGTAACATAAAGTACGCCACTGAAATCAGCATGTCCGAAATATATAGAATTGATGGTCAGAACACTAATAATTTTTTTGATGTCATGCCGTGTTATTTGTATGTCTATGTTAGTACCTGCCTATATACGAGTACATAAATATTTTAATTTGTTTATTTTACTTTCCCAGCAAAAGTTTATATTACCCGGTAATAAGATTTGGAATATGAAATTAAAGACGGTAACAGGTAAAATTTATATTACAAACCCCATTATTATAACAAAGGCATATCCATTCTGGTAACACCTTACAAACACATCCAGTGTGATAATTTTTTTGAATATTTGATTTTTTTTATTGGGTACTAAAATTTAAACATTTTGAGCTAAACATTTTTTGTAAGTTTTTGGTGGAAAAATAAACTTTTTGTAATAAGGAGGTAACATGTTACTTTTTTCTTATAAACCCTATTATTTTAACCAGGGCATGTCCATCGCTGTAACTACTTACCACGTAAATAGTGGTACAAGTAAAGCGTTATCAAAAACTTTTTATTTAAATCTTGAATTTTTAGATAATATATTATTTTAAAATTGTGAAATTTGTAGTGAAAATTTAATTATTTAAAATTTTCTGTAAAAAAACGAACTAATTATACTATAAAAATATTTAAACATGTGAATTTGGTGTCCATTAGTGCAATCAGTAATACCAAGAGTTGAGAAGTAATGCAAGGGTAAGGAGTTTAACTTATTACCAGGTAACGTCTTTCCTAATACCAACATATTACCGAGGTTTTGCTGGGTTGTTGTATTCATACCTAATTAGTAAAATGTGTACTATGATCATGAGTTTTGGTGTGGTATTAAATGTTTTGTAAATTTTCCTTTCGTTGTTCATGTCTGCATTATAGTTTTTGTTTGTAAATTTTATTATAATGCTAGGGGAGCATAGGGAAAATTGGAAAGCCTAATGTTTTACAATATAAAGTTTTAACGGCATTGATTTTGCCAAAGAACCACGAACTCTCCATTTAAACAAATAGTTAGATGAAATATATATTGTGAAATTTTTGACCATTTATGTTGTCAATATATCTAATAATTTGTTTTCATGATAATGTAAATAAAAATTAAATATAGTGATCATATATTACATTATCCTCTATGAATCAAGTTCATGAAAATCACATTTTGATGGCAAACTGTTTACTGATGATAACTACATTTCTGACAAACATTTTAGAGAAAAAAAAATCAATTTTAAGTAATTTTTTAGTATTATTTGTTATTTTTCTATCAACCATTATTAAATTACGTTGTTTTAAGGTTATTGAAATGCTTGTTTAGTCCCTTGTGTCCCTTGTGTCCCTTAAAATTCGTTTCCGAATTCTGAAAGATATATCATTCAGTCAATAGATTTTGAGGTGCATATTTCATCAACGAATGAAAAATTATTGTGGAGTAAAAAAGTACTTGGAGAAAGTCATATTCTCTTACTACGAAACTACCCCACCTGGTGGTCAGGCGTATGTGCCCCATGATTAGCAGCTCACATAATTTTATATTTTTTTACACTTTTTAGAAATTAATTTTCAAAATTTTTCGTTAATATTATAAATTAATTTCAACACTACGACATCTTAAAGGCTTTTTTGTATTAATACACGCAATGAAAAAGTCATCCCAAATAATCTAAGGAATATAACAGAAAAATTCCCGAAACACATTATCGCTTATAAGTTTTTTATGTTTTATAAAGTTATCTTTTAAAAAGTCATCAGTTATGTGTGCCAAATATCAACGAAATCGGATTTTTAGTTTGTTTACAAATGGACTTTGAACAAAAAATTGGTGCAAAAAAAACTAACATTTTAACAATAAATTCTTCAATTTCTTACAACCAAAAAAAAAATAAATACTTAATTCTCCAGAACTCAGAACAATCTAATGATATTAAGATCCATTTTAAATTATTGATGAAGGCTACGAATTGCCAAAAAAATCTTATTTGGCAATTATTTTGTGTCGTACACAAAATCATTGGTAAGTAAAAATGTGTGTCGGTTTTTTTTCTCAATCTCACTCCTTAACTATATTTAATTTTTTTCAACCCAAAAACTCAAACACATGTAAACTCTTGACCACTTATGAAGTACAAGTGTAAAATTTGGTGATATAAAAGATGGTCAATAACTGGACAAATTATGGAGTTGAATATTTTAATAACCCTATTAAATACTGTGAAAATTGGTTTGTAAAACAAATAGTAAAACAGTTCTCAATTGCACTTTACAAATATTATACTAATATTTTGCATAAAGTTACTTTAAACATTTTTGCTATTCTTGTTTTACAAATTACAAATTGCTTTACTAATATTGGTTGCTAGTTTAACTAATTTTGATTTACTTGTACAAATCGATTTGCTAAAATTAGCAAAAAAAAAAAAAAAAATACTACTTACAGAGAACAGATTCGTTGTGGTAAATGATTTTGTCGCTAATCGAATTTGGGTAGTTACATGGGTAGTTACATCACATTATTCGGTTACAGCTACCGACATTTATATTTACATCCTCAATATTGGAACAAATTTTTCTATGCTTACTTTCGTATTAAATAAAACACCGTCTCCAATTGTTATGTTTTTTAATTTTTATATATAAAAATAGAAGTAAGTACATAAGTCTCAGGAGAAATATCAATTAGGCTCAGTTATTTAAATTAATTAAAAATATCTAATATTTTTTTAACAAACAAAAAAATTAAGCCTGAGTTAAAATCAACGAATTTATTAATAATTTTCAAATAATCATTGTATTAAGTTAATAATAACCGACTGAAAAGAAAATAATTGGGTGTGATCGCTAAACGGTCATGACTTGGTATTGTTACGTTTGTAATGTAAGATGAGCGCAGGTTTGATTCTTACAGGCGCAGGTTGTTGAAAAATTCAATATATATAGACAATCTGAAAATTATAGGACACAAAAAATAATACAATTTAAATGGAAAATCACTGCTGAGCCTGTCCATAAAAACGCAGAAGAAACTAGTATAGTCTGATTTAAAAATTAATAGTGTTTATAATTTTTAGAGAAAAACGTTTATACTTCTTCTTACCCTCAATATTTCTAAATAAAATTTGTCAAATGCATATTAATTAAAAATTAATATAGCACTGTACTAAAATACATTATACAAATTTGCCCTGTGGCGATGTCTCAACTTAAAAACGCAAAAGTTGTCAACCCTGAACATAAAAACCATACGCCAATCTGGTAACATTGTGAAATAGAGACGGAGGAGATTAGAAAAATAAACAAAAATCTAAAAATAGAATATTTGTGTTGTTAGTGTTGCCACTTATCAGTATAATATACAATAACAGAAAAAGCTAATAGGAATTAAAACTGCAATTTAGCTGCATTAGATTCGAGGTCATACTTGGGTGTGATCGCTAAACGGTCATGACTTGGTTTTGTTACGTTTGTAATGTAAGATGAACGCAGGTTTGATTCTTGTAGCCGCAAGTTGTTGAAAAATTTATCATATAGAGACAGACAATCTGACAATTATAAGACACAAATAATAATACAATTTAAATGAAAATCACTGATGAGCCTGTCCATAAAAAAAAGGCAGAAACTAGTCTAGTCTGATTTAAAAATTAATAGTGTTTATAATTTTTAGAGAAAAACGTTTATTCTTCTTCTTAACCTCAACATTTCTAAATAGAATAATTACATTTTGCTTATTCTTTTCGCTATACTTTTATATTTACTCGAACTTTGCAAAATGTATATTTTAAACATTAATTGGATTTCATGATTTGCCGTTTTTTTTTTTTTAATTACATCCACTTCTGACATCCGCAATTGTATCGATCTAAAAAATAAATACGATTTAATAAATTTCATCAAATCTATGATAAAAAAAACTTACCATACTCCAAATTAATTATAAACTTCTTTTGAAAAGTTGTTGTATTTTTTTGTTTTGGAAAATTATTGACAATTTCAAATTCGCCTTTTACATGGTGACTGAAAATTTTTTTATTAGCCTAAAACATTAGTTGATTGTAGACTTTATAAAAATCTTCCTAAAACTAATGATTCATACAGATAATGAATAGATTATAGAATTTATAAAACAATTTCATACAATTTTTTAGTATTTAGAAGTTTTACCAGTTAATAAAACTCTTCATGAATGTCTTGCAAAATGCATTGGAACCAAACCAATGAACCGCTTCATATAATTCTTAAACAATATCAAAGAAGTCCAAAATGAACAAAGGGCTGTATGGAAATAATAAAGCACTTTATAAAATATGTCGAGCACTTGAGAATTAAACACAATATTAAAACTTAAGTTTAAAATGTATGCAAATTAATGAAATTCTGAAATTTTATGAAAAATTTTCGTTAAATTTATGAAGAGGTAATTTTTGGAATCAAATGAATTTGTTTTATAAAACAATGAAATTTTATGAAAAATAATTAATGAAAAATTTCTTAATATTAATAAAAATGTTTAGATATAATGAAATTTTTCATTGAATCTACCAAAAAAATTCTATGAAATTGTTTCATTAATATCAGGAAAGATAATATCATCAATATCAGAGTGCATAAGTTATTTTTACCAACAACTTTGTTGTGCATATTCCCACGTAACCTCCAATCCACGTAAAATCCAATATGATGTATTCTATTAACACACACTTCGATGCATTTTATGGAAAAGACTATTAAAAAAACAAAACTAAAACTAAATGCAATTAATTTTTGAGCCCATTAAAACGTTTACCAAGTTACCCCATATTGCCCTTTCTTCTTTTAATTAGATTTCACAGCATGTTAACTTCATTACCACCAATACTATTGTAGCATAATTTGGGACTTGGTAAAAATATGTATAGATTACAAATAAAGTGGTTTAAAATAAAATTTTAAAATTAATTGATGCAAAAACGGAAAAGGAACAATCGATTTGAAATTTATCCAGAAATAACTAATACCTATTCTTCACGAATATAAAACAAAATTTAATTCATTTATTTTTAATTTTTCAAACAAATACTATAAGGCGGGTGTTTTTTTTCCCACGAAAGACAATTTGGTATCTTAATAGCGTGAAAATTTTTTTCCATTTTGACTACAATTGTAAATAAAAAATATAAGAAAATTGTTATCTAAAATTGTCAAATATATAAATATTTGAAAAAAAAATCCAATTTTTCTCTTTTTTTTTGTGGGGCATTTATAAATTATTTAAAAATATAAAAAAATGCATAATTTAACCTTCCTTTTTCAGATCTATTTTTATTTAACATATTTCCCATTGTTGCTGTAAACCCCAGTGTGACGACGGAAGTTTAATTATGTTTGTTTGAAAAAAATGTATTTCATTACGAAAAATAAGTTATTTTATTGTATAAAAAATCTGACATGTCTATAATATTCCAAAATTCTGTATGTTTTAACTAAAACCATAAATAATATCTAGTTTTTATTACTACACTAATGAAAATTTTAATTCCAACATATTTTTGAAAAATAAATTAAAATGCTGGGTATTGGTTTTATATTGGTAGGACCTTAAAGACTAAATGGACTAAATGGAAAATTTCCATTTCATTTAGAATTTTCTCAATTTTAAACAAAAAAATCTCATTTTCTATTAAAACTTTGTCAATTTCAAACGGAATATCTGAATTTCATATCGAATTTTCTCAATTTCAAATAAAAATTTTCAAATAGAAAACGTGTCCAAATAAACATAGAAAGGGTCAAAAAAGGCAGATATGGATTGAAAATTTTATACTCGTTTACTGCAAAACAGCGTTTTTTGAGTTATGTCAGTCTTTTAGTAAATGAGCGATATGTAGTTCATTTCGAAAAGCAAACCATATCAAATTACTGTATTATGATTTTGCATTCATTTCATACAGTACTTTTATTCAAGTTTGATATAATTTTTATTGAAATTAAAAATTATGTTTTTTTCTTAGTCAATTTTTGACAATCTAAGTATATTAAACAAATTATTTTAATCAATGCTGATAATCTAGGTAACCACATATGTATTTTTTCTTCTGATTTAATAAAAATAATCTAGGTACAGCTAATAGTTAAATTTCATTACAATAAGTTCATTTACAAATATTCCATTGCGAAATAAATATTAAACATTTTCTCAAAAATTAAATATAAAAAAATTTTACGGATATCCGAAAATTTCATTCGATTTCATTGAAACTTGGTACTTAGATTTAGATTCCATGAAGATGTGCTGAATTTGGATAATATATTGGAGATAGCTACCATACAATGTCATATAAACGGAAATTTTATATGGTGAAATTTATATCAAATAAACTTTGTAGGTAAACTATCTTGAAATATAAACCAATTTTCTACAAGTTTGACGTATCTTCATGAATTTAGGTTTAAATATTTTGTGCCAAGTTTCAACTAACTCGTATGCAATATTCGGATATCCGTAAAAATTTCTTTTTTAAATTTTTGTGAAAGTGTAAAACATTTATTTTCCCACAGAATATCTTTTAATGATAGCATTATAATTAAATTTAATCATGCGCGGCACCAGCGATTAATATACAGGGAAAGTTCTTACGCTATGATGTAAGTTAATGTGTTTGTTGCTTTTTGTACACTGAGGCGTATGATATTTCCTATTAAATTAATCGCTGGAGTCGAGCATAAATTTAATACTGAGGTGTGCCTTGCGATTGTTTTTATGAAAACATCAAAATAAATTATATATGGTTAAAAAATCGCACAATTCCCAGAAAACTGTAAAAAAAATCTTAAATGGCATTTTTTTATATTTATTACTTTGAAGCGATGTTAAAAAATAATAACGCTATCATAAATGAACTAACTTGATGGATCTGCACCCCTCAGCAAAAAATAACCTGAAATTGGCAACTACATTTGTATGCTTCCAAAATAGCAGTTGACCGCCTTGCATACAATAAATCAATTATTGAAGACATTCTGTTGTGCTTCCCAAAATGCCTTTTTTGAAGCAGTGATTAATGCTTACAATGAAGCATTAATGTTGTCAACATACAAAAAAGCCCTTCTTATTGCCTATGAAGGCATGCATTTATTGCTAATAAGAGCACATGAAAGAAGTGCTTTTCACCTGCTTAAAAGTGACATACCAATTGGGACATCGCGAACAGAACACATGCCTTCTGGATTTACTTTGGAAGCTCTTCATAATTAAATGATGCCTTCCGGAAGCGCTTCTGGGTAAGCATTTTTTTTGCTGGATCGTTGCTGGACATTTGCCAATTTCGGTGAGGAAAACGACCCAAGTGATAACCATATTTAACGGTGTGAGGATGATATTTTAATAATGTCCTCAAAGCGTTGCAAAAAAAAAACTTTACAGGAAATAATTGTTCAGACACGACTTTTTGCACAAAAATGTTTTGATCCTTTGCGAAATGGCATAATAAATTTTACAAAATTATTAAAATATATTAAAATCTGAGAAAAACGCGGATTTACTTATTAATGCTGCATATTTATTAAATAAGTTTGATGCCTAAATGTTGTTGAAGGAGAAAACATATAATTTTTAAAGTTTTGAGTATAAAAAACTTCGGTAAAACATACAAAACTTTTATACTGTGTATTTATATTTTATTTTGTGATTTTAGTACTACACGACGTATGAGTATTTAAATATCACTCATACGCACAGTGATGTATTGAAAAATATTAATGCTAATAAATTGGGCAATGGCTATCATGCATTAAAACAAAAAAAAAAAAATCGTTTAAAACATTCAGTAAAATATTCAAAATATGCGCTAAAAATATGCACTAAAAACCAAAAATATGCACTTTAAATCTGTCGATTTTTAAAAATCCTTTTCAGAACTTATAAACTATGGTTTAAAATCAAATCCAATTTAATGTTTCTTATATAGATTTTGAGCTGCGTTAGGGTTTTTTAAAATCTTTATTTCATTTATTTTAAATAAATCTTAATATTAATTCTAACAAATCTGCAAAGATATGCATTAAAAGCAAAGTATGCAAAAAGAACAATAAAAGTCATAAAAAATGCAAAAAATATCCTTTCAAAGTCAAATCACGTTGGCTTTGAAGCCAAAACAAGTTGGCCAAATATACTATAAAGCCTATATACCAAGCCATAAATATAAAGCCTATCCACACTCAGGGAAAAAAGTTCCATCATAGTGACAAAAATGTTATATCAATTGTCAGTATTATAATGCTCTGAAAAATTATGAATTATACTATAAGGACTATTTTTTTCTGAAGATAACTATACTGAATTTCTTACAGTTTTGCAACTATGGGCTATTTGTAGCTATTTCCTAGGCTATAGCTACAACTGTGCCGAAGGAAGGAAAACAAACTTTGAATTGGTTTCCGAGATATGGGAGTGAGAAAAATTGCATGTTCTTCGGAAAAATCAAGTTTTAGCCAAAATATACATTGGGCCATAAAATTCAAACAGCCGCTAAACTAGCAAAACCCATTTGGGTGTTTGTTAGTTTCGATCAGTACTTCACGGAATTCCTGCACTAGTTGACTTCAAAAATTTTTCACTACGTAACAAATTCTGTTATTTTGATAGAAAAAAATTTTTGTTATACACAATTGTACATCTTAGATGAAAAAAAAATCAAAGTTGAAATTTCTTAAAATTCTGAACACCCAAAAAAACAGACTAGGTCGTAGCAACCGCATTTGCAGTCAATCTAATTGCTCGGATGTTGCTATAGAATTTTTATGGTACTTCGCATTGAATTTCTGTTGAGGACATCAACATTCTATTATCGTATCATAATTTGTATCGCAATCGAAAAGTTCGGAAGCAACAACCGAAGCATTCGAATGTCAACAAAAACTGTTGCAAAGATAGAGACTGTTTTCTGGGTGAATCAGTGTAAAAAATGTGTTTGATTTTTTGATCTTGAATTCGACTTTGGCAAGGCGGGTTTTCAACTATTTAATTAATATAAAAATAACTCATTAAACTTATATTGAAAATTTATCCAATATGTTAACATAAATCATTTCAAAATTATTTCTTGAAATTTCACTAAAAAATAAAAATAAATTTAACAATAAAATTTGCACACACTTCTTATATTCCCGATCAAAAAATAGTTACATCTCATTTGCAAAATCAGATTTCATTTGATATAGATTGATATGTATTCTTATAAAAGTGTATATCAAAATTGGGGTATCCAGTAATATACGATAAGATCACTCAAATATATTACTGGGTTAAATTAGAGCAAAATTAATCTCAAAATTGGCCGATCCAATAATATCTAATTTAGATCCTGATAGATCCAAAATATCATATGGGATTAATTTAGATCTAACTGAATGTTATTATATCCAAGAAGATTTGTAGTTTTTGGTGGATGGTATGAGATATTTTGAGATTAAATTGGATTTACTTAAATCTCATGACATATATAATTTTTAGTAAAATTAAAAAAAAATAAAATTTAAAAAAAAAATTTAGACATCTGGCGCATATATAACTATGGTGTTATATATAACAATATATAATTATATCTTATACACATGAAAATTATTAATGATTTTGGACCACATATAAATACATTAAACTAAATTGTTAATCTTGTATTATATATGGAGTCTTATATTACATCATATATATTATCATACATCATTGAATGTCATGTATTATTATATATTAGGTTGTTTTATATATAAGCACATCTTCTAAAGGGTGTTTTTTTTACACAGGTATAGATATTAAAGTTGGCAACACTTTTTTTTTTGGCTGCCATTTTGTCAAATGATTTATGTTTAGTTTGGTTTGGCATTTCAACATGAATAGACTGACGCCTGAACAATGCTCCCAAATTGTGCAAAATTAATTTTAAAAATAATGGTTCTGTTCGAAATACGTATTGCACTCAGTTTTGGTTAAATGGATACTTCAATAAGCAAAACTGACGTATTTGGAGTGATGATAATCCTCTAGTGTATGTTGCGACACCGTTACATCCAGAAAAACTGACTGTTTGGTGTGCTTTATAGGCTGGTGGAATCACTGGTCCTTACTTCTTTGGCCAGAACTTGACAGCCAATGGTGACAGCTATATAGCCATGATTACTGACTTTTTCGTTCATCAATTGAACAACCATGATGTTCAGGAGCTGTGGTTTCAAAAAGACGACGCAACATGTCACACAGCTAGTGCCATAATTGATTTATTGAAGGAAACGTTTTGTAACCGCATAGATTCACGTTTTGTACCCGTGCGATTTAACGCCGCTGGGTTATTTTCTGTGGGGATATGTGAAGTTGCTAGTCTACTCCTAAAAACCCGAAACTATTGACCATTTGAAGGACAACATTCGGCGCGTTATTGCCAATATAAGGCCACAAATTTTGGAAAAGTGATCGAAAATTAGATTAGACTACTTCCGAGCCAGCCGTGGAGGTCATTGTTAGAAGTCATATTTAAATTATAATGCCAGAAGATTATCTTTCGAATAAAGTAAATTTCATGTCAATTTAAAAAATACATGTTTGTTTTATTTCATATCTCTATAAAAAATACCCTTTATCGCACATAAACATATTTTTTACAAGACAATATATATTATAATATCTTGCAGCATGTATGACCCACATTTTATGTTATGTACGTTTTATTATTATAATTTACAATATTATATTTACCATGTTTTACTATGTGTAGCATGTATGATTAATATCAAATTTTATAAAGGTTAATATATAATAATATATCGTTATATATGTTCCATATTATATTTCATGTATAATAATATATGGCTATGCATGACACAATTTATAATCGCATATTATAATATATTTTAAGATGAAAAAACGTAAGAAAATATATATAATTTTTTATACTCGGGTTGTAACAATATTTTGCTAAAAATATTATGGTTAACTTTTAATTTAAGTTCTAAAAGTTTTTTAATTTCATTTAATGTACCTCTTGCAAAGAGTTTACAATAGAAAACCATAAATTAAATGCTATGCAATTTAAAAAATTCTATCAAATAGCATATTCTACTCACATATATTAACCATAATAACGAACTGATAACCAACCTCTTATAAATTATTAAACCACAACCGTTTATAGTTACTATAATATTCTATTGTTTCTTGCGAAACTGTGTGTGGTCATAAAATGCAATTCACAGTGGGGCGTTCCACAAATATTTTGGAAATAATTCAGCCATTTCTAATTGGTTGATCGGATTGCCAAGAAACTTTCACAGCCACAATCAATGCAATTTTAAGCTAAAGTTTTAAAAAAGGGCCCCAAATCCATCAAACGCTGATCAATTAGTTTTGGTGATATTGAAAACAATTAATTTAATTAAATAAAAAAAATATCTAGAATACTTTGTAAAAAATTAAAGGCCACAAAATTTTAAAAGTAAAAAAAAAAACATAATTGCCCGTCTAATCAGATCTCATAGCATATATGTTCAGATCTAATTAGATCTCAAGAATATCAACAAATTTGAGATCTGATCAAATCTGAGAAGATCTGATTAAATTTGGGCAGATCTGATATTTATAAATTTAGTGAGGTTCAATAATTTTTAAAATATTCTGGTTAAATGATTAAAAAAACAATTTTTTTTGGGCAAATGAATAGATATCAAAGACAATGTAGAACAAAACCACATTTTTATATGTTTCACTTTTTTGGAATTCGACTATGGCTGCGGAATTCATCTCAAAATTTTACGGGCCGTTATTTGTCAAAGTGCTGATTAATTGATTGAATAATTCGAACAGTAACCGCCCCATTACAATGGAAGTATAACGATCCGAACTCGCAGATTTTAATGAAGTTTAATAATTTTGTAAAGGTGCAACAAAAAAGGAACACGTATTTTTTAGCTACCCGGTCTTACGTTTAAGGGTTAAAAAGTAGTGTTTAAAATTCATTTGCTTTTGTATGATAACTTGTCTTTAATTTATGAAAACTAGGTTTTTTGCATATAGTGTTAACTATATATATCTTTATTAAGGACTCAGTACTCAGAGTTGCCACATTTTTGAATTATTTTAAATATAGACAGGTTCTTCGGAAAAAGTCGGATAAAATCAAATTATTTTAGGAAAAGCTGAGACAACCCCTTCGTTTACATTAAATAGGCATAGCTATGTATTACTTTTAGCTTAATACAACCGTAATTCCTTGATAGAACGACGGATTGAATGTTACTCAAAACTCATTTTTATTAATAACAAAATTACTTGAAAGTCTTTAGACACTAAAAAATATGTGTTCAAATAACCTTTCATGTGATACCAAATTTGTCTATTGCTACCTTAAATACACTCACAAGAACTTTTCCATAAAAAATCAACAGTTATTTAAAAGTTTAATCGGTAAAGTTGTTTCAACGGAATATACAGTTAAATTACCAAAGAAATATATTTTTTAACGTTCTGTCTGTTATTCAATAAAAAAAAAATAAACAAAAAAACGGACTTTCGGTAATAGTTAAAATATTCAGTTAAAATTTTCTGTTTAAAACAAAAAGTTGTTATATTATATTGAGTATTGAAATAAACAAAAACAATCTATTGTTTTTATAGATTTTGTCAATTAATATTCAACAGTTGAAAATAAACTAAAAAATACAATTGTTTTAAAGGAAAAGTAAGTAGTCCTGTTTTTAACTGATTCTCAGTTAATTTAATGTGTATATTCAGTAGTCTTTACGGAATAAATATTGAGAGTGTAGAACGAAATAGTTAAACCGAATAAAAACATAAAATGTGGTAATTTTTGACCACACTTAGAATCGCCTAGACATGAGATTGGGCAGCTAAAAAAAATACCGGTCCCTTAGAATATTGTCCTTTACAACATATCAAATGTTCGTTAAGGTCTGCCGGTCCGGGTACCGGTACCTAACTTGTTAGTCTGTTTCATGTTATCAGATACGGACAAAGATTATTTTAAATATGTACAACATTTTGATTGAGAGATCTACAAAACAAGCTATTTTTGTTAAATAAATTTTCTTAATAATACAGTGGGTAAAATTCCTTTGGGACCACTAATATTTTTAAATTTTAATAAAAATGGGAAAGGCTAGGGTAATTGTAAAACTACAAAATAATGCTTATTCGACCACACGCCTCGAAAAGCTTTTTTCCATCATGTAACAATTTTGAGTAACACAAAGTTGAAATTGACGAAAATGGCTATTTTGGATCTTTGACGCTTTCTAAAGATTCAGAATAAAGATATGTAATTAGAATACACTTCACTCGAGAAAATATCGCAATGAAATTTTGTAAAACTGATTTTTAAAATAGCGTAAATATACATTTATCAAATGCTTTCTAGAAATATAAATACATTTTTATAAGAAATTTAGAAAAATGAATTACAGTTTCGTACAATTTTAATAATAGCTTATATTTGAAATGCAATTTAAAGATAGTTGGTGCAATAATTTAAACGCTTTTGGCCGACATTAAAAAAATTATAGCTCATAGTTTATATCGTGACCATAAAATACATTATAGCTGGTCCGATTCATGGCCTAGGCTAATTTTAAAAATGTAATATTTTGTAATTTTGTTGATGGAGTATTTTTAAAATGCAATTTTTACATATACAGTAGTTGCTCGGTTATATGAATATCCAGTTATGTAAACTTCCAGAATAGTCAACAAAAAAATTTAAACACAGGAGGTTCTAAAGAGTGAACACAGCCTATATCTATTATGTGAACAGCTTTCAACCGTTGATTTTTTTAAATGTTTGTATTATTAGAAGTATGTTTTTTTCCCGAAATAAGTGAAGAACCTGCAACCGTTGATTTTTTTAAATGTTGTGAGTTTTGAGTGATTGTCTTTTGTCTTTTGAGGACAGGGCAGAAATACAGAAATCCATTGAAGCAAAAAAAGTACAAAAAAATATAACCGACCACTTTCATGAACATTAATTATTAAAAAACTTATTAAAAATAAAAACTCAATGTAATAGAAATCATTTGAATCACTTATTTTATATCCTCTCGATTGCTACTTTATATATTGTAACTTTCAATATGATGTACATATATATGATTTAAATATGATTTACATCAGCGCATTTCTTTTACCTTGCTTCTAAAAAACGCGAAAATATTTTAATGGGTTACATAGTCCTGTTTTATGAAAATAATATTCCCCAGTTGCTTTTTATTCTCCGCCTAGACCTATCCGAACTCACCAATATTTTTGCTCAAATTCCAATTTTAAACAATTTTTTCTCTGGCTGCAGCACCTAAATTGGAAAATGAAAAACGGCTGCAGATGTTTTAATGTAGTTTAAATATTAACATCGCTTCAAATGTGGACAAGACATCAAAAAATGTAAAAATCCCATTTTTTTAATTTTTTTCCCCCAGTTTTTTTTTTTGGGAAATTGTGGGATTTATTTAGTATTTTTTCAATTAAAATAAAAACAATAGAGCTAAAATAAATAAAACCAACCAACTGATTGACCTGACCACTTCCAAATTTGTTCAAATTTGGCAAAAATATTGTTTTTCATGCAACTAAGGTTAAAACCAAAATTTTTGGGAAATATGGCGTATTAAAAATTAAAAAAAATCTTAAAAAATATACTACACACCCAGAAAACAATGTCAATTGTGGCCACAGAATTTGTTGCAATGGAATTCTGGCGGTTACGACAAATTTTGTAATGTTAAATTATATTTTGGTTATAAATGAAATAAGCCAATAACGTATTATTAATTTCACAGCAATACATTTATTGACAAATATTCTATTGGAGAATAAAATATTTTTTGACTTATATCCGAAAATTTTATCTAATTCGTCTATAACTTGGCAAATAATATTTAGATACGATTACATGAATATAAGCTGAATTTTAAGAAAATCTGGTAATATTTACACATAATAAATATAACTGTGTGAAGTTTCATGGCAATCCGATCAGACAGTTAGAAATGGCTGGATTATATCCAAAATATATGGGAAAGACCCCACTGTACAGTGTTGAAAAAATTAAATATTTTAGCATTGAAAGATAATAGATAAATAAATAAAACTACCACCTTAAACTACGTAGATTACACACAAACTTAACAGTTAACATACAGTTACACAAACACCTTCACATTTGCTGATTCTCAGCTATATAAAAATTTTTTTGCTTCTCTAAAATATTTTTCCCAAGTTTAATGCAAATATTTCTTATGGCTTTTTATAGTCAAAGCGATTTTTTTCTATCTTACTCACATACACTTAAAAACTTTATGTGAAAGTTTAAAATAAACGGAAACGGGAGCTAACGTGTAGTAAGGAATTGAATAGCAACAACAATGAGGGTAGTTAAGTTGTCAAATGTAAAATGAAAGCTAAAGTAGCAGCCATATTTAGCACAGATAATCGGTATTTATGTTTTACATATCCGAGTAAAAATAGTGAAATATTATGTTATATTATTTAATACAACTATATCTCGTTATATATTGCTGTGTATGGCACAATATATAAAACTATATAATTTTTATTTTTCGAAAAAATTTTATATTTATCCATATCTAAATGTATATTTTTGCTTATGTTAACATATTTAATGAGATATGTCACAAGGAATTTAAATTGTAAGATCACATTTAATTCTGTTTGCCTAGCAACACTCCTAACTACATGCTTCTTTTGGAAACTAATTTAAACTCGCTACATCTTGATACGTTAAAACTGCATTTTGATTACATCAATAAGGTCCTTAACATGCCTAATAATAGATTGCCTCGCAAGCTTGCGGTAATAATAATTGCTAAAGATACTTTTTGTGCTGAGGAATGGGATAACCTTTGAGACAAAATAAACTTTGAGCCAGCAAATAGTTCAGATCCACTTTGCCAATATTACAAAACAATTTTGTCTCTGGTTAAAGTTTATGAAAAAGCCGAAAAGCCTAATAGCCGATGCAAGAAGTTCTCAATTTCATAATCTATATCCTCATTTAAACCATTCTTTGACACAAATTACAACTTCGAATCTTCCTCTATTGATAAGAGCAAGAGGAGGCCTTATAGATATAAACGCTAGACCTTTTAGAGCTTCATCAGTCGGGTTGTGCACACTTTGTAATTTAGACGCAACGGAAAATACTTCTCATTTTATTGGTATCTGTCCTTTTTACAACGGTTTTAGACTACAATATTTCAATAAAAGTAATCTGAATTTAACCTAAGTGCTAAACGTACTCAATGGACAAACTTGTCACTATAATACTCTTGTAAATTATTTGGAAATTTGTTTAAAATACAGAAAATTAATATTAAATGAATTTGCATAGTTCCTGTTTAAACCCTAATTAAAAAAGTTTAATATACATATAGTGTATATACAAAACTTTGTACATATGTTAAAAAAAAAATGTTTCATGAATTTCATAACAGCTTTTATTTGCCAATCTGGCTAACAACTAATAAGTTATGCCACTTATAGATAATAAATTATATTTATTCTAGAATTTAACGAATTTCTTGTAAATATATTTTATATCTATTAAATAAATAAAAAAAAAAAAAAAATAATTCAGTTCGATATACAATTTTAAATTTATTTTGATTTGATTAACATTCCATTTATAATTGGAAAATGTTGTTTGAAAATGTCTTGAGCAAACTATCGTAAAACACTTGTAAGGACAGTTGCGTTATTTGTTTGGTTTTTGTTAGAAAAACAATTTACATATAAAATCCACTTTAATTTATTTAAAATTAGCGGAAATCAGCTTTAATAACATATATCGCATATTCTTACTTCAAATAAATATTTTAATATATTCAAATAAGAAATTCATGTTTTATTTAAAATAATTCAAAGTCCAGATGTTTTGGCATACGAACCCTCGGCAAACAAAGTTTCAAAGTTTGGAATTGGAACAAATTTAAAACCAAAACACATAAATTTTTAACTAATTGTATCGAACATATATTTTCAAGAAATCGAATGAAAGATTGTTTCAGTTTTTCGAATAATTTTAAATTTTATAGAGTTTATGGGAAACTATAAAAAAAAATGATAAAGAAATTTGACCTCGGCTAATACTAACGACAGTTGAATTTTTCTTGTAAAAACATTTATTCGATGCGATATGAACCGTGCATGAATAATTTTATTCTTCTTAACTTAATTTTTTGTAAAAATAAATTGCTTAAAAACAATCGTGTTTGAACTCACTTTCAAAATGCAAATCTCACTTTTAGTGAGAAATTCAAAAAAGTTTTATGCAAAATTATTTAAAATCATAATTAATTCGTATTTTGTTTTAAATTTACATATTATATGTAACAAAAGTGCAAAGTGAACCATTTGTTTCGTATATTGGACCTAGTTGTATTAAATTTTATGTAGTATGATATTATTTATTAGTACAATAATATCTGGTCAAAATTCGAATTCAATTGTATATCATTAGAAGAAATTAAAAGCAATTTGATCCTCAAATATACAATTGTATACACCATTTTGCGGATTAAATTGTATCTGATTATTTATTGGACCCTATCTACATATACCACCATATATTTTTTTTACTCGGATAGTTTAATCTTTTATTTTTGTGCTATTCATGTTGAAAGAATTTCTGTTTTATCTTAACTTCATGATAACGTTTGAACTTTTTTTATACAAATAATTTTTGTATTTAATACAAAGTTACTATTCATGTCCTTTAAGGAATTGTAGTTCTTCACGTTATAAAACTACTACATGATCACCATGATGATGTTGAATTTGTTTTTTTTTTTTTTTTGTGCGAAATCAAAAATTCTGACAACAATTTCATATTGCTGACTTTAAAGTCTACTTAAGTCTACAAAATTATAGGATTATGTCTTTTAATATATATTTTATTAAATAGTGAAAATCTACATTTTAACAAAAACAACGATACAAAACACTTTAATGCCATATTTATAACTCCTTAACAGGAAATATTCAAAAATTACCCCTTTTGGATAAATGTCCTATTATGAGTTTTTGTTTTCATATCTTGCATCATTGAAGACAGTATAAAAGTGAATACAAACTCTCGTTATAAGAAATATAAGAGATATTTTTATAGACGGTAAGTTTTAAAGACTTTCGGTCAAGAAGTTATAAACATATCATATATATACTATATACCACATCATATATATACTATATAATTTTTTTTTTTTATTCTTATTAATGTATATGACATATGCAAGTATATGTGGTTAATCTAATTATATATGGGTCCATGTATAAGATGGCGTAATATTCCAAAAACTGTATTTTATTTTAGATAAAACGATATCTTGTCCTATTCATAGTTATATGTAATGATATGTAAGGTGGCGCGAAAGTAATCCTCCTATCAGAAAATGCTATACATAATAAAAAAAAAAACATCGGAAGGTTATTTTTGCTCCACCTTATATATATTTTATATATATCTTTTGAGTTAGCCTAATGGACTGTCACAAATTTAACAAATGTATGAATTTCGTCACATAATATCACTCAAACAATATCACTTGAACTAATTATGTGGAAAATACAAAAAATCCAGTTTGTATTTGCCACATAAAGTTGGCCTTCGTAGTGAATTTTTTTTATATTTTTTTCGAGATTTTGCACAGAATAGTGCTTTAGAATTTGCTAATGCCCAGAAGGTGATTTAAAAAATATTTCTAAAATTTACGTAGAGTAATGTTGGTCCCCCTCAGCATAATTTAGTTTAAAACATTAATTTGTAGATAACTATGTATATTTTTATACAATAAGATACAAAAAATATAAAACTTTTATCAAACTAAAAACCTGATCCATTTGTAATTATATGTATTAGTTTATATACAACTTTATACAATTATGATACAATCATATACAATTACATCAGGTCAAAATCCGGATACAATCATGTCATAATTGCATCTATTTGTATCAGTTTAGACATAAACTGATTCAATTAGATAAAAAATTGTTACAATCTAATACAATTCTATCGGGAATAGTTCGGATATTATTATATTAGACAGATTTGATCGAAGCCACTACAAGTAGATACAATTATATAGGCCCATATTGCAGATGAAATTTTATAAGATTGCATATCGCGTCATACAATAATGGATATGACTACATAAAACTCCATATCAAATTTTTTTAATTGGGTATTCAATAAAATATTTATTAATAGACACATTCCAATCAAATTTTCGACTTAAATAGTCTTTAAATTTTGCAATATGAAATTCATGTTAGAATTGATGATTTGTAGTAAACAATCCCACAATTTCGAAAAATTATAAAAAAAATATGGGATTTTTAAAATTGTTTGCTGCTCTGCCTATATTTAAAGTGGTGATTGGAAGAGACTTGCCCAATAAATTCGGTATATGTTGGAGTATCCACAACCGCCTACTAATTGGAGGAGTGAACATTTTGGAATAGTAGGTTAAAGTAATATTTGTCTTTTTTAACACAACTCGCTTTTACATGAAAAAACGTTTCACAGTAGTATGCATATTTATACGAGTATGTGTTGAATAAAAATATTTATCTGGATGCAAAAAACTGTTGGGAAAAAGTAGCAAAAATTTAATTTTTTTTTTAATTAATACTTTAAGCGAATGTAGTTTTTGAGTGGAACAAAATATTGCATTAATTTTATTTTACTTAATTAAGAATTTGTTTGGTTAAATCAGTAATATTTAAAAATAAAATTGGCCTTCTGGTCGGACCAAATTTGAAATTTAAAATTTTCAAGTGGGATTATCGCCGAAACAATAAACTATGATCTCTACCAGCAAACTACAAATATGTGAAGTTAAAATAAATCGGAAGAGAAAAAACCAAAAAAAAAAATAGCAAGCACTCAAAACTTTTTCTGGGAAAAGTACCCTACCTATTCCCCACCCCCGGAGGTCTAGGAGGTTTGACATTAAAACTTAAACTCCATATTAAGTCACTTACGCATGTTCCAAATTGCATTGCAATCGGTCCACTAAATAAAAAATTTCCGAAAAATTTCCAAAAATTTACAAAAATTTTATTGGCATATCCCACTGTGTACCCTCTATCAACCATAGCGTCGCAAAAACGCAAAATATTATATTATTTGTATACGTAGGATTAAGTAGTCATATTTAACAAATACAGAATTTGCTAATATTTATATTACATTTTATCCAAAATTAGTATTATTTTATTAATTAAAATTTTTACGCACAAAGTTTGTAAATATAATAAAAACCTGACCTCGAGCTTGAATATTTATTTATTGAATAATAACTTTTAATAAATATTTTGGCATTTTTAAACTGAAAAAATAATCCAAATTAAATAATTAAAAAAAAAAATCAATAATTATTGAGAATTTTTGTGAATTACTATACAAATTAAAATGTATAAATGTAATATTTGTAATAGTTAATTAAAATGTAATGTACCAAAAACATTTATACATCCATAACTATAAATGGAACTTTCAAGTATTTGCAGCCAAATTGTGGAAAAATATTTTGAAAATATAATGTATGTACAGAGCTTTAAATAGTTCAATTCTATATTCGATTTTGCAATTCTGATTGACTATGTAATGATGAATGATTGAATTCTCAAATTGCAATTTTGTAATATAATGAATTCTATTGGTCTTATTCGATTTTATTTATAGCGACTTCAACATTTTTTCATCATTCGATTTATTCAATCACTGAATTCAATCGTTATGAATACAATCGTTGAACACATTCGATGGAAATTGAATAGATTTTTACTCAAGCGATTAAAAAATCGATAAAATGTAAAAAGTTGCCAAAATTGAAAAAAATACTAAAAATAAAAAAATCGCTAAATATTAAACAAATTGTTAAAATAAAAAAAAAAAAAAAAAAGGCTATAAATTAAAAAAAAAATCGCCAAAGTTTTAAACAAAAATTTGGCCAAAATTTAAAAAAAAAAATTGCAAAAATTTAAAGAAAAAATAAAAAAATTGCTACAATTGAAAAAATCTATAAAAATGGAAAAAACAATCTCTAAAATTGATAAAAATTGCTGAAATTTAAAAGAATTTCGAGAAATTGAAAGTAGTTGTCAGTTTTAGTTAGTTTTCAAAACACGGCTATGTTACAAATAAATGCTCCTTTAGCTCTGCGAGGCTTAGTTATCGAGAAAAAAGCGATGTAAGAATCTAGCCAATAAAGTGGATATTTAGGACAGGTATTGGGGAAATGGGGCTGAGTTTTGATTTATTTTTCGAGTTATGGACGGTTTTAATTTAGTCGATTTGTAAAAGGTCTATACTTCGAAAATTAATGGAGCTAGCGGAAAAAAGTTTTCGCGTTGTTCTCAAAAACTTAGCATTGTTGATCAAAATTAGCATTTACTTCAAACACCGCCTGTATTTCGAAAACTAACAGAAAATTATTTTCTTAAAAAATCTCCAATTTTGGCAATTTTACTAATTTTGGCGATTTTTTTAAATTTTCTTGGTTTTTTATTCAATTATGGTAATTTTTTAATTTTGGTTTTTTTTAATTTCAAAGATTTCTTAATATTTGGGTAAATTTTAGCGATTTTTTTAAACTTGAGTGATTTTTTTTTCAGTTCCAGCGATTCAGTTCCAGCGATTTTTTAATTTTTTGCGTTTTTTTCTTTTAATTTTGAAGATTTTTTTAATTTTGGGATTTTTTTCGGTTTAGCGAATCTTTTTTAAGTTTTAGAGACTTTTTAAACTTTTTTGGAATATTCGATTTCGGAGATTTCGTTAATTCCCAAATTATAAATATATTGAGTAATAAATCGATTGAATTCAATATGATTGAATACCACATGATTGAATTCAATGATTGATAAAATAGAATGAGATAAATTGATTGAATTCCCTACTACTGAATTCCAAAAAATTAATTCTCTGCGATTCATTAAGAAAAAATTCATTCGTTTGTAAAAAAAAAATAGATTTGAGTAAGGAATTCAATCAAAATAGTATTCAGTATTCAAAGCTCTGTATACGTCGCAACTACTTGTATTTTTATTATATAACACACTAATAAAACTAATTTTAAATTGTTTGTTTTATTTAAAACATTTTTTGGGATGTTCTTCTGTCTTTCCGCAAGGTAAATATATGCATTTTTTGGGGTTTTAAATATAATTACAATTTTACGCACTTGCGTAGTAAATTTACACACTTTCTGTTCACGAACTTCCATGTAATGTCTATATTTTTTTCCATTTACACACATAGAGTAAATTTACCCAACTTATAGTAGGAGTTCAGTTTCCTACTATAAGTTGGGTAAATTTCAACTAAATTAATTAGAGTATAATAAAATGTTGCTTTGCAATTCAGCTTTTATTAAATGTTGCCGTGTATATACTGTACTGGGGATTTTTACGCATTCAGAAATGTACTTTTTGGAGTTTAGTGCGTAGAACATGATTTTTTAGGCACAACAATTGCAAATTCACACATATTTACGAATTTTTTGAAAATTTTGTGTGCACTTTCTATATAAATTTACTCATTTCGTTCGTATCAACTTACCCATAATATGTGTAATTTTTTACATTTACACACACTGAGTAAATTTACCTAACTGATAGGAGTATAGTATTTGAAATTGCTTGGTAAAATAACGATTTTGAAAAGTGTGTTGCAAATTTACAAATATATCATGTTATTCAAGATACAAGTGTATTCTCTACAGTATGACTCAAAAACAAACACTAATTCAAAACTTTTCCAACGCTATAAAGGCAATTCAAAATGCCGCAACAGTACACAATACGATATGCATAACAATGTGGTATTTATGTATTGCTTGGCATGGTTATATATACCCAGTTGGCAAAGTAGTCTTAGATGGCATTTTCATCATTGATGTTTTGAAGACATTTTAAAATTTATCGCTATATTATATTATCGAGGACAACTTTGTTATGTTTTAAATCTTATTGACGACTAGATAAGCGACAAATTTATAAACTTGTCTTGTGTATGATTTTATTAATGACAAACTAAGATACCATGTTTAATCTGATTGTTGGTTAGAAAACATTGTCGGTGTAATTCGTCTCATCCAAGTTTGTCTTTAACAAGATTAACTGGAAAAATACCAAAACAATCATAATTTTTTCTTATTTGGGTGCTTATGTTGTCGATATAATTCAGGACATTGTCGCTCACACTGTAAACGATAATATAGCAGAAAAGTCGCTTATATATTCAACGGCGACAAACCGAAGTATATTGTTGCCCATGCCATCGTGAACGATAATGTGAGCTATAATGTCGCTCAGATTGTCGATTTTCCACACATTTGTTTGAAAAAGTCGTCAACGATTTGCGTGCACTGTAGCCAAAGTGTCTTCAACGAGTTACTATAGGTCGTGTAATTATCGTCAAGGATGTCTTCAAGATATTGCCAACGGGGTATCAAAGTATATGTTTTTGTATCAGGATTTGCCAATTTATGTGTGTGGCTTGTGCCTTTTACACTTTTAAGAAAACAAACACTCACGTGAATCCTCGCTCCACATGCAGGCATGTTATGAATTCATGGTTTAAAACAATTCATGTGGAATTGCTTTAAACTCCACAATTCATGTGGAGCAAAATGAAAGTCACCAGGACAGCGACTTTAATGCACTCAAAATCGAAAATAAGCACTTAAAATATGCACTAAAAATCCAAAATATGCTCTTAAATATTAAATATGCACTAAAGCCCAAAAAATATGTAATAAAAACCCAAAAAACTATGCGACAAAAAAATAAAAAATTAACCACTTAAGCTATATGGAGATCGTTGTTTAAAAAATTAAATCCAATATAACAAATGACAACCAGAAGCTATGATGAGGGTACAAATGCCTTATTTTGTTTATTTTTAATTAAATCATAATTTTCATTTTTACAAAATATGAAAAATATGCAATTAAATGGAAAATATGCAACAAAAAATGCATTAAAATATGCATTTAAAAAAATGCATTTATAACAAAATATGCAAAATCGATTCGATGCCATTTTATTACAAAAGTATTTGATCAAAATCGATTTTGGGCTACTATTACAAACATGAATTTTCATGAAAGTCGCTGCCCTGCTAATCATAATTTGAGTTCAAACCAACAAATAACTTGCCATACAAATGTGGTATTCGAAAAAAATTATTTTTTTAATAACATAAATGTTCGGACATGCACGCATATATTTTTTTAACCAGTGGATGAGTCTTTCAAATACTTTTCATTTGATTTGTTACTTTTCACCAGACTTTTTTACGACTAAACTTGAGCTTGATCATAGTGTTGCCAAACCCGTTTGGTTCTTTTTCAGGGTTTTTAGCCCCGTTTTTAAAAAGGGTCGTTTTCGAGTTGTTCGAAAAACTTTTTTTTTCAACTCGAAATCTCAGACAAATGTAGATTTTTTGGAATATTTTGCAAAGGTTCTTCATTCAATTTAAAATGTGGGCAAGTATAAAATCCAGAGATGACAAATAAGATTTATTATTGTTTTTTTTTTTGTTGCTTTTTTATGCCTGTTACCCATTTAGATTTTTTATTTTGATAGGATTTTACAATGTTGAGCTTAAAAAAGGAATTCTTAAGATTGCTGACCTTTTAACTGCTATTTTAACGATTTTCTGGCGTGAAATGTTTTTTATTTGTTCTACTACATTTCAACTTATTTTATAAAAAGTGTTGTATTTCCAAGATTCGTTTTTTCGATTTTTTTTTTGCTTTAAATTCATTGAATATTGCTTTCTTGGTCTTCTCTGATAATGACTTTGAAGGCTAAAAATATGTTGACTACAGCGAATTTTCCACCAAGGCATCCACCAATTTGATTAAAAGGACTGAATTTTTTGATTTTGTTTTGTGTTTTTTTTTCTACAATTAAGTTTGTAATTTCATATTTAAACAGCATCGGTGGGTGTTCCGATAGAAAATCCTTAATGTTTGCCAAGTACAACTTTAAAATTGTACAAAATAAGTTTTGTCGAAAAGGTCTTAAATAACCGCTATTTTTCAGCCGCCAATATTTATCTCACAATGTAGTTTTAAATTTTTTTTAAATTTGTGGCAAACAAAATTTTGCATTTTCTCAAGACTCCTTTTAGTTTGAAAATAATCAGGGCTCTTTAGAGAGGAGATCTGTTTAGTTTTAATTTATAAGTAATTTTTTTAAAATTTTTACAAAAAAATTGAGATATTAAAAATTCAAAGCAATATTAAAAAAACCAAAGAACCGGGTTTTGGAACCAGGTTTTAATAAAAAAAACCAGGGCATCACACAGCTGAAATGCAGAAATACAGGGGTGGGTGGCAGCCTGCAAGCAGTAACAACCTTCAAGCCTTTACTCTACTACAACAGTTAATATTTTTGCATTAGGCATAATTTAAAATTAAATGAAAAATAATAGAATATAATTAATTAACAAATAATAGAAAATTAAAATTAAGACAAAATATTGACCCATTCAAAAACGATAACCCATTATTTTTTTTTAGCTGTAGTATTATATTTCTGTAAAGCGGAAAAAATAGCACAAAATTTATTTTTGTCATATGGTAAGTCTCTACGAAGTTCCGTCCGAAAAGCTTTAATGGTTTATGATCGGTCGTCAAATGGTTAAACAATCGCTTGTAAATCATCCAATACGCATTGGTGTAACCTATCTAGGTCAATGTGAGGTATCTAGTGATTTTTGTGAACCGCTCAGGTATTCTTGAATATCACCAGCATATCTGTATGCTGTGTTGAAGTTGAGACGATTAATCGATTAGCGTATAATGAGAATAGCAGAGGTTCTAGATAGAAGTCACATCGAATGCATTATCAATACAAAAAAAAAGGATTATGTACTATACCAGAGCGGAGTTTTTTTTTAAACTTTCGATTTTTATCAATTATTGTTGCGATTATTGTAGAACTAGCTCTAAAAGTTACTGGGTGGACATCATTAACCTGTGCCGCCCTGCGGACAAAATTTTATATTTTTTAAAAGTTTTGATAAAGTTTGATATAATTTTTATTAAAAATAAAAATTATGTTTTTTCGACCTTTAATTGTGCAATGAAAATGAAAATTATTCAAGTTCGAGGCCATACTCTATATTTCTTTATTAGGATATTGTCCTAACAAATAATCTATAGAGTTTTTTGTTTTCAAATTTAAATGACCCTTTCAGGAATGTGTTGATAGATCTATTTCGGGAATTTTCTAGGTTCCCATCATCACAACACGTTTTGAAAGCGGTAAAAATCCTATGCCAAACATCAAACATTCATATAAACTAGTTTACTCACTACATGAGAACTAATATACATATGAGCTTGAAGTTAAAGATTATAACCATTGATCAAAAAAAATAAATTGAAAACTTGTTTGTTATGTGCAAGGTCCACCTCTGGTGTATATTCAATACTCGTTTTTTGTGTTTCTCTCCTTTTTATATTTTGTTTAGTTTATAAACAAAACAGGGGAAGTAAACTAGCCGGTACTTTGTCTTTGATACAAGTTTGATATAATTTTTATTAAAAATAAAAATTATGTTTTTTCGACTTTTAATGAAAATGAAAATTATTCAAGTTCGAGGCCATACTCCATATTTCTTTATTAGGATATTGTCCTTACAAAAAATCTATAGAGTTTTTTGTTTTCAAATTTATTATTTGGCCCTTTCAGGAATGTGTTGATAGATCTATTTCGGGAATAGATCTATTTCTAGGTTCCCATCATCAGAACACGTTTTGAAAGCGGAAACAATCCTATGCCAAACATCAAACATTCATATAAACTAGTTTACTCACTACATGAACTAATATACATATGAGCTAATATACATATGAGCTTGAAGTTAAAGATTATAATCATTGATCAAAAAAAATAAATTGAAAACTTGTTTGTAATGTGCCAGGTCCACCTCTGTTGTATATTCAATACACGTTTTTGTGTTTCTCTCCTTTTTATATTTTGTTTAGTTTATAAACAAAACAGGGGAAGTAAACTAGACGGTACTTTGTCTTTGATACCTTTAATTGTGCAATGAAAATGAAAATTATGCAAGTTCGAGGCCATACTCTATATTTCTTTATTAGGATATTGTCCTAACAAATAATCTATAGAGTTTTTTGTTTTCAAATTTATTATTTGACCCTTTCAGGATTGTTACCGCTTTCAAAACGTGTTCTGATGATGGGAACCTAGAAAATTCCCGAAATAGATCTATCAACACATTCCTGAAAGGGTCAAATAATAAATTTGAAAACAAAAAACTCTATAGATTATTTGTTAGGACAATACCCTAATAAAGAAATATAGAGTATGGCCTCGAACTTGAATAGTTTTGATAAAGTTTTCCTAAAAATATGTCTTGCGAAACATAATTTTTAATTTATTTTGGCATGTTAAGCACGAATATTTAAATTTTGAAACCGGACTAACGGTTTTCCAGATATTGCAATTTGAATTTTACTAGCAGTGGAGTTTTTTGCCTCCAGTTTAAAAATTTCTAAAAGTTATCATACATTTTTTATTTCTACACAAGCACAGAAGATAAAACTACTTTTCATTTGAGCATAATTACGTTCAAATCGGTTGAAAGATAATTTGTAAATTTACGTACAAATATCTCGGAAAAACAGAACATTTATATAGTAAAATTGTTATGCTTTGCAATTTTATGCTCATGATTATTGAAAGAATATTGACTTTAACTTATGATTTTCATTAATTAATTGTTTGATTAATGTAGCACTAGGTCCAATGGTTTTGTGGTGCGACATGCGCACAAAGCCCCTGATACATGTAAACAATTAAAATTGATTTTAAAAATTTCACTGTATTGTGAAACTGTATTAAAGAATTTGCAAATTTTTACAGAACCTGTCTTTGTAATACATATTCTCTATCAGATTTAGGTGCGCTGAGTCAAAATCCGGCAAACAATTTTTTTCTCATTTCGGTTTTTTAAAATAGCTTGGTTTTTATATTCATCGGTTTTTTATTCAAAAATATTATTTTTTACATATTTTATGGTATTTTCAATGTATTTGCGGTTTTAATACAAAAATTAGTTCAGTGGAATGTTCATTTTATGCGTTGTGATTAAATTACATGAACAATATTATTTGAAAGATTTGTATTCAGACTACGTTCCCAAGTCTATTAAAATATATGTATTTTAAAGTGTATTTTAAAATGTAACAAATTCTAAAAAACAAAATAAAAAAGTTAGAATCTATTATTAAGTTTGTACTTTTATTAAATGTATTCAATACTTCTACTGTAAACTGTTTTTAAAATAAATCTGTATCAAAGAATAACTTTAAAAACAGTTGGTAATATGGAACTGATAGCGTATGAGCGATATTAATCAAAATAAATATTACGTATAACATAGTGGTGGCTAAAAAATATGTACATTAGGCCGGGTCGATTTGTATGGAGGCAAAAAAATCGCTCAACGTTCAAGGAAAATCGTATTCTAGGGATCAAAATAAGAAACTTTGCCGAAGGAACCATACCTCTAAAACGAATTCTGATGTCCCGACTTTTGATCCGTAGTTTAAAATTTTGAAAAATCCCACTTTAACCCATTTAGAGTGCATCAATCGAATCCAACCCAATCGAATATAATTTATACATTAATCTGCTAGAGAGTCTTCCGGAGAAGCAATAGAGACAATAATCTTGGAAAGACTCCTCCTACTTTCTGAAATATCTCTATCCCGAGATTTGCACATTTTGCTATAAAAACACGACTGAAAAGGCCCTCTTTCAACTTAAATTCTAGAATGATGTTTAATGCATTAATCTGCTAGCGTGTCTCCCGGAGAAGAAGTAGCTCCCATAATCTTGGAGAGAATCCTCCTACTTTCTGAAATATCAAAGTAGGCTTCTTCAAAATTTGACCCTACGGGTCAAAAGTCGGGACATCAGAATTCGTTTTAGAGGTATGGTTCCTTCGGCAAAGTTTCTTATTTTGATCCCTAGAATACGATTTTCCTTGAACGTTGAGCGATTGTTAAATCAACCCGCCCTAATGTACATAGTAGAGTGCCTCATTTCGAGGCTTTTAAAAAAAAGTGCAAGATGAACCAAAATAAAAATAAAGATTAACATGTTTTATGATGACGTCTTAAATATTTCGGCTCCAGCGATTATATCCCGTAAGCTTAGCATTTAAGGGAATAACGTTACATATATGTAATGAATAACCTACGGTCATAAAATTAGAGAAAAATCGATTTGGTTTGAACCGAGATATATATTTCTTTTTACAAATTTTGTTGCGCTGATTCCAAAACTGTTTTCCTAACTTTTCCGTCACCTCACAATTTTCAGAAAACCGATATTAAAAACGCGATAAATTGCGTTGTTACCATTTTTGAAGTTGTGTACTCAACACATCCAAACAGCTTCAAAATATTTTATTACGATAGTAGATACACAATTATATTTGTAATTGGTAAGGATGAAACTGAGTTTCTTTTTTAAGACCACAACCGAATCAAAAAGGTATTTTAAAACTTTGAAACACAACTTTAAAATGTGTTGCAAAAAATAAAAAATGGCTTGAGAACAGGCGAGTAGATAGAATGTAAAGTTAATCTTCACTACACTCAAAGGCAAAGCTTTATCATGTTTATGAAATGTTTCATCGATTTTCTTCCAATGTATCGTTTCATTCTATTTATAAAAAATTTCTTAAAATACAAATTCATTTTCAGTATATTTATTAACGATATTTTGTATTAGTAAGGATTTTATTATTTTTGTGTAGAAGAAATTCATAGAGACCATAATACGGTCATTAGAATTCTTCTCGTTTGTTTCATAAATATTGATGAAATTGTTACATTGGAAAATAATTTCTGGTTTTCTATGGGTGATAAAATATAAAAAAAATATTTTTGTTAAAAGTATGTATAGTTGACCTTTTTATTGTTAGTTTTTATTTTTTCATCAATATCGAGTACAGGGACAGTTAATTCCAAAGACATTTCGCTTTGTCACAACTAAAGCTCTGTATCAATTCCACAAAAACGTACATTAAATAAAAGATTTTTATACGCGTCAATAAACTTTAAGGCTTTTTATAGCTTCAAAAAGCACCTTTATAAAAAACTTTTAATTTTGCGAATTTAAAAGATTTAATATAATTTCTTGCATATACGAGGATAGTCCCAAAACTAGGATAGTCCCAAAACTGGCGGGAGTAGTTAAAAAAAAACTTTGGTGAAAAGTTGCAAATTTATAAAACATATGTTTAAAGTTTCAATGCGCCACATTGTCTCTGTAAATTTGTTAACATGGAAAAATTGGTCACTGTTATGCAATTCAATACTTTCATTTGAAAAGTCGCAGTGCAACCAATATTAAACGATGTAGATTCTACTCTTGGTGAGTCTGCTCCTTCAGTTCTGACTATAAAGTATTGTTTAGACTAGGCCGTACGAGCCGCCCGGACGAATAACGTAGTGGTCGACCAATTGAGGTGTCTCCGCCAGAAACAGTTAAGAAAATCCACAAAATATTACTGTATGATCGTCGTCTAAAGGGCGTGAGATGGCTGAAATTATAGGTATTTCAAAAAGTGCTATACATTGCGTATTGACCGAAAATTTAAGGATGAGAAAGCTGTGCGGAAGATGGGTGCAGCGTTTGCTCACAATAAAACAAAAACAGCCTCGTGAAGATGTTTCAATAGATATGGCCAAAATCATTGAACTATGGCTCGAATTGCTTCAGCACGCATCTTATTCTTCAGGTTAAGCTAACGCGGATTATATTCTATTTCCAAACATGAAAAAATGGCTCGGTGGTAAAAGATTTGCCAACAATGAAGAGGAGCTAGAAAGTTCTTACTACAAACAGGATATCAAAACTAGCGAATATCGCTGCGAAAAGTGTATCGTATTAAAAAGAGATTATGTCGAGATATAAAGAAAAAATTTTCCCAAATTTATTGTGCTTTCCTTGTAAGGTCGTATAATTTTGGGACCGACCTTGTAAATAACCCTTAACCAAACACAATATAAGTTCTGAGATATGAGAATAAAAATATTGAGTGGGATATTTTGGAGGCGTAGTATATATTTTGAAATGCGATAAATACAATGAGATCTAAAAATTTACATATTTTGAGTGTATTTATTTTTTTGGTAGTGGTACAACGAGACCTATAATTTAATTAAAGCCTAGCAAAAACCCTTAATTTTAATTTCGATTCGCTTGAAATTTAAGCTTAAGATTTAGCATGCTTAAACATCGGGCAAAATATATACAAAAGGTCATTAAAAAACTGTTGAAAATATTTTACTTCAAAGTGTCGAAAATGTTTGAAAATCGTCACTTCGTATACCATATGTTGTTAAAGAACGATAACGACAGGAAAGTGCTTAGGATGTTATTTTTGTTTAACATAATTTAAAAATCATTTTATAGCCAATACACGTATGATTATGATCTGTAAAATAGTAATACGTGTTAAAATTGCATATAAAACTGTATATTAGGGTTGTAACTTTTTACTTTTTTTGCAAATATCAAATCATAAATTTCCTAGCCGTAATGTACATATTACGAAACATAATATTTCTTTTTCACGGGTTTCAAAAAAGTTCCCGAATAAACGTTTTCTAAGTTTATAAGTTTGTTAAGCTGAATTAAAAATCAATATTTTGCCAAAATTGTAAAGAAACAAGACTCCAACGATCGTATCGATCTTAAAGGACACAAACGCATTTAAGGTCGACAGTTTTCGCGTATTTCGAGAAAATAAGATGATATTGAATTTTGTTTCACTAATGCAACTTTAATAGTAAAAAAGTAAAAAATGCATTTTTACAAAATGCACTTCACGAGGGCGCCATTTGTTCGAAAATTACCCGAAAAAGCTTTTTTAATTATTAACATAGTTATTGCCTATCACTAGGTAATAGGTACAAACTTTGAAAAAAAAAAAAAGTTGTAACCCTACTGTACATATAAAACCATATGAAGCTGATTTGAACATTTTTATAAGAATTCAGTGCAGAAATGAAGATTATATATTAGGTTGTTTCAATTTTTCAACATTTGTTGCGTTACCTATTTTTATGTACAAAATCCGTATCAACGAAGTCGTACACCCTTAGAAAATCTTCTGAGTTATAAGTATTCTTATGCTGATTTGAGAGATATAGATACTGTTTTTTTAATGTCTTTAACATAATATATCATATCGTTTTTTTATATTCTAACTAAATACACAAATAGAAAAAAATTTGTAACCATTTTTGCAAAAATTACTAATAACAAGTTCAAATTGACATTGCAGAAAAAACTGCTGAAATTAGCGGTACCGTGAAATAACTCCCAAATGAAATAAGTCCCAATGAAATAACTCCCAATGAAATAAGTCCCAAAAAAATGAAATGAGTCCCAATTTTAATAAATGAAATAACCTCCAAAGAAAAAATGCAATAAGCCCCAACATTTGGGAGTTATTTCATAGTAATAAAATAACTCCCAACAAAGAATGAAACAACTCCCAATGAAAAAAGCCCCAAAAAAAAAATGAAATAATTTCCAATTCAAAAATATCGAATATTATTTATTTCATAAATAAATGTAAAAATGTACATAATATTAAACATATTATAAAGATAGAATTTAATGTATACATAAATATACAAAACTAATCAACAAAATTAATAGAAAAATTCATATTAAAAATATATTTATAGAAAAACCTGGAATAATCTTTGTTTTAAAAGTTAAAATAAATTAGTTTACATTGCATGGAGTAGTGAAACAGTGCATTGGAGGCAGCGCGGCGCTGCGCGTGCGATTTGCGGCCGTGGCCGAGCCTATAGGACTCGAAACACGGTGGCGCCGCATTACGCGAAAAGCGGCCGCGCAGCAGGACGCGAATCGTACGCACCCGCTTTCCAGAAGTGGCATGTCATAACGTCCAATGACATAATGTCCATGGACGTTATGTCACTCGAAAAGTGTCATAATGTAATAATAATGTATGAAAATGTCGTAATGTACATGGACATTACGACATTATTTTTTTTAATTATAATGTGTCTTTGAAATGTGGCATAGCGTCCTGACTTTTTAAAACAAAAAGATTAATAATATTTAGTATATCAATACAATTTTTTTAAATATTATTTAGTAGTATATCACAAAATAAAACTAAATTTACAAATCGTATAATCGCACGCAGAAAAAACTTTATTTCGCGAAGCCGCCTGCTCCGTTCTACGGAGGAAAGAAACCCCTAAAAAAAACCTACAAATTACTTGATGTCTTAAAAATATAAGATTTCAACGGATTCGACATCTGATTTGAAAAACAAGTTCTTCTGGGTGGCGGCCTTCGACCGCTCTAGGGGGTTTTTCCTCCGTAGAACGCGGCAGGCGGCAGGCTTCGCGAAATAAAGTTTTTTCTGCGTGCGACACAAAAGAAACTCCAAAATTACTGACCTGTTTCCACACTGGAGTATAATGTCCATGGACCTTATTTCGTAACACGTTTTTTTCGTAACACGTATAATATTTTCTTCCTCTAGCTGCCGAATTTTTTTAAATAAATTTGATTTTCGAATTTTACGTATAACACTTTACTATTTCTTCTTTTGCCACTCATTATTTCAAATTCAAGATTTGCCATTATTTTTAATCACTTTGATACCGATCTTTATTTACCAAAATTTTAGCAAGAACTGCGTTCTTTTTGGTAAAATAACTCATTGTATTGCTATTATTTACTTTACGACAATTTTAAGAACCGTTACAAATGCATAAAATTTACCAAAATGTAATTTTAATAGAAACGAAATAACTCCCAACAAAAATTAAATAACTCCCAACGATAAAATCACATTTAAAAATGAAAAAGAAATAAGTCCCAACAAAAGTGAAATAACTCCCAATGCCAAAAAGGAGTGAAATAACTCCCAACAAAACCTGGTTGGGAATTATTTAATTTGGGAGTTATTTCATAATGAAATAATTTCTAACAGAAGATTGTGAAATAAGTCCTAACGCATTGGGAGTTATTTCATAATGAAATAAATTCCAATTTATATGGAAAATTTTTGGGAGTTATTTCATTTTTTTTTTTTTGAGTTATTTCATTTGGGAGTTATTTCACGGTACCGAAATTAGCAGATTTTTTGCTAAATACTACTAACATAAGAATCGCAAAAATAAAGCTGTTGAATATCATGGTCTCAAAAATGTGAATTTTTTTATTTTTTTTCTTAAAATTTTATTTTATGGGAATAAAAATGTTCAACTAAAATTAATATAAAAAAATTTGTAAATTTTTTACAGCTTTTGTTAGTTGCTTTTGTCTTCAAATATTTCGCAAAAGTTTTTTTTTCAGATTTTATTAGCTTTTTTTTAGACTTGCTATTTTCAATAAACTTGAATACAAGCAACATATTTTTAATTTAATAAATTAGTTTTTGCTGTTCTTCTCTTATTAATATTTACAAACAAAAAATTACAAGCTTTAATTTTAAAAGTTTCTTCTACAACGCCATCTAGTTTTTAGTAGCATTTTCTACTATTTTTTACATGTTTATTTCTACAAGTGTAAACTTTCTATAACAACTAAGCAACATAATATATGACGTCTAATTTTTGAAACCTTTCAAGAATTATAAGCATTCCAAATTTTACAGTCGAGTTAATTCAAACTAATAATTATTACAATTAAGACAGAATAATTGCAAAATATATTTACAACAATGTGATTGCAACTGCATATGAGAACACTTTATCCTTTGCAAATTTGTATATTAGGGCGGCATTACGTTATATGAATGTTTTTTTTTTTTTGGAATTTTAATGAATTTCGAGGGGTATATTGTGCCACTTGGTGTTAAAAATAGATGATAAAACTTTGAAGAAGATCAGATATCTATTTCCCGTCCCCAAAGTGATCAAAAGTCAGATTTTAGAAAATTCTATATATTGAGCAAGATTCGTTTTAAGAAATTGTTTTTTTCTCGTAGATTTGTAAGAAAATTGCTACGCTCCTCTATGTATATTGGTTAAGGAAACAATTTAAAATAAAGAGTTTTATATTTTTAAACATTTCACTTTTGAAATTTAAAAATTTAAAACCAAAAGTTTTATTTTTAGTATTGTAAAAACCTTATGTTTTAAAATTTTTTAATTTTATCAGAATAATTATAAAAATTGTAAAATAATTAATCATTTTCCTCTCATTTGTGTAAAAATTTCTTATTTCTCAAACATTTTCATTAAACTAAATTTTAAATAAATAATGTACATACTGTACTTTTTTAATTAAACACTTTTATTTAAATCTATAACTTGAATTAAGTAATACGTAAAATTACAACATCCTTGTAAATTTGATTCTTTATCTTAAGTAATGTCTAACCCTTTCACTACTCTTGTACACTACAGGTACACATCTTTTTTTTTGGTACTTGCATAGTTAACATTACAACAACTAATTCCGCATCAAAAAATCAAATATTTACAAAATTGGACTTGATTGGACTATCATCTGAGTAGCTCATATAAAACATAAATTTTGTTATGCCATATTTTTTAATTTATTTTTCGAGCAGGATCCAGGGAATCTTTTAAAAATTTCTCGCTTTCCCGGGGAATGGAAAAGTACGGTATTTTGCATTAACTAATCGTACACTCAGGGAACTTCTGCTTTAAAAATATGTAGTTGTTTGGGTTGTAATACAGTTTCTTTATTTTAAATGTAAATGTCAGTCTTTTGTAGAACAAATTAAATTTTTACTAACCTTGTAGTTCATTTAAAAAAACAAACCACATCAAATGACTGTTGCATGATTTTACATTAATTTTTTACTGTTGTTTTTTGTTATTTAAAAAAATAAAAAAAAATAAATGTTTGTATATTTTTTACTACCATGTGGTTCATTTTTACTACAATTGTTAGTCATTTTATGAACATTAAAAACAAATGACAATGTTAGTTGAATTTAATGAAATGTAAGTCGTCTTTTCTTTAAATAAAATTTCATTTGTTTTTGACTACAATGGCAGTCGTCTTTACCAACATAATTTCCTAAGTGTAAACAAAAAAATTGTAGAAATTTGTCTTCCCGTGTTGCCAAATATCAATTTGGAAAACAGTTTGCCTTTTTTACTTTTTAAAAATTATTTAAAAGCCTACAAATATGAACTTATTTTTGCCCTAAAAATTAGTTCAATTATATATATTTTTCAAAATTCGCTTAACGTTTTCATCACTTTTGTAAATCAATGTTACCAAAAAAGCTTTCTCTAATTTTTTTTAAATATTTCACAAGAGATACCGACAAGGAAGTTAATTTAAATTTAATTTGCTTTGAAATTTTAGGAAACGACGACAAAAATAATTATGTTGAATAATATCGATTATTCAAGCTTACTCGCTGAAAAAACGCCCTGCTGGAAATATAAATGCTGGTAATATACTTTTGTTTGGAAAACATTGCCGTTTCCTTTGCGTCTAATATAACATGTTTGCATGCAAACATAATTGTATTTGCCTGTAAACATATATATATTTCGAAAAAGTGAATACCGTTTACCTCCAACATATATATGTTTGGCTGAAAATATATATAAGCTTATTATATATATGCTTGCATCGCCCAAATATAAAATCTAAAAATTGCAAATACATCTTTGGTTAGGTTTGAAAATTTGAATCATTGTAAACAATTGCCTGCAAACATATTCAAAAGTATCTTTTTTCTGCGACTTTAGGCGCAACTTAATGAAATTTCAAAGCAAATAAAATTACGTTTTCACTTAAAACGTAAATTAAGGTTACTTTTTATTGAAATACTACTTCACTTACAAAAATTGTAATGTTGGGCTTAATCGGTTAATACTTATTCCATATAGAAGCATAAAAAATAAAACAATTTCGTTGTCTATCCGCTACAATTTAAGCAAACTTGGTACGGAAGGTAAGTGTCACATGTCAGCACCCAAGTTTTGCTTTGCTAGCTTTTACGGTTTTGGAAATATAGCGTTTTAAAAGTGTCGAACGAAGCAAAATGAAAAAAAATTTTGATTTTTTATAGGAAACTGAATTCGTTGCAAAAAAATACTTGGAAAACACTTTTGGTAACGCTGGTAAAGCGTCCCAAAAAAGTATTCTGCCAGTAATTTATTTGCTAAATTTTTACTACTACTGGCAGTTTCTGACTGGGTGCTTTTACACCTGAAAAAAGCTTAAATAAAATAAGAATGACCACTAACAACTGCAACGGCCCTAGTTGCTTCAGTACACTTTGATGTTATGCTAATTTTTCTTCAGTTACATGATATATCTGGTACCAACCAGTCAATGTTTTGACACCATTACTATAGTCACGTGATTGGTCGTTTAACCCAAATTAGCACTTTTTAATACACCACAATTTAGGTTTCACTTGCTTCGTGACGTGCCTCCAATCATATATCACACAATTGTCACTTTGCTTCAATGGACCCTTCATTTACCGCAGGGAAATAAGAAAAGCATACAAAAAAAGTTTCTATTGGTGTTCTTGTTTTTTGTAAAAAAAATATGTATTTTCTTTTATATTTTCAATAAGGTAAAAATTGTTGTTTTATATTATATATTTTTCTAACATTTCTCAAATATGTTAACATTGCAAAAATGATGGCAATTTTTGTGACTTCGGTCATAATGGCCAAAATTAGGACATGTGGGTGGAGTAGTTTTGGACGTATAATTTAAAGAATTTCAACGCTTCTTTATGTTGATTGTATGACATATAATGTCAATTATTAATTTATTTGGATATTACGCTGCGCAAGTGCAACAAAAAGCAACGAAACCTATCCTGGAGTATGATTTAGTAAACTCCATAGAGGATATCAAACTTAGAGAATGAAGAGCGCTAGAAAAGTTTCCACTAAGAAACATCATGCTTCTAAGCCATCTATAACTAAAAAGACGTGGCTGACGTCATCTCCCCCATTATCTTTTGATATAAATTTTTGCATAATGAAATGTTTCTGAAACTTAATTCTAACGATTCAATGAACTCCAACGCATGCAAGAGTTCTGTTAGTAACGGCTGTTAAGTGCTGAAGTAACGGCCAGCTTTTATAGATGCATTCATCAAAACTCAGAAAATTTAAACGAAAATTAAGAACTTTTCTCTATGTTTATCATATTTAAATTTATTTTGTAGTTTTATTTCTTTTTGTTGCATTTATATTTATATATTATATTTAAAGAGTTAGAAGAGCTACCGCTAAAACTATTTAATATAGTTTTTATGGAGTTTCAAATTACCCGTTACCGTTCCAAATAAACCCACCTTCCCTTCAAAAGATCGATAAAAATTAAACTAACACATACTTTTGTTGTTTCCTTTTGGGGTAAGAATCTACACTTCTAACCACTCTTTGGAATGGATCTGTCACAAGACTGAATACAAATAGAGGTGGGTATTTTTTAGGAGCTAAAAAATAACTAGTCCCAAATTACCCCACCTTCCCCTATATATTTTAAAATTGTAAGCACATTAGTATTGCAGATGAGACACTATAAGTGCGAGACTTAAAATTACATTTTACTTTCCACCAGCAACCACTATAGTCACGAGTACAATATATAGAATTTAATGACATCCATGAAGAGTTAAAATTAAATGAAATTGTAAAATGTCTACCTCATTATTTGTATAATGAAATGGAAAACGTCAACCAACTACATTAATGAGAGACATTGTGGTCATGTTTTATGTCAAGTATTGTCTTAAATGATGCTTTTCTTGTATGTGCAACAGAGCTTATGATAATAAAATTGCTGTTGAGCAAGAAATAAGAGATGTTTTTAAAATTAATTCAAATCATTAATTTATAAAAAATAAAATCCCATTTCGTTTAATATATTTTTATGCTACAATTATGGAAACAACTATATGAATGCCTCGCTCGCACGAGGGTATAAAATCAGTGGGTTTCCATACTACTCAGTGTCGCTCCGTCTGCTCTCTTTTTATTTGTTCGTAAACTCGCATCGAGCAGATGAAAACATGATGCAGAAATTTTAAAGTTTAAATTAATTTTTATCATGTTTTTAAATAATAATTTAATAAACTTTTTAATTATTTCAAATATTAATGATAAAATACGCAAGATAAAATTAAAATGTATTAATTTGTAATAGAAAATAACAAAATAACAAAATAAAACTGAGTGTTTTAAGCAACAAGTGTAGTCTCGCTATTTGTATATACTCTTTGATAAAATTCAAAAGCCAAAGTATTCAGGAGAGATGAAAAATGTAGGAAACAGTAAAAAAATTATTTTTGATAACTTTTTTTTTTGCTATTCTACAAATATATGTATGTAGGTCACGTGTTCCTGTGTGCAAAATTTTATTTAAAAATATAAATAAAAGATTGCACTTGAACATTTTTATTAGTAGAATAAGGGTATATTGTAATTTTAGTTTTGTTTTAAGGAGTTTTTTTTTTCTTTTGGTTTTTCCAACCACTATATAAATGCCTACACGTTAGATTGTCAACTATCAATAAAACATACATCCTTCAATTTTTTTTTAAAGTCTACCCCACTACAGAATTTCATTAAAATTGGAGCAACGCTTTGGGACAGTTTTATTTCCCAGTTTATTTTCAGTTTTTTTCAACCTAATTAGTATGTAATGAAATATGTAACATTTCATTATATAGTTTGCATGGTAAAAATGAAAAATGTCTTAACATTAATAGTTTAGAACAATGTTTCAATTATGTATGGATATACTGTGAGCGTCAAAATAAAGTGTACAAGTTATTTTGTTTATTTAAAACTTTATTTCAGTGCTTCAAAATAATATTTTATTTAAAATTTTTTTTTTTCTTAAATTAAATTTTCTTCATTATTGATTAAAAAAAAAAATACTAACAAAAAATTTAAAATTAAAATTTATTTAACAAAAACTAAAAACACTTTCAATTTATCGCGTCAGAAGAAAGTGTACAGTAGGAAATACCTTAAGAAAAGTAAAAAAGGAACTTGATTTAGTATTTAGTTTGCTTTCCTTTTGCTTCTATAAGAGCTTGGAGTCTCCTGGGCATCGAATTCACTTGGTTTGCAGTTAACCGCGGCGACGTGTTTTGCCATTCCTCCATCAACACTGATTTGTGGAATTCCTTGCAAGTAATTGTTCTCTTCCGTATCTGCTGGTCAAGATGCTCCCACAAATGTTCGATGGAGTTGTGAACCGGAGACTGGGTGGGGGGATGATCCAGTTGTTTTGGTGTTCGATAAAGCAGCCATTCCTTTACAATGGTTGCCGTGTGCTTGGGATCGATCGATTGTCGACGCTGGAAAGCAAATTATTTTTAAAAATATAAATATAAGGTAATCTATTTTATACATGTTGCTTTCAACAAAAACCACTTTCACCACTCTACTGCCAGCCACACATCCCCACACCATCACCGAACCCCCTACACGCTTAACAGAAGATACTAAATTTTGTTCGGCAAATTCTCTATTTTTGGTCCTCCTAATTTTACCAGGTTTTTTCTTACCAAAAATTTTATATTCGCTTTCATCACTAAAAAGTACATTGTTCCAGAACGTAATCTCTTTATTTTGGTACTTCTGAGGAAAATCCAGAAGCCGCTTTGATTGATGTTTGATATAAACGGATTTTTCCTTGGAGTTCGTCCATGTAATCCATTAGCCTGTAGTACTCGACGAATTGTGCTGGCACTTACGTTGACACCTGTTGCTTCTGAAATGTTTTCGGATATTTTAACAGCACTTTCAGTTGGATTTTTCTTTACATTTCGTAAATTGGATCGTATTTCAGTCTCTTAAGTCTTTTTGGTCTGCCAGATTTGGGGAGATTTTCTATTTTTTTGAACTTTTTGTACTTATCAATAATTTTTTAACCGCGTTGTGGCTTCTGTTAATAATTAAAATAATTTTGAGCAATGTTTGTTCTTTTTTATGCAATTATAGTACAAGATCACGAGTATCCTTGGAGGTTTGTCTGACCATTTTGAATAAATTGTGTAATTAGTTAGAAGTGAAAAATTATTATTATTCAAAAAATAAAGTGTGACGATCGCGACCCAAGCAAAGAGGTCTATAATTATATTAAAATGTTAAAAAGTAACGGTTTTAATTTTTAGTAAAAAAACCTAGAACGACTGAAAGGGCAAATTGTACACTTTCTATTGACGCGAAAAATTTTAAGTGTTTTAAGTTTTTATTACATATTTTTTTTAATATTAATTTTTTTGTTCATATTTTTTTTGTAATTAATAATGATGAAAATATTATTTAAAAAAAAAACAAAACATATGGAAGAAAATGTTACTTTAAAATATTTAAATTAAGTTGTAAACATAAAAAACTAATGTGTACACTTTCTTTTGACGCTCACAGTATGCGTGTCCCAAAATTAGTTTTTTTTATTTTTCGATATTCATGGGTGTTTAAGCTTAATTTGAGTTCTTATGCAGTGAAGTATTTTTGAAACTTTTTTCAGATTTTTCGGAAGAGGTTTAGAAATCGATTTATTCTCAAAAATCGGGGGTTTTGAACGTTTTTTTAATTTTATTTATAATTTGGTCAATAACCAAAATTTGCTTAGCTTCTGAGTAAATATTTTTAAAGAAAATGTCCAAATTTTATTTTTATGTGTTTAAACCATAAGCTTCGGAAATAATTTTGCATATTTGTTCGTAATTTTTTAATAAATTTTGTAAATAATGCTTTATAACTTTTAAAATTTGCACTAAAATAAAAAGCTAATGACTTAAAATTTAAAATTTTTTAAATGCTAAATAATTTTGTTAAAGAAATATTTTAATTTACTATGCCAGAGTTATACCCATTTAAAACTTTGTACCCATTGTATAAAACTAAGTATATTATAAACGTTTTCAAGTTTTGCATCGGGTTTGCTTTAACATTTTAATTAGAAATGGCCACGTAAGCAGAATTTTTCGTAGCTACTACACAATAGGACTCATCTTGGTGCAAATTTCAGATCCCTGGAAAACTTCGGTCTGAAAACTTCGGTCATTTTAGGTGAAATCCCCCATAAATATTTTTTATATCACAATATTTTTGCAAATATGGAATTAAAATAAAGAATTTCAAATTAAAATTCAGAAAATGTTAATTGATACTCTTTTTTTATAAATTCATAAAAATTATTTTAAATTAAGAACTTTAATGAGGAATTTAAAAAACATTAATTGAAGTTAATAATTTATATTTCCACAGATATTTAGAAAATTAAAATTTTAAATTTAGAACGCATCAACTGCTTACAATTTCCGACTTTAATATTCATATTTCTATGTAAAAGCCGATACGTAGGCGTATGATCAATAAATAATACATATATTAAAATAGATCATACGCCAAGGTAACCCAGACGAAAATTTTACATACACAAATTTAAATATATGTATGAAGGACAATATTCAATGAATATTTTCTCTAAAACTAAACCGACTAACACGATGAAACTTTCTGAATCGAAAAAAAAAAATATCTCATTTAGAGAAACGTATTAATTCATTTTTAAATTAACATATCATATTTAATAAAAGTACCAATTGAACCATTTATACGAAATTGAACCTAATTGCATTAAATTGTATGTATTATGATAATATTTAGTACATGTGTTTTGTCTTTTGGCTTAATTCCATGGTGTATTCAAACACTAGTTGAATACAGGCGTTCAACCAACGCCCCTTTTAAACTGGACCCTGAGGATCCAGTTCGGGTTCCAGTTTTGGAGTATGTTGATTCGGACATATCAACCACCCACTGGTGAGGTCGAGGCCTACCTAAACATCTGCTTGGTCTTTGGGTCGCAGCACCCGGTTGAGAATGCAACTCCACACCGAAGTGTTCTTCCTGCTTATGCATAACCACAGCCACCACGAAACTCCCCGAAGGGCCTTTCCCAATAGCCATTACCGTTATGGTCCATAGCAGGATCATGTAAGCAATACGAACACATTGACATGTCACTGTATATATACTTACCAGAAAGATGATCACCCGCCTTCCTGTGACATCCTTCTTTACGTTTTCTTCAGATACATCTTCATTTCTTAACAGAACATTCCGTGGCGGCAAGGCACAGATTCGACTGAATTTCATAAAAGAACCTTTTGTTCCAACATACTTCCAGACATCGTGTTTTATGTCTTTTACAAATTCGACTTCATTACTATTGAAGAACATTCTGTGTCCTGCTGGCACAGATTCGGCTCCAGGTTCATAAAAGCACCTTCTGCGTGACATCCATCAAACTACCATAAAACTTCCAGATGAAAACCGTTTGACAATCAGCAACCACCAGACAAGAACCACCCAACCAACGCATTGCCGCCAGCTCGACATCACTCCACGCACTCTAGATCCTTTCTATCTGTCTACGACGGTATTAAGATTTCCAGGTACCTAGAGCATTTTCACCCTTCAACGTCATACAACATTCTTCTTCGATTCATTCTTCTAGTACTGTGACTATTGCCAGGCGCGCACCTTTCCGCCATTTTTCCTCATCTTCTGGTATCACATGTATACCTTGGACATGTCTTAGTTAATACTGACTTACAACAGAGGATCCCTCTATGATCCTTCACGGCGGGCCAATGGCTTCCGTGGTACCAATTTAAAGTCTTTGGTGAGACCTTGTAGCCATCAGATCACAGGGTTTTTGGAAGACCGTTGTAACCGACTACTTCCACTATAGTTGCGAATAACTCGGTAGTGGTATACCCTGAATATGCGTTGCGGAAACCGAGGAACCATCTACCAAAGTAGATAGAACCAAGGTAACCGTTTCGCGATAGCCATGATCGTTAGCCGCCAAGAATGAACCACTATTGGTAAATGGAGGCACCGAACCTGCCGTTGCCCAGGTGAAACCACGTGGAGGTGATCTTAGGCACTTGTTGCTAGCAAGCTAACAACTTTTGCACCCAATATTTAGTGCAATAATATCTGGCCAAATTCAATTGTATATAATTTGAAAAAATGTTATCCAATATGATTCACGTTGATACAATTGTATTCACGATTTTTCGTATTAAATTGTATTTTATTAGACTTGCTACCACAATATCTATTTAGATATGCTACCATATAATTTTTTTTTTTTTACTCGGGTAATCAAATCTTAAGATTTAGTATATTTATAGCACCATTTACCTGACAGGCCAGTCAGAATGGACTGAAATTAGATACAAGTTTTTTGGGGTATAACTCTTAAGCATTTTTCACAAAATTAAAAGAAAAATATTTTTCTCATAAGCATTGTTTACCCATCAATAACGCGTCATGAAATTAAAAATTCTGTAATTATATGGTGTAAAATACCTAAAGCACAAATTAAACACAAAATTGCATACCTAAAGTGCTGCTTGTAAATTAGTACATTAAAAATAGTTTGGAGCAATTTCATTAAAATGGAAAAAGTGTTCTACGGGCGGATTCAGGAGGGTATAAAAGTATATATACAGTTGAAGAGGACACATTCACCTTTCTCTGGGTGGTTTAATTTTCTTGGCATCTTTTTGGCCTTAGAAGTTCTATTCCACTAAAGTTCCAAATTCCCAAAAATATAGGCTTTTAAAAAATATTTCTTAACCCCCAATTATAAATGATGTTGCTGTGAGTACATACAATTATTTAAAGACTATCATCCTAGGAACGTAGAAAAAAGAGCGCTTCCCATTATGGAAAATATTTTGCAAGAAAGTGTGGTTCATTTCGTTAATATATTTTTTTAAAGTCTTCTTTCTCTGAAATAAAAGCACTGGTGTATTTAACAGTATACCACGCCCACGATTAACAATATTTTAACCTAATTATAACCTAAATTTGGATACATTTACTTTAAAATGTCGTAAACATTTTGTAAATGGCTTACAAAAAAAAATGGAGGTTTTGATTAATTCTCAAATTTGGTGCGTCGCAACAAAACATATTATTTATTTTATTTTTGCCTGCCTGCACCTCCGATATCCACATTTATCAAAGCAAACACATTAATTAATAGGAAGAATTTCCTGAGTGTTGGTTCTCTTTATAAAAAAAAAAAAAATTTAGTAACTTTTTTAAAATAGTTTATGCTCATGCGTGCCTTAGTTTGATGTGTAGTATACAAAAGAAAAAAAAAATTATCGAAATTAAGCGTGCTTGATTTTGTCTAAATCTTCGAATGGTTGTATTGTTTGGAACTTTTATTTTTTCTCTACTTCGTCCATACAAACTGTGAGATCTATATCTCGTCTTTTTACTTTTTCTGCATGCTAAAAATGTGTTTATTAGCACAATTTTGGTAGAAACGTAAATCAGTTAAAAATAGTTCAAATTTAGGTAGCGTTTAACTAACACTTTAGCTGAAAACGAGATGTCAGTAAAAAAATTGCTGAAAGTTAGTTAAATATTTTAAATAGACGTTTAACAAAATTTTCAACAAAGTTTTTTTTTCAGTGTAGATAGGTGAAAAAGCTACTAAAAATTCGTTAAAACTGATGTTGCACAAAAGACTGCTAACATTAAAATACTTTTTGATAAATATTAGTGAGATAAGAACAGCAAAACTGTTAAATTTAAAAAGCTTAGTTATATTTTTCAGACTAATTAAGTGTAATAGCAAATAGCAATTTGCTCTGCTAAAGTCAGAAAAAATGTTTACTTAATATTTGTACATAAAAACCAGCAAATAAAAACTGTAATATCAGCAAAATTTTTGATATTTTTATCTTACATTTTGTTAAATTCGGATAACAGTAAATTTTGCTAAAATCAACAGAAAAATTTTCTAACAAATTGTAGACTTCTTAGTTCGGAAGGACAGATTTTTATTAGCATATATGGGGTAAAAGGCATTGAGGTATTGATTTTTCCATAATTATAAGCATAAAAAATATAGAAAACAGTTTTTTTATATTAGCAGATAAATTTTTCTTACTATTTCACGGCCATAAATTGACTCTTTATGAAGTTGTTTAGGCCTAAATTTGATGCCATTAAAGTTATCCTTTACTAATAGTTTGACTACCGTGTTGATCTATTCAGTTTTGTTAAAACAAAACACAAGAGAAAATTATGTATAAGAAATTATGTTTCACAGCCTAATTTCTTTGATAAAATCTATTTTAGCTGTGCCATACCAATTCAAAAAATCATATGGGTCATAAACATTCATAATCCGCTTTAGGAGTAGCAAAAATCGAAAAAATGGTCGACTAAACGCTCTAATCACCATTGTTATGTTTTTTGAAATGCTACTGTTCTGAGTAACGTCACAAATAACAGTCTTTCGATAACAGATCTATTTGCTTTGTTTTAATTTAACTATTTGTTTAATATTAATGGGACATTCATTATGTGGGCCTTAAAAGTTTATGTTCATATTAAAAAATACTTATTTTATATAAAAATTAAATAAATTTAAGTTATTTGTGATTACGCACGACTCAAAAGTTTTTGTAAATTTACTCAATACATAGCCCTACTGATGTTTCGGTAATACCGATACGAATTAAAAACCGTTACCTACACCATAACCGAAACAAAACAAAAATCGATATTACAACCGGATAACATATTCAAACAATATTCAAGCCAAACTCCCCTACACCCCTCAAACCTTGTGGTGGATACGCCACTGACCTTAAATACATTTTCACAGTTATTTGTCTTAATAAACTATGAGATATTTTCATTATCTACTTTGTTTTAAAATAATGGTTCAAGGATGGTTTGCCAACCTAATTCTGATAGTCACATGTACTACATTAAAATTCTATTGTTGGTTCGATAGTTGTAACCAAGTTTCTATTAGAACGATAAATAAATATTGTTGCATATACCGACATTGTTAATTATCTCTACTGAATTAAATATAAATGATTGTTGATTCAATCGAATTTATTTGAATAAATATACCATTTCCAATTTAGAATACATATTTTTTTTGTTTTTATTAATTAAAAAAAAACAAAATTTAATACAAAATAAAATACATATAATATACAAGTTTTAAACCAATCGTTTTCTAAAATTCAGTTTTTTCCTATTTCCTATTGAAACCCAAAAAAAAAATATTATAAAGACATCCCTTTTTGATCTTTGTTATAAAAAACGGGATATACTGCGATTTTTTTTTTTTTTAAAGAGAAGCAACACTCAAGAAATTCTTCCTATTAATTAATGTGTTGCTTTCTTTGGAAAGGGGATAGTGGAGAGATGAAAGGTGGTGAAAGATGAAGGGCTTCAAACATGGTAACACTGTAATTGCGCGATATGATAAGTCTTAGAACAGTTGTTGCTCGCCACCTGATGTTGAGTTGGCGAATTTGTTGAAGCTTTTTGTTTCATAGCCCTGATTCATTATTTTACTTTGGTGGGGTTAAGTGCTATGGGGACACCGAAGGTGGGCGCTGCGATACATAAAGCAATTATTTTTTTTACATGCTGTAAAATTATAAATTAAATGTTTTTAAGTGTCTATCTATATTAACGTAAATATGAATGTGAAATATTTGCCAGCAGTATATACTATAAAATTCAAGGATTTATCTGCGAAAAATGTACTTAAGTAACCCACAAATGATTAAATATTTTTTCTGAAGGAATCCTGTTCAGATTTTAAGATTAATTTTAGGTTTCGCAAAAAAAGAATACCTGTAATTTACGCATAAATAATGTAGTTCTACAAAAGGTCCAAAATCTGTTGGCACATTAAAGTTATGCCTCTAAATCTAATTGGGCACTTAAAGTTGAAACATATAGTTTTTTCTGTAAAATATACCAAACATATTCCTTACAGTCATAGAAATAAACCTTTTAAAAAAGCTACTAAATATTAGTTAAAAGCTACCTTGCAGAAAAAACTGCTAAAATTAGCAGATTTTTTTTACTAAATAATAGTAATATAAGAATACCAAAAATAAATGTGTTGAATTTTCAAATATTTAGTTATATTTGAGCTAAATTTTAGTTAATTAAAAGAAACAAAATAATTTGCTAAAATCAGCATAAACTGTTACTAAATATTAGTACACCGAAAATCACTGAAAATGTGAAATTTTTAACGTTTTTTTTTTTAATTTTATTTAATGCGAATAATAGGCTGTCCTTATGAAATCAGCAATCTACAATGTTTTAGCAAAAATTTCTGTTGATTTTAGAAAAGTAAACTGTTATTTGCATTCTACTATAATTTTGTTAATATTGCATTTTTTGTTTGCTATTTTAAGTCTGCAAATATTTAATAAAGGTTTTTGCTAATTTTACAGAATAAAATGCTATTTTTCATTTAACTAAAATTCACATCGAATATAACTAAAAGTTTCTAAGGTTTATTTTTGCTTTTCTTATTTTAGTAATATTTAGCAAAAAAAAAAAATGTGTTAAATTTAGCGGTTTTTTTCAAGGTCATTTTTAATTAATTTTGAATAGTTTTTTCTGCTATTTACACAGGTTTATTTCTATGAGTGTAGAAAATTTAATTTTATGATACTTTTTTGCACTTTTTTTAATACTAACTTTACAGATATTGTAGCATTTCTCATAGAGATTTTTCAATTAATATTTTACCAAAATCCAATCAGGATTCGTCAGGATATGCCTCCAATTTTGAAATACTCCAATAATTTTGGCGAAAACATTTCTTGAGATCAGCAATGGAATTCTATCAGTTAGGAAATAAAAAGATAGTATCTATTATTTGAATATAGTTTGGGTAACAAATTTTTAGGAAAATGATTAAATTCCAACTAATATTTTCCCTGTGTGTATGTTGTAGTTCGGCGAATGAAGTTTTAGTTATTTTTAGCTGTCCAATCTCATGTTTAGGGGTTACTATTTTGGTTCAAATATGACCTCGTTTTTCGGTGTATGATCATTTTAGAATATTCGTTATCGTTCGTCTTTGATGCAACTATTACAGAAAAGCATTTTTCCGTATATTTAACTTATTAAAAAATGTGTCTGCTCTGGATCTACAATATAGGCAATATGTATTTAGAAATGTTTGCTTTCTAGAGTACTTACACATTGACTTCAAATATATATATTTTTCGTAAATTGCATACATGTTTTCATACGAAAACTTATTAGTATTTAATCCCACTTTTAAGCCTTTAAATTTTAGATTGCACAGCTAGAAAAATACGTGTCACTTGCTCCTCTTATACAACATATCCAAAGCTCATTAAAATCTGTGGGTTCGGGTCGGAATACCTCCCTTGTTAGTCACTTTTAAAAAGGAAAACCAAAAAAACATTTAAGTAAAGCATTTAGTATTTCAAGTTTATTTATGTATCTTTTTCTTAAACATGTATTTTACTTTTATAAGAGAAGCATACCAATCATTACAGCTAGACATTTGTATAGTACTAAAATAGCTTTCAACAAAATTAAAAAGAAGAAATTGGTCATATTCTAACATTAATTGTAATATTTAAGTCAAACACAAATTTGGATTAACAATCGATGTGTGTCAGTTGGGCTACTTTCTTCATAAGATAATATTACCACAATACTTCAAAAACTCAAATAAAAAGTTATGAAGTGGTTCACTGTGGCAGAGAGATGAGGACAAGTTAGATAAAAAGCAAAATAAAACAAGGACAAAATATCAATTATGTCACCCAACATTTATCATTTTGTAAATTAACAGTTTGTTGGAATGTTACACTAAACTAATAAAGTCGGTAAAAGACAAATACGTACTCGTATACTAATACAACAAATATTAATAGAACAATAAATTTTGGAAAAATAAGCATGCAATTATTAGTAAAGTGAAGCAGCAGGAACAACTTGTAATTTTTTAAATAAACTACACTGTGCTACATAGAAAAATCACTCGTCAAATGAGCTAGTGTAGGTTGTAGGTCTAGCTAAGTGTATTACAAAACCGGTTTGAGAAGTTGTAATAAATATAACCTTAAATGTTTAAGATAATGTAACTTAGTAATTTTTCAACCGATTTTGTATTTTTAAACGGTATTTGAAAGAACCTTGCCTGGTATTTTTAAATATATTTACTTTTTTATATTATTAATACAAACATGTAGAGATTTTTTTTTAGTTACCTAGCAAAAATATTGTATAACAGATAACCTTTAAACCTGTTCTAGAATAACTTCTTTTACCACCGGTTCCTGGGAGTCGAAATGTAAGGTGTCACTGTCACAGAATAAGTTCTAGAACCGGTTCTAAAGCAATCTGTTCTTGTTTGGAGGTAAAGAACGTATTGCAAATTGGATAAACTCCATATAAAAAGAACCAGTTGCAGTACAGAAATTAGAACCTGTTATAATACAGAATAAGCTGTTCTGCAACCAATTATTTGTATTTTACTATTTTACTGGGCAGTTATTTGGATTTTACTATTTTACTGGGAATTGTTAAAATGTTTTTTTTTTTAATGTTTTAAAAGGAGATTCGAAAAAAAATCGTACAATTTGAAAAAATAAAAAAAACCCTTTCACTACCGACTTTTTGTTTGTGGATATATTTCTATTTTGACCTCAGAATATTGTTAGGGCCCTCTAATTGTAAAGCAAAAAATTAGTCAGAAAATCGAATTTTTTAAATTTCTCAGACTTTTTCTGCCTGAACAGTTTAAGTAGATAAAGATTTTTTTCTAATGACCAAGATAATTAAATGCGATGAAATCAAATTCATCCGCAAAATGAAAACATAAAATTATATCTAAGATACATCAAATTGTATAGGATTCGATACAATAGCATCGAATTATACCCCATTCGATTAAATTTAATATCATTTTGTACAAATTGATGTATATGTAGATATAATTCTATCTAAATTTTGTCCGCATTCAAATTTTTGAGTTTTAAAAAAATTTCGAATTCATAAATCTTGCACATATTGTAAAGAAAAAATGCAAAATAAAGATTAGAAAAATAAACAAAAATCTAAAAATAGAATATTTGTGTTGTTAGTGTTGTCACTTCTGAGTATAATATACAATAACAGAAAAAAGCTAATAGGAAAGGAAACTGCAATTTGGCTGCATTACATTCGAGGCCATGACTTGGTATTGTTACGTTTGTAATGTAAGATGAGCGCAGGTTTGATTCTTACAGCAGCAGGTTGTTGAAAAATTTATCATATAGACACAATCTGACAATTATAATAAACAAATAATAATACAATTTAAAATGGAAAATCACTGATGAGCCTGTCCATAGAAAGGCAGAAACTAGTCTGCCTGAAGATTTCCTTAGGCAGGAATGAAATCCGGATAGGGACACGCCTACATCAGATTGGTTTTCACAATTTGTTAAATAAGTTTTGGGACTTTAGCACATTTAATTACTATAAATGCAATTAATGTTTATCCCGATGAAAATAAATTTAAATAACAAATATGCAGGTGCTTGTGCAAATTTAAATGTAACTGACACTAATAGAAAACATATGATTTTCTATTGTTGATTTACTTGAATAAACGTCACTACATTGCTAGGTCTGTCAAAAAAACAGAGTAGTATTTGGAAGATGACAAAGCCAATTGTGACAATTTTTTGTTGTTGTTTTTGTTTTTTCTTTGATATTTTAAGTTTTAAATCTCGCTCCTAGACGAGGACAAGAAATTCTCATTGAGTTTGTGATTTAACATAACAAATATCTCTAGAAATTCTAATAACAAAGTCCCCTGAAGATTTCCTTAGGCAGGAATGAAATCCGGATAGGGACACGCCTACATCAGATTGCTTTTCACAATTTGTTAAATAAGTTTTGGGACTTTAGCACATTTAATTACTATAAATGCAATTAATGTTTATCCCGTTGAAAATAAATTTAAATAGTCTAGTCTGATTAAAAAATTAATAGTGTTTATAATTTTTAGAGTAAAACGTTTATTCTTCTACTGAACCTCAACATTTCTAAAATAAAATTCTAGTCTGATTTAAAAATTAATAGTGTTTATAACTTTTAGAGAAAAACGTTTATTCTTCTTCTTAACCTCAATATTTCTAAAATAAAAATTTTGTCGTTTTCCTATTTCATGGTACTTACTCGTGTTAAATATTAGTAGATGCTCTCACATTCTGCTAATTTTAGCAACTCCCCAGCAAAAAAGAAAAGTACTTCTTATTAAGCATTTTCATCGATGAATTTAATGGTTGGATGGTTTTTTTAATTTAATATTTTGAAAGTTATTTTGGCATATTATTTTTCTTGGAATTTGTTTTTAAACAATGTAACTGTTATAATATGAAACTTAAGAAAAAATTCCAAGGAAATTTATTTGTCTACTAATTATTCGTGATAATGAACATCGAAATAGTCAAATCGGAAAGCCTCCTCCCTATAACAAGCATATGTTAAATTCATTGATTAAAATGCGTAATTAGAAGCACTTTTGGATCCAATTATTTTTGCTGGGTCAGTTTTAACAATTTTTTAAAATTAATTTATTAATTGTTTTCTAAACAATAGCAAACAAATTCTTAATTGAATTCGCAGAAGAAAGGTGATACAAACTTTTTAGCAAAAAATATTTTTAACAAAACATGTACAATTACTTTTTTATTTGAGTGTATAATAGACCGGTCGTTATTTTCCAAAAAAGTGTCTGATTTTGAAGTGCCGGGCAGATTTTATTTCCTTTTGGTCTAAAACCATTAAATTTAAAATTTGGGGCTGATCGGATAATATTTAGTGGCCGCGCCCATCAACCAAAAATTTAAATACATGAAATATATGGAAAAAATTTATATTTACTTAATTAACATAATATATAAAAGGCAAGGGAAGAAAACAGCAATAATTAAGAGATTAAACTTATTTCTGAGTTGAGTGTAGACTTGTTATGAGTCGGAAATTTTGTCCTATATGCTTCAACAAACTGAAAGACCAATTGTTTTTGTTCTTCATTCTTCGTTAGAATGCGGTTATAATCTTTCATAAATTTCACACCGCGTTCTGCATTATCATTGACAACAAATAACTGCCAACTAAAATCCAATGCTGCTTGAAAGTCTTCGTTTTCTACCCATGTTGATGGATCGCATTGCAAAAAGGCCGCAGATAAGTTGAATGCCGAAAAGAAATATTTAGTTTTATAAGAGACAAAATCTCTCAATGAGGTGAGGTGGAGCACTTTTGGGTCCGTAATTCTTCGCCCTTCCAATAGCTTTACATTGGGTTCTATTGATTGTAGACAATTCACCATTTCACGCTTTTCTTCTAGTGAAACATTATGGTCAAAGAATGCTAAGGCTGTAGTTTCCGGTGTTAAGTACCACAAATGTGCTTTAAATTTCGACAAAATTGTGTCAGATACTTCTTTATCAATTTCTGCGTAGGCGATGGCATTTTTTATAAATTGAAGATCCTGGCTTGGAGCTTGGATGGCGTTTGGGCATCCGTACCAGTTTTTTATGTAAATCTTCACAAGAAAAATACAAATTTCTCGCAAAGCTTTGAATTCTGCTGCTGTTAAGCGAAACTGCTCTCTAAAAAGAAATATTTTCAAGCAATACAATCCTTTTCCCATGAACCTTGCATGTGATGTTGAACTGCATGTGAAAAAATTCATACCATCTTCTCCAAGAAATGTCAAGGTAAGTTGAAGAAATTCTTTATAATCTGCACGGATTTGCATTTGCTGCAGCTGATTATTGCAGAATATTTTTAGAGCTTCAGATTCTTCGTTACTTATTTTAGAGCGGACAATTTCATCATCTAGACCACATCTGTACAACTCGTGATCAAGGTTATCCCAACCCGCAGCGAATCTGTTGAAAATAGGTACTTCGTGTGCACTTGTTGCGGAATATTTTACTTCAAATACACTTTTCAAAACAATTTCATACATGTGGTGGCGGCATGGGAGCTGAATCAATTTCCGTTCTAAAAAATTTTGTATGAAAACAGTTGCACCGCTTTTTGATCCGGTATTGGAGGAAGTTGTATCAAAGCTCATGGCGCCAACTCGATCAATAATGTTCCAACTGACCAATGCGTCACGAACAGCAGTTGCAATATTTTCTCCCGTACACGGTTCTACAGCGGTAGCACTGAGAAATATTTCAAAAGAGAAATATTTCAAAACGATATATATAGCCTTTTCATAAGTGTTTAAAATAAATAATTATGTTACTTGCTTCAACTTTCTTATTAACCAATTTTGGAAATTGATGACTTATTAGAAAGATAATTTCATTGCTAATCGTAATCAATTAGATTTTGTAGAAAATATTCTCTTTTGTGCACTTAATTTGAAGAATATTGGGTAAATATAAATTTTTTCCATATATTTCATGTATTTAAATTTTTGGTTGATGGGCGCGGCCACTAAATATTATCCGATCAGCCCCAAATTTTAAATTTAATGGTTTTAGACCAAAAGGAAACAGAATCTGCCCGGCACTTCAAAATTTATTTTTAACGACCGGTCTAGTGTATAATCATGTTTTAAATTGATAAATGTTGTTATACTTTTAAAGAACATAAAAGGGTTTAATTTCAAATCATTTGTCTCTCTAGTTAAATTCAGAGTTTAATGTTTTTGTTTGACTTTCAAAGGTATATCAAAATGAAGAGTTTTAATTATTTTGAGTTTCAATGAAATTGTTTTTCATCGAGATTGACATTTGTAAATGTCTATACTACTGATTTGATGATTTAAAAATATGCAATTCACATAATTGAACCCAGAAAAAACACCATATTTTGAATTAAAGTTATTTTAAAACTACTTCAAACAGTATCAACCGATTATTATAGTGTCAAATGATATAGGAGTTGCCCTTGATAGGAGTCTACTCTGGTGTGACCACATCGAAAGTAGAATGAATAAGGCTCACAGGGGGTGGGCGATGTACAAGAGGGCAGTGGGCTCTAAATGGGGCTTGAATCCAAAGGTGACCTATTTTCTATATATGAGTGTGGTCAGACCGATTATAAGAAATTCCGACATTGCGTGGTGGTAGAAGAAAATTTACATCGGGAGATTGCAGATAGTACAGCGGCTCTGCTGGTTGGGCACAAGCGGAGCAATTGGATCAACATCTATAAGAGCAATGGAGACAATGCTCTCCACAAGCGGATGATATATGAGGCGGTCCTTGCAACTTGCAGACTGATGGCATTTGTGGAGTGGGTTCTTGGCGCCCGCCTTATCCAACATCAGAGGGTCCTCGATAATCTGCCAGGCTATCACAATTTAGATGAGGAGTCTAATAGTGTAGCCGAACAACGTGTTCAGGCGAACTTCAAGTTTTATATTCTGGGAAATGTGGAGAGATGGCAAAATATTGGCTGATTCCAATGATATTCATTTCTACACGGATGGCTCTAGACAGGACGGGAAAACTAGTATAGGCCTATTTTACAGGGAACTAGCTATGTGTGTGTGCTTCCGACTCCCAGACCACAATACCGAGGACGGGTTTTAACTGTATCGAACGTCTACTCTTGCAGGGGAAGTTTTAGTTAGGTATGGGTACCCGGACATTTTGGTTAAACAGCTATGTCGTTTTGAGAATAAGATAGCTGTGTTAACTAGATTTCGAAATTTAATTCCTTAATTTTATTTTATACACTCCCATATAATCGAAATCTAGTATAAACTGGATTTCGACTGAAATGTAAATATGGCTTTATATTAATCTTTACATATAATTTCCTTATAATATAAAAAAATTTTTCAAATATTTCATTTAATAATTTAAAAATGATTGCCTACTTTATAGCTCTTTGTTTTTCAAAAACATTTGTCTACTTTAAGGTTAGCATTTAGAGCCCACTTTAAACTTTATGTCACATTTATTTTTGACGTTTACAAAAAAGGACGCCACCAAAAACAATTAAAAATAAGTCAAAAAAAAAAACAAACAAAAATTATTAAATTTTAAATAAATTTATCAAATTTATGAATTAATTAAAATAAAATACAAAATATATCTTTTTTGAATCTTAATAGGAAAATTTTAAAATAATCGTGAAACAACATTCATTCTTGAATATTTTTAAAATATGAGTTAACATTAATGCGTGTTCCCATGCCTTTAACATAAGCTCGACAATTAACAATATTATACCATTATTCCCCCAACGTATTTCGCTTATTATTAACATATTTATCTTTGTTCTAGACTATGGGTTAATTCCCTCAAATGATTATAAACATAATCTCTTCATTTTTATATTCCTGTTTTTTTTTTTATATCGTAAATACTAAAGCTTAATGTTGCATAACCTAAGGCTCCATGGTAAATAAATTTTATGATCTTCCGACCTACATTTTTAACATACGAATAAGGTAATTAAAGTGATGTCTTGCGTAAAATATTTTATTTACTCAAAACAAAAAAAAATTATATAAAAATCTCCATAAAGCATTTATGGCATTTGTGTTTTTTTTTTTTGATCCTTTCAAAATATTCATAAAGCTATGTTAGCAGCCATATTTATAACACATAGCTAAAGAGTATATCTTTCATCAGAGTTTTTGGATACACACTTGTAAAGGGTTATTCAAAAATTGGAAATAAATTGCAAAATTAAATCAAAAACGAATTACCATAATATTTTTATTAAAAATATTATTCCTTTGGAAAAAAATTTGTCAAATTTTTCTCCTTTTTATTTGGGTTACGATATTTTCTAGAATTAAATTATATGATTCAAAAGCTTTATTTTTGTGTTTATAAATTTAGTCGGCAGGCAACTGATTTTAGAACTTAAATAATAGGAAAAGTAATGCCAGAGAAAATTGTGGGCTTTAATCGCTATTTTAATGGCATAATAGTTTTACTTGCAATCTCAGTCCCAGTGTAGAAACGGTAATAACTAGGGCAAGGAATTTTTAGCAAAAGTATTTATACAAATAGTCAAATTAAAAGCAAAACTGTATCGTTTTGTAGTTGCATATTTTGACTTTTAATACATATTTTATTCTATTTTAATGCATTTTATCCATTTTGTGCATATTTTTATAAATATGTAGTAGTTTTTCAGGGGCCGAAAATAACGAAAATATTTTTGAACTCTGTAATAAAAAAGCATATGGAGGTTAATGTTGCAGAACTGATTCAAGTATCCTTGTAGAGAAATCGGTCATAAAATGCTCTGCTTTTTAAAATTTTGATTTTTATTAATTTCGAGGAATTATAAAATATAAATTCATACTCTCCTAATTAGAAACCGAGATGTTCAACATTTAATTTTATTTTGACAAAGATTTCCTGTAAGACTTTACACTGAAATATAAACGTTAGAAGAAAAGTTAGTATCACGTTTTATAAATTTTATGAAAACTTGCATTAGTTCAATAAAAATTTTGAATAGACGAGTTGAAATACAAATTCATTGCTTCTATGCAATCATAAATCATAAATTCTCTCAGTGTACATAGCGTTTTGCTAATATTACCTAAATTCTAGATTTTTCTGTAACGTTAACAAACTTTTTTACTTGAGTGTATATATCATACTATCTTCTATTATTGTATAGTTAACATGACATTTGCAAAACTGTGGTTTTTTTAAAGGACAATACAATACTAAGCACACTCCTTGAAAACAACATATATCTTTTTTTTTCAAAAAAGTCTTTTCTTTCCAAAAATGAGTCTTTTTTGTACCAAAAAAAAGTCTTTTTTATTAGAAATACTATTCACTGAGAAAATTATCTGTATGACTTAAATAAATTTTTACATAAAAGCATGAAGCTGCTCTAAAACTGGTTAATTGAAACTCCTCCTTAAGTTAATTTAAATTCCAATAAATTTTATGAAAACTATAATTTTTTTATTATTCATTAAAAAACTTACATTTCATTAAACAACCAGTTTCATGAAAAGTATAAAGCTTTTAATAAATTTTAAGAAATTTTTCGTTTACTTTGTGCCGAAAACTTTTATTAGTTTTCCCAAAATTTTCATCATTTTGCGTCCAATAAATCCTATCTGTGTGGGCTCGATTAAATGTACGTCTATTAAGCAGAAATAGTAAATAGAAGCAGATCTACAATTTTACTTTTTTTTTAGAAACATTTTTTGTTTTGCTGTTTTATTTATAGTAAAATTAAATAATTTAACTTCACTTGTATTTTATATTTGTGAAGAGGAATAAAAACAAATTAATTTTAAAATTTTTCCAAATAGTATTTTTGTTTGTGAAAGGCGTGGTAGAGAAGAATGAGTGTATTTTCTAAAAATCATAACTACATTGTAAATTTTAAATTTTCTGAATCAGACTGCGCAGTTTCTGGTATTGAACCTTCGTCAGTGACCCTGTTTTCTTGAATAATGTAATATTTGTTATGTTTTTATTGTTCGATTGCGTCTATATGAAATTTTCTGTGCAATCACTGGCCGTGGTATAGATTAACTGATTTCTAATGCCACATGCACTCGCACTACACGTAAGACAGAGCGCTTTAGCGCACTGAGCTATCGTCAGGTTTAGTTTTTTTGTGATTAAAACTAGTTTTATTCAATACACGGTGTTTTTTGTTCTTGCATGCATAATCTCAGAAGTACAACTCCAACAACACAATAGTTCTATTTTTAGAAACTTACCTCATTCTAATGTCCACTGTTTTCCCATATGTTGTAAGTGATGATTTGTTTGTTTCATTTTTTGAATAAATACCCTAATAGCAAAGAAAAATAATAGCAAAAATAAGACAATAAAAGTAATCATTGTTCGTATTCGACCTTGCTAAAAAAAATTCAAAAACTTTACAGAACCAACATAAGCCTTTTTCAATATTATTATTTGGTTCTTTTTTCTGTAGTTTGCAAGGTGTATAGTATAAAATTCAAAAGAACTACTTCATATAACAAAAAACAAGCTTCTTTGAATAAATACACTGTGACTAGTAAAAAATACTATATCCGCTAAAAGTTTCAAATTAGCAGACAAGGCGGTAGCTCAGATTAAGAGTATCCGTCTGACACACAGACAGCCAGGGATCAAATCCCAATGCGTAAGTTTTTTTTTTTTTTTAATGCTTAAATTATATTTTCAAAGTCTATTTTTAGAATGTTTATTTTTGGAACATCCGCTTCCTTTTTTCATTATTGTAAGACCTTATATAAAAACATGATGGACTACACTCAGAGATCTTCTGTTTTAAAAATATGTAGTTGTTTGGGTTGTAATACAGTTTCTTTATTTTTAATGCAAATGTCAGTCATTTGTAGAACAAATAAAATTTTTACTAACCTTGTAGTTCATTTAAAAAAACAAACCACATCAAATGACTGTTTTATGATTTTACATTAATTTTTTACAGTTGTTTTTTGTTATTTAAAAAAATAAAAAAAAATGTTTGTTCATATTTTACTACCATGTGGTTCATTTTTACTACAATTGTTAGTAATTTTTTGAACATTAAAAAACAATTGACAATGTTAGTTGAATTTACTGTAATGTAAGTCATCCTTTCTTTAAATGAAATTTCATTTGTTTTCAACTACATTTGCAGTGGTCTTTACCTACATAGTATTCTAAGTGTACATCTTTTACTGAAAATTGATGTTACCATTGCCATTCCGAGAAATCGATTGTTTTTATTCTCACACCTCGTTAAAAGAAACGAGTTGGCAATCCAGTTGGGAAGGCATATTACCAAAAATACCTGACTCCCAACCCGACTCCGTATTTTGAATTTTTTTTTGCAGGGAAATTAAAGTTGTTTTTTGACTTTTACATTTTTAAACAAAAATAAAATTTATATTAGAGTAGTCATGGGTGTTTACAAAAATTCATTATAAACAAAAATTCAAAAAATTGGGAGGAATCCCGATATAAATTACTTTCAACGGAAATTTTTTATTGCCATAAATTACAAAAAAGGAAGAGAAAAAAGTTGCTAAAAAAAAATAAAAACGAAAAAAATTACTTGTATTTTTGTCCAAAAAATCAAACAATTTTTATTTTTGCTCAAAAATAACTTTTATTTTTACTCAAAAAATAAATGTAAAAAAATAATTTTTTTTTGCTCTAAAAACTAAAAGTAAATAAATAACTTTGTCTATCTCTCTGTTATGATAAAAGAAATAATAATTTATAATATAATAATTAATAATTCATAATTTATGTTTTAATCTATCAAGTATAACACGTCGAGAGCTCGGTTAACTGAAAAATATTTCAACAAATAAATTTTTTTTTTTTTTTTAAAAATAGTTTTTTTTTTAATTTATTTTTATACTCCTTATTTTTGCCTATACTGGAAAGCATGTACTACGTAACCCCGATACTTTTCGAAACTGATGTAAATTTTGATGAAAACTTACAAATGTTGTTAAATTTTAGGCAAAATAATCCATTTATCAAAAAATTCTTCAAAGGAGTTGCTTCCCAAAAAACAAAAAAAAAAAAAAAAATAAAAAAAAATTATTACAATATGTATCTTGTTTCTCTCAGAAACTTCGTTCTCTTAAAATAATAATTTAAAAAAAAATGTAATTTTTTAGATTTTTTCTATAAAAAGTACCAGACTGTTGGTAATTTTTGACTGAGGAAAAAAATATATACAAGTCAAAATTTTTTTAACACAACTCGCCTTTACATGACAAAAACCATTCAGAATAGAAAGCATATTTTATATGTTTGTAAAGAAAATATTTATCGGGAGGCAGAAGAACTTTGGTACTTTTTGGTAACAAAATCACAGAGATTTGATTTTTTTAAATGATTTTAAAATTCGGCCTCCAATTACCGAATATTCGCAAAAAACTGGACCTGAGTAGCTCGGGTACTACTGGAGATACCCCACACATGCAAGTATGTATTTTATTAGTTTTTACTAGCACATTACAGATATGTTATTTTTCGAAAATCGGAGGAGAAACAAAAAAATGGTGAGCACTTAAACATTTTTATGCAAAAAGTAACATTGCAAGCGGACCACTAAGTAAGAAATCGTCAAATTATCTATCTAGAATAAGAAACCATTACATTTTTTAAAAAAAAGTTGGCCAAAAAATTCATACAGGATCATTGAGTGGTATCAAATGGGTTAAAAGGCAGCCTTTTTTGGGATAATGACATAATATAATTTTGTTTAAAGTTCTGCTACAGTTGTTGGATAACCCTGTAAAAATATTTTATAACATTTCATAAATGAAAAGACTAAAATAAAATTTCCCTGATACATTTTATATGTAAACGGTTTATGTAAATTTTTGTTTTAAAAATGTTTAATGTCATAATGCTTTAACGCCTGTTTTATATGCGATGTACATTGTACTCATCATCATGGTCACACACTAATTGTATGCTAACGGAGGGGGACTTTTTGTAGGCAATTAATTTACATAAACTATTTGGAAACATTTGTCAGCCCTTTATCGCCTACTGTCACCATATAAGGACACCTAAATTTTGTGAGGTCAAAAGTGTGTTTTGATAAAAAGGAAATATTTTATAGTTTTTATGGATTACTAAGATTATAATTAACAAAATAATTCAAAAATTCTTTTGTGACTACAAAACAGTAGTAAAGTACATTTCAAATATAAATTTAAGATTAAAGCGTTTGAATTGGATTATAATTTGTGAATGTCTCTTTATGAATGTGTACCGTTAATATGCTTGTTTTACATTTTTGCAAAACTATTGCAAAATTTTACGGGAATTCCCGTGAATGTTCGAAAATTTTCTCAATTCCCAGGAATTGAAGAACGTCGGGAACTTGAAAACCCTAGTTTAGATACTTGTTCATTTATATCCCACAATTTTTAAATTAATTTAAATTATACCGAAAATATAAAAAAAAATGGAAATTTCGCAGAGTTTGACGATTTATTAAGAACATAAAATAAATTGTTTTTAAAAATCTGCGAAGGGGAGTAGTTCTCGAATTTAATTAGCTATTTTTCAAATTTAAATTTTTTCCAATAACTGTAAGCTGTAGGAACAGTTTCTCAAAAAAGTCCAATTTTCCCCACTGTATCAGAGTTGTCATGGTAGATTCAATTTGAAATTATAATTTTTACAAAAATATTTAATATTGCGCCTTTTTTTTGTAACACAAAGAATTTTTTTTTAGATAAATAATTTATTTGTTTTTTATAATTGTTTAAATATTGTTGTTTATATTGATTTCCAAAGAGTGTTCACCATGAAAAAAAGACCACCGAGACGTATGAGTGTTATTATGAAATACTAATAACTCATACGCACAGTATGTCTAGAGTTAACTTAACATAATTTAAGAACATTTCTAGCAAGCACTCTGCGGCTTGAAGAAAACAGGAATTTGTTTTGTTTTGTTCAAAGACAGCAAAACCTCGGTGTTACGGTATTAACCCTCCGATGAGTGACAGTTCTGAACTTCACGGCCGTGTGAAAAGGTCCCTACGGACCTTTTTTGTAAATCATGTTTATTTCATATAATTTTTTTTTTTTTTTGTTTTTATTGTTTATAACTAAATTCTACATACAAAAATAATTTTTTCAATTTTTTTAATTTTTTGTTTTTATCATAGTCCCTAATGTCTTTGAGTTTAGGTCTTTTTTTTTTTTTTTTTTTTTTTTTTTTTTTTTTTAAAGAGTACTGAACAAGTAAATTATGTGTTGAAACAATACAAAAATTATAATGATGCTCAAAAACATGCATTTATTAGTGAAATTCAGTACAAGGTCCATACGGACCTATTCACACGTCCGCGTACTATTCTCACTAAAACCTCAATAATGATCCGATCGGCTTGATTTTTTTTCCAAAAGATGCGCAACAAAATACTCTTGGAATACAGAGCAACTTTGGTGGGGGGTTGTAGTGGCCGAAGTAGGAGTAATTTCAGTTTGAAAAGGCAAAAAGGTCCCTAGGGACCTTCTCACTCATCGGAGGGTTAAAACAAAGCAAAGCCGGGTATTACTGAACAATTTACTTCGCCACTTAAATGAAATTGCTTTGCCTCTTAGTACACTCAGGAAAAAAGTTTCTTCATATTGATGAAACTGTTTCATAAATCGTTTGTCATCATTTATTCATCATATTTATGAAGTTTTCGTACATATGATGACGAGTTTCATAAAAACGTATGTCAAATGTTTCATAAATCTTGATGGTAATTCTTTTAGTTGTTTTTTTTATCGATTGAAATTAAGAATTTCCATTTGATTTTTCATTTAAAATTCAAAAAGACGTAATTTTTAATTTGGATTTTTTATTTAAAACTCAGAATCTATCATAACATCAATTGAAAATTAGAAAGTCCAATCAGTTAATGGGTTCTAAATTTTTATAAATTTCAGTGGAAATTCTTTTTTTTTTTAAATTCAAAATGAAAATTCTTAACTCAATATTATTTTTTCTGAATTTTAATAATAATTAATTTCAATTTGAAATTCTGAGTTTTAATTTATATATTCTGAATTAAATTGCAAGAATATTGGGATTTAAAAATAATGTATTAAAAATAAATTATCTCAATTGGCTCACAGTGGTTCCAAACACAAAAAACATGGTAATAAATATAGATGTTTTAAACTACTGGTCCAATCGGGAAATGGTGTTCCCAAAAATTGAAAAGCGGGAGCTAACCTTTAAGGAAAATGTTTCTGTGGTCACCCTGTTTTAACACAGGGTGTGCTACAGGGTGTCAAAGTTGACCATCTCGAGTATGAAAGAGCTTTAAAGGGGTATAACTTCTATAACTATGCATCGATTTTAGTGTTTTTTGGACTTTTTTAAATCTAGGTTACGAGACAAAGCAAAAACATGCTTCATGTACCATAGTAACTCTTACAGTTAAAAAAATATTTCACTTTGAATTTCAAAATCTTCATTTTTCGCCTTGACTTTTTTAATAGTTTTGCCAATAGATTATTCATTTTTCAAAGAAAATGCTCAAAATTTTTTCAAGTCATTCTAATGACCTTTCTTAAACTCCTAAAGAAAACTTTTTTGAATTATCTTAAGCCGTTTCGCAGTGATACTATTTTAAACTCAAAAATTAAAAGTGTGTTCTGAAAAATGGGGTTTTTTGGTCAGATAAGGGGTAACTTCACACACCTTTATATATATTTTGCTGATATTTTTTGGATTAGTTTTTTACATAGTTTGATAGAGTAGACTTCAAAAATGCTTAATGGTATAGTTTAAAGCATTTTTGGATATGCACCCTACGTCCAGCATTGGTCGAAAATGATGAATTTTTGAACGGAATTCTATGTTTATGACCGTGATAAAAAAAAGTCACGCCACTTAGACACGATTTGAAATTTTTATACTGTAAAGAGATTTATTCTAATGAGTTTGCCACTTCATTTGCCGCCGCCCGCTCAAAAACGTAGCCTGGAGAGCAAATTTTGTGGAAAAAGTCATTTTTTCAAAAGCCTTTTTTTGATTTATAAAAAAAGCGTACTTATATTATCAATTTCAGCAAGATTTTATTTTATTTTTAATAAAACGTAAATAATTGTCCTACATTCCAAAAATCTTTTCGATATTGCTTATGGTTATTTTTACATAAAACATCAAAGTTCAATGTAGTATATCTAACTATAATTAATTGTACATTTATTGGCTTTTGCTTTCGGTAATGTTAAAAAATTTAAATAATTTCAGAAATTTTTTTACATATTATTAAATTAGACTTAGTTATCAATTCAACGATGCATAAATCGTTTATCTAGTGTAATAAATGAATTCAAACTATTGCGCTTAAATCAGGCATTTCAGGTCAAATTGCAGTATTTAACAAATTTATATATTCAGGTATACAGAGCGTGTTGCATTATATTTCTCTAAAAGGGTTACGGGTTTTTTTATTTTTTTAATACTATTTCAAAAACCTAATAAGATATAAATGCAGGTAGAAAATGCGTTTTATGATGTAACATTTGCATAACATATTGTTTTAATGGGCTAATATAATGCGTTTTTTTTTATTTTACCTATTTCAGTTTTTTGTTTTTACAAATCCAGTACCTGCTCGATTTTTTGTTTATAAAAAAACAAATATTTGTAATATATAAGCGTAGTAATTTTAAAAGGAGGTTATTTGAGTTAAGCAGTCATGGAGGTTACAATAAAATATAGCTCCCTTTGTAAAGTAATTTGGGATACTCTTGCCAATACTGATATACGATCGGAAAAAATAGGAAAACTGATTGATACCATTGTCTACTCGTATGGCTTAAATATAAAGCCAGATGAAATTGAAAATTTTTACAAAATTTATGAAAAAAGGATTAAAGATTCCGATTATTCTATACAAAAATTTATGAAGAAGAGTCAAGATTGGCTTAATAAGGAGATGTCAGTAGTTATTGAACAGAAAAAAAGGGGCCGCCCTAAAAAAGATTATGAAGAGGTCCAGATTAGGACTAAGAAGGTAAAACAGGAAGAAATGATTAACACACACTCCGCTAATGAAATAAAGGATTCTTTTAAAGCAGCTTTGACACGTATACAGCCTAAAGAAACAGGGAAAATTGTCGACGTCCTACCAACTGCGTCTCCTAAGCGTTTGAAGCGCATGATACAAAGTATTCCAACACCAAAATCATCAACTTCCTTTACCAGTGAAGATGCATTAGCTCTTTTTCTAAATTTGGGGTTAACGAGAAATAAATATGGTATTTTAAGAAAAGCTCTCATTGAAAAAGGATATGATATTTTTCCTAGCAGTAAAGCAATAAAAGAAACAAAAGAAAATATTTTAAAACCAATAACATCCCCAGTGCATGCCTCTATTGAAGGCGCAAAAGTTGAACTATCACAGTTAATTGACAATACTGTTTCTAGAATTATGTCCACATTTAGCAGCAAAGATATTGAAAGATGCAAGCAATCTGATGTCGTGTTAATGTTCAAATGGGGCTGTGATGGCACATCTGGGTTTTCCGAATACAAACAACCATCTGGAAGCAGCAAAGAAAAAAGTTTTTCATCAATTTTTATGGCTTCTTTTGTGCCGTTAAGAATGCGGTTGTATAATAAATTACCTTCAACCTCGTCTGCAAATGATATATGGACGAATTTAACCCCTGGATCTAAATTTTTATGTCGTCCAATACGATTTGAATATGTAAAAGAAGACATGATTTCAACACAAAGTTTAGTAGATTCAATAGAAAGGGAAATTTCGAGCTTGTCTCCACTTTACGTGGAAATATCTGGACAAGTTATTAAAGTTTCATTTCAACCACAACTTACAATGATTGATGGAAAAGTTGCAAATGCAATTACAGACACAACATCTACTTGGAAATGTAATATATGTGGAAAATTAAGTTCACAGTTTCATGAAGATAGTGATACAATTTCTATGAACGAAAACGCTCTGAGGTTTGGGATATCGCCACTTCATGCCAGAATAAGATTTATGGAATATTGTTTACACCTCGCATACGATCTCAAATACCGCCTTATTCCAGGAAACCTAAGCCTTTCCGTAAACAAAAACACTGATCTACACAACATGAGAAAAGAAGAGAAGAAAAGAATTCAAGATGAATTTAAATTAAGACTTGGATTAATCATTGATACGCCCCTTCAGGGGTTTGGAAGTTCCAATGACGGAAATACAGCAAGGCGTTTTTTCGAAGATCCAGAAACTACCTCCTCAATTACGGGTCTCGATAAAAACCTACTAAAACGTTTTAAAGTTATATTAGCAGTCATTAACAGTAAAAAACCTATTAATGTGGCTAAATTTAAACTCTTTGCCAATGAAACAAAAGACATTATACTCACCATGTACTCTTGGAGGCCAATGACACCAACAGTACATAAAGTATTAGCTCATGCCAAAGAAATAATAGAAAACAGTATGTTGCCTTTAGGCGAACTGACTGAAGAAGCCCAGGAGGCCAGAAATAGAGACGTCAAACATTTTAGGCTTTTTAACACACGTAAGTGCTCCAGAATAGCTCAAAATTCCGATTTGATGGAATTTTTATTAATATCATCGGATCCAGTACTTTACTCCATAAGAACAAAATGGTTACCAAAAATAAGCATAGACATTGAAAAGGAAGATTCTGAATCTATGCATATAAACGACCTTTTAACTTTTGATACTTCAGACTACTTTGTAGAAAATGTGTAGTCCTTAGGAATATATTCATATTTTTAGCACAATTACTACTGTACCAGTTAAATTTAATAAAACCTTATCTTTAGAACAAAAAAAAAACATTATTTTGTCTTTCAAATAAATGAATATATGGTAGTTATTTACCTGTTTTATATGGAAAATTAGAACAATATATTATGCAAATGTTACATCATAAAACGCATTTTCTACCTGCATTTATATCTTATTAGGTTTTTGAAATAGTATTAAAAAAATAAAAAAACCCGTAACCCTTTTAGAGAAATATAATGCAACACGCTCTGTATACCTGAATATATAAATTTGTTAAATACTGCAATTTGACCTGAAATGCCTGATTTAAGCGCAATAGTTTGAATTCATTTATTACACTAGATAAACGATTTATGCATCGTTGAATTGATAACTAAGTCTAATTTAATAATATGTAAAAAAATTTCTGAAATTATTTAAATTTTTTAACATTACCGAAAGCAAAAGCCAATAAATGTACAATTAATTATAGTTAGATATACTACATTGAACTTTGATGTTTTATGTAAAAATAACCATAAGCAATATCGAAAAGATTTTTGGAATGTAGGACAATTATTTACGTTTTATTAAAAATAAAATAAAATCTTGCTGAAATTGATAATATAAGTACGCTTTTTTTATAAATCAAAAAAAGGCTTTTGAAAAAATGACTTTTTTCCACAAAATTTGCTCTCCAGGCTACGTTTTTGAGCGGGCGGCGGCAAATGAAGTGGCAAACTCATTAGAATAAATCTCTTTACAGTATAAAAATTTCAAATCGTGTCTAAGTGGCGTGACTTTTTTTTATCACGGTCATAAACATAGAATTCCGTTCAAAAATTCATCATTTTCGACCAATGCTGGACGTAGGGTGCATATCCAAAATGCTTTAAACTATACCATTAAGCATTTTTGAAGTCTACTCTATCAAACTATGTAAAAAACTAATCCAAAAAATATCAGCAAAATATATATAAAGGTGTGTGAAGTTACCCCTTATCTGACCAAAAAACCCCATTTTTCAGAACACACTTTTAATTTTTGAGTTTAAAATAGTATCACTGCGAAACGGCTTAAGATAATTCAAAAAAGTTTTCTTTAGGAGTTTAAGAAAGGTCATTAGAATGACTTGAACAAATTTTGAGCATTTTCTTTGAAAAATGAATAATCTATTGGCAAAACTATTAAAAAAGTCAAGGCGAAAAATGAAGATTTTGAAATTCAAAGTGAAATATTTTTTTAACTGTAAGAGTTACTATGGTACATGAAGCATGTTTTTGCTTTGTCTCGTAACCTAGATTTAAAAAAGTCCAAAAAACACTAAAATCGATGCATGGTTATAGAAGTTATACCCCTTTAAAGCTCTTTCATACTCGAGATGGTCAACTTTGACACCCTGTAGCACACCCTGTGTTAAAACAGGGTGACCACAGAAACATTTTCCTTAAAGGTTAGCTCCCGCTTTTCAATTTTTGGGAACACCATTTCCCGATTGGACCAGTAGTTTAAAACATCTATATTTATTACCATGTTTTTTGTGTTTGGAACCACTGTGTGGCTGTAGCCTTTAACGTATTTGTACGCTGGCAAAGAATATTTTTCATTTCATAAAAATTTATAAATTTGCTTCATCATATTAATAAATCGTAATACAGCATTTATGAAACATTTCATGGAAAGCTATGAAACTTCTTCATATTTATGAAATATTTATGAAATGTTTCATTAATATGAAGAGCCTATTATTAATTCGCTTTTTTATGATACAACTGCATCATATTTGAGAAGTGTTGCATTGGACGAAAATCAAGGCTTTGAAAACTCTTTTCCTGCAAATGTCACATGTCAAATAATAGCCCAGGTAGAAATTGCCAAACGTACCAAAAAAAAAAAAAAAATAGTACTGGCAAACTACTGCTATTTTTGTGAAATCCACCGTATTAAAAATTACTAAAAGAACAACTAATATTGAACTAGGAAAACTATATTTTGTTTGCAAAGCATTTGTTTTGCAAGTACTCTGCCCAATATTACAACTAATTAGAAACATTTTTTTAATATTCTATTATATTTCACACATTTAAATATGGTGTATAACACCGTGCAACAGTAGTTTCCACACATGTACAAATAAATATATACGTGAAGCAGAGACTATATGTATATAGTTAAACTGTGTTTTCAGTTTTTCGCCATCACGTGAAAATTAATTTTAAAAGGACATTGAAGGACAAGTGTAGGGCCTGTGGGGAGGAAGAGGAGACCTTGGAACACTATCTTTGTGAATGCCCGGCATTTGCCGGGATCCGGGTCGAAATATTATCCAGTGACAAAATATCCACATTGGGGGATCTTAGGGGCATAGAATGGAAGATGTTGACGAATTTCGTCAGTACGACGGAGTTCCTGGGGTGGGAAATAGACAAGGGACCGATTTTTAGAGCGCACAACAAGCCGTCATTCTGGCTTAAGTGTAAGTCCTCAGGGACTTGAGTCGGATTAGGGAAGCATTTCCCTTCTCCGAATCCTCTTTTCGACCTAACCTAACCTAAGTTTACATTTTTCAAAAAAAAAATTAAAATACTTGTAGTCGTACTCGTACTGATCAATAATTTAAAAAATTTCATTTAAAAATGAAATCCTTCAATGATAAAAAAATTGTTCAAAATAAAATATTTTATGGATATACTGAAAAATATGTCTTAAGTTCATCAATTTAACTTTTTTTGTTAGGTTGTACCAAAAATTTAAAGTTTTCCTATACAAACAAATATATAATATTTTCCATGTGGAGTTTTGTTGACGTAACACTACAAAAGATACATTTTTAATATAATTAGTAAGCCATACATAATTGACCAATAAAACTTCCTAATTTAGATAAAAGTTTAACTTTCATTTAGAAAAAAGTTAAAAAATTCAAAGTAAAAAAAATAATAAAAAAGCAAATAAAACACTTTGTTTTCGTTACTACTAAAATGCGAAAGCATTAAAGATGTGACACATGTAAATCATTTTGTGGTAAAAAAAAATATATAGATTTTTGTGTTGTAAAACCATTTTTGAGCTCAAAAACAATTTCTGTGGTGAAAAAGGCACTAAGGTGGTGAAAATAGAATATTACTCACCTCTATCGTCTGTTAAAAATAATTTATTTGCCAGATGAATACAGATGAATTTTTACTGAAATACGTTTAGAGGTACCTTCGCATTTTTACTCATAACTTTTAAATTGCTGAACCGATTTTGGTAATTTTTAATACCCAAATGCTCGCAGGACCTAAATTTGAACTACACTCAAAAAAAATAAGCTTGCAGAAAAGTTAGTAAAACATCTTGTAAATCAGGTATACTATTTTTCAGCAAATTTTTCGATAAAATTATGTTTTAAACTAAAATTTTAGTTATACTTACTCAGCACTTAACTGTTTTGAACAATGTCTTACTAATATTTTACTAATGTTTTACTGATTTATTTTGCTAAAAAATTGTCTTGATTAGTACATCAATAGTGTGAAAGACAACCAGACTGAAAGATATACGCAGAATGAATTAGATGTCGCGGCATGTCACGATGTAGTAGTGTCGAGGAAAATTATACTAAAAAGTACAGCACAATATAACATAAAAAACAACCATGGAAGATTTTTGTATCTGTTTTTCATACATAAAACAAAATTGTGGATTAAAACAACTTAAATTTCGCATTGTCACCGACTTGTGAAAGTAATTGTCTATTAATTAAAGAAAAGACAAAATAAAATATTTAAATTTAATAAAGATTAAATGTGTATTTGTAAACTAAATGTTTATATATATTAATAATCTTGTGTGGTCAAATTGCAAACAAATATGCAATAAGTAGACAGACTAAAGCGAAAGACAAAGACATACATCTTTGGTAGATTTTTCTGTTTCCTTTTTCTAATTGCGAAAAAGGGTTGTATATGTTATATTTTGTTCCTTTAAAAGATAGCATCATTTAGACAATAATTGATGAAAGTAGTTCAAAGATAATTTCGTTTATGTTATATATAAAAATATGTTTTATTATTTTCAGCAAATAAATTAACTAAAGTATATTTTTTTTACAAATTTTTTAAGTTTTTTCAGTCTACTAATGTTCAGAAAAATTTTATTAATTTTTAGCAAGGGTTTTTTAATTTCTAATCTACTAAGTATTAGCAAAACTTTTGCTGAATCTACTAATTTTGTTGCTAAAAATCAGCTCGCTGATTTTCATCAAAAGATTTTGCTGACAGTAGCATTTTTTTTGCAAGCACCCTCCTTAAGAATCATCAAAGATATTGATATATTCAATTTTTAGAAATTATTTTTAAAATCAGCAAAGGCTCTCACATTTCATTTGCTATTTATGCTAATATATTGTTTTAGTCACATCAAATCTGAAGTATTGAATTTTTTAAAAATTTAAAGTGCTGTAATTTTTTGTTGTTTTTTTCTTAAATATTTCAAATATTAAATTACGCTTCTTGGCGAGTACACGAAATTCTTATCGAGTTCGTTATTTAACCTAACAAGAATCTCTAGAAATTCTTAGAATATTGTCCACTTAATTTTCCTTAGGCAAGAAAGAAATCCGGATAGCGACTGGCCTGAAACAAATTATTTTTTACAATTTCTTAAATAAGTTTTATAATTTAAATTATTAAATATGCTCATCCATTTAATTACTATTAATGTTTATCTCGATAAATATAAATTTTAAGTGGTGTTTATTGATTATAAAGCTAGCTCTGGACTGAAATTTATTTCACCACAAAATTTTATAACTCTTTGATTAAAACTATCAGTTTTGTTAGCAGATTTGTTGAAATGTCTAACAATAATGTTTTTACTTATAGTAATAATAATATATAGACGATCCAATTATATTAAATTATATCCAATTATATTAAATAAGATATAATCTTATATTATAACGTATAATTTCATTAAAATGTATGAGGACAAAATTAGGATAAAACCTTATCAAATCACTTATTATTGTATCTAAGTTAATCTAATATGCTGCAATAAGATATGATTTGATACAATTTAATCGGTCCATTTTCGGATGAAGTTTTTTTTATAGAAATCGAAAAAAATCATTTGGCTCCACAGTTTCACCTTCGTAAGAAAACTGTAGAAATAATATTACTCACATAAATTAGATATAATTTGATAAAATTGTTGAGAAAAACTAGGAAATGTTTCTTCTTTTATTCTTTTTAGTTTAAACGAGCTTAAGATCATTTATTTATTAATTATTTATTTCCAATATTTTGTCTGCGCATTGGGTGACTTCTTCAGGGAACAAATATTACAATTTGAAAAACAAGTTTTAATAAATTTTTTTAAAAAAGTCAGGAAATCAAAAAAAATATTTTCTGTCAATATGAAAAATAAAAATGTCCCAGAAATCAAAATTAAATAAAACTAAAAATATCACAGAAAACAAAAATAATTATAATAATATTTAAAATCTTAACTAGAATATTGAAATACAAGTTAAACATCATACAAATTATCTTAGTTTCTATTAACTAAATGTGTGTAATTTTGTGCAACATTTGCTGTGTCTGTCTTATAGTTAATGCGTTGTGCCACACATACATTTTTTTTACTTGGGTAATTACAGATTTTAAGTTTTTTTTTTTTTTTTTTTTTTGAAATAATACAAAATGTTTTGCTTTTTGATCTCATCGCATATCTAATTTATATATAATTTAATATAATTTGATGATACCACACATAAATTTTTTTTTACTTGGGTAATAATAGCTTTTAACTTTTTTTTTTTTAGAAAGAATACAAAAAGTTTTGCTCATTCTTTTGATAATAAGTACATAACAATTTTGAAAACTATGCTAACAGCAGACATTTTTGGCTCCCTGTTATTCAAAAAACAAATTTTCCGCTCTTTTGTTGCACAAAAAATAAAACTTGTAATCAAATCTAATCAAAGTCAAATAATAATAATTTTGTTAAGGCACATTTTTTCACATAACAGATCAAAACAAAATTTAAGCCAAACATTTTAGAATGTACGAGTATGAATATTTTTTGGGAGTTCAGCCAAAAGTTGATGTAAGTAGTTGTTTGTTAAACTAATTTAAAATTTTTATGATGATGTTTTGTTGTGTTATGCATATTTTATATATGCTAAAGTGAACTGTGTGGTACTGTTCTAGTTGAAAGATATTTATGTAAAATGTTTGCTGAGTATTTAAGTGCCTGTAAAATTGTGACTTTTTTTCTTTCTGTATTGAACTCATATTATGACTATACGTAAGAGCTTTGGACTGTGCTTTAAAGTAAACTAAAAACTCAATGAAATTTTGAATTTTTATTATGCTGGTATATATGTGATAACCATTTTAAATTAGAGTAAAATTGGCAAACATTTTCGAAAAACCTCTCATATTAAAATTAAAAATAAAATCCTAGCAGACTTTAATAAGAAGTTAATATTTTTGCTTTATCTCAAATGAAATTTGAAGTATTTTATGTCACTGTGTAAACATATGAAAAATTGAAACTTAAATGTGTTCTGCTATTTAAAAATCATTCTTCGTTGGCAATTTAAAATTCATAATAATATCAATATGAAAGATTCTGACAAAGCTTTTGAATATGATAAAATGAACCATAACCTCCCAAAACATCAGCATCATAGACGATTACATATCTACATATATGCAACATGATCACAGTTTAAAAAATACGTGCAGAAAACACAATACGAATTTACCTCTTTTGTCCTGTTTGGGTCAAAATTACCCAATTTTGAAAAACAAAGATAAAAAACGTAACCAAAAACTGCTGCTTTCCAGTAAAATTCAACTTTATTATATTTATTTCGTAAAAATTTTATTTATGTAAAAAAACTTACTTGGTTTTCATCTCTGAACAAATGTATTTTTTGCATGCATCTGTTATATTTGGATAAGTTACACCCAATATTATATTTTCACATTTTTACAACTATTATTAAGGAAACTATACAGTGGTGAATTTGAATGAAAGTTGAATATGTTGCAAGGGGCAAAAAAATGTTAGACTCGTATTTTTTTTTGGTTCGTAATCTCAAGTTTAGGGATATAAAGGGGGATCAAAAATCATCCAATTTTATAACGTTTTTTAATATATTTCTTATATAAACAATTCTTCTTCTTCTTCATTTCCGCTTAACTCTCTGTGGAGCATAGGCCCTCTACAAAATTTCTCCAAGATATTCTGTCATTCGCTAGTAGTTTTTACTCGTTCCAGCTTCTTCCGCTGTGTTCAATATCTTTGAGCAAGCTTCTTTTCCAGGTGGTCTTTGGCCGACCTCTTCTTTTGGTGCCTTGTATGTTCCAATCTAGTGCTTGACGGCTTATTTCATCAGGGTTCTTCCTAAGCGTGTGACCGACCCATTTCCATTTTCTTCTCTTTATAAAAATGGGAATGGGATCAATGTGGCATTTTCTATACAATTCTTCATCGCTTATGACGTTTGGCCACCAAATTTTCAGTATATAACGCAAGCAACGGTTTGTAAAGGCCTGCAGTTTGCAGTTCAGTGCTACTGTTATCAGCCAGGTTTCGCAGCTATAAAGCAAACCTGATAGAACGTTTGACTTGAAAATATTTATCTTAGTTTTGACCGATTTAATATTGGATTTCCAAATGTTCCGCAGCTGAAAGAACGCACTATTTGCCTTTCCAATTCTGTGTTCGATGTCTGATTTAGCACTTTCTTCTGATGAAACCATGCTTCCCAGATAGCAAAATTTATCAATAAATTCAACCGGTTCGTTGCCGATGAAAAAAGGGTCTTTGTTTGTGGCTCTTATTTTCATTGCCTTCGTTTTCCCAGTATTAATTTTCAGACCCACATTTTCAGAGTGGAAAACAAGATCATTATGTTTTGATTGTATATCCGAATGCTTGGTGGACAAAAAACATATATCGTCAGCATAGTCTAAGTCCTCGATATGACCGGTCAAAGTCCATTGGATGCCACGTCTATGATTAGCAAGTGTGTCATCCAAAACCTTGTCTATAACAAGCAGAAAAAGTAGTGGGGGCAATAGACATCCCTGCCTTACACCTGATTTCGGTAGGAATGGTTCTGAGAGCCGATTATTATGCAAAACTCTACATTGAAAGCCATCATACTGAGCTCTTATTAGGTTGATTAGCTTGGTTGGAATACCAGTGTTCTGTAAGAGATCCCATATTTTGCAACGGAAAATAGGGTCAAATGCGGTGGTGTAGTCAACAATGACACACTTAAAATCTGGATAAAATTGAAAAGACAAAACAAACGCCCCAGATATAATTACGAAGTTGATTTGTACATAAATATTTCATAGATTACTTCCTCCAATTCTGAAGACATTCGGTTAGGAATTGCAAAAAATGTAAGAAATAAACAAAAGATGAAAACGAAAAAATTGCGCAAAAACGACATTTTTGCATGCAAGTGGCTAATGGCACTTTGAAAAAACAAGTTACGATTTTGTTTACTAGAATTTGAAGTATGGCTATAAAATATTTGGTATGTTGAAAATATTCTTACTGCTCAAAACACTAATGTATGGTTTGACATTGGAATTAGAATATTTACTTTTCGGAAGATTTTGTCAATGCCATTTTGTTTTTTTTTTTCACAAAGAAAGATCAATAAAAAAACTTACCCTGACCCAGACTATCACAAATACAGACGTTGTATGGCATCGTACTTTTATTGGTAAAACTACTAATAAAAAAAAACAGCAATCAATTTGTTGAAGTTTACGTAAATAGAAAGCTATTATTCGCCTAGAAATAGTAATAGCAAAAATTTTGCGATGTGCTCCGCAAAATATGCCAACAGTTTTTATATTTATTAAGATATTAAACTTTTTTATTTGTTTCTTACAGCTCAATAAATTACTTTTAATTTTACTTATCATCTGAAAAAGTTCTCATTAATCGTTTGGGAAATATTTATTTTACGCTCCTAGAGTTGCAAAAATCAAAAAAAAAAAAAAAAACGGAAATGCTGGAACGTCCTGATGTACACACATATTTTTGAATATACCAGTGTATATGCCTTTAACATACCTTTCGTTTGATACCCAATTTGGCTATAGTTTAACAACTTCAAGAATGACCCACTTATAATCTGGATTCACAAATGCTTTATTAACATTTTGGGGATAAGTGGCACATAATAAAAAAAAATTTTGTTTCATAGCTTTTTTTTGCACATAATCCATTTCAGAGACCCTTCAAAAGATCTGAAAAAATTCTCAAAAATCTTTTGTGTCATCAGTATTGATATTCCCATTGGGAGACTTCCATTGTTAGTTAGTAAGAGCAGTATTTTGTTCTAAATCTGGGAATATCTGCCAAATCTGCACACAGAAAAAAATTTAGCTATTTGCCAACTGAAATTCGGTTATTACGACTCAAATTCGGTTACTACGAATTTCAGATGCTTGGCGCAACTTAACACTAGTTTTCACAACAAAGTTTGGTTAATTCAACTACATTTTAGTAGCAACACCCAAAATATTTAGAAATCTAATATAAATATCATTGTACTAACTGAATTTATAAGTTGTTACTATTAATATACACTTTTCGATTCGGTTGACATTTTATTTCTCTGCATGTGTGTATACAAAAGTGATTTTTTATCTGAGTGTATATATGCGAAATTGCGGTAAAAAAATTTCGCATCGATTAAATAGACTAAACCATTTTAAATTTTAGAAAACATTTTACATTTAGCTTTGTTATAGCACAAAAAAAGTTTATTCAATTTAATTTGCAAAGCGAGTAATATAATACTCCTTGGGAGATGTTTTGCAGCATTAAATGGACAGTCTTTTCCCTATTACAAGCCATTAATAAATTCATCAATGAAAATGCTCATTTTTAATCATTCTTAATAAGCTGTATCTACAAATATATACAACCAATTAACCACTTATATTATAAAGTGAATTTTTAATGAAACTGAATAATTTTTAATTTAATTATCATTTTATGGAAATTTAATTTTCCAATGACTTTATAAATTTTGTGATTTGCATTGCTTTTTTAAGGCCTTAGTCGTGTAGTCAGTTGATGTAGTCAGCAAAATATTCGCATTTATTAACAGTTACATATTGACTACTTGGATAACAGCTTTTTATTTCGGTTTTATACCATTATCGTACCGGTATCAGTGTTTCGTTTGCGGTATACAGTAACCGATAACTCAAAAAAAACTGTAACTGTAGCCGTAACCGTAACCATAACCATAACCATAACAGTAACCTTAACCGAAATAAATATACAAATTATGCCGCTACGGAAACCGTAACCGTTATTCGTTTCGGTTGCCATCCTTCCTATAAAGTTTGAACATTTTTTTGTTAAACATTTTTACACAATCGAGGTGGGTAAAAATGTTTAAAATTTTAAAATAGGAGTGGAGAAAAGCTTGTTTGAAAGTATAAACTTCTGTTTGCGGTAAAAAAACATATTTTGGGTAAAAAACTATTTTTGTGGTGTAAACTTTATTTTTGTGGTGAAAAAAAAAATGTTAATAACAAATTTGAGGTGAATTTTAAACATAACTCACCTCTTAGCGTCTGGTGAAAAAATATACGTTATATATTATACACCAGAGGATAGTATGAAATTATACTAATATAAAGCAATTTGTATGGAAACTTTAGAGGTACCTTCACATTTTTACTCATAACTTTTGAACCGCTGGACCGCTTTTGCTTACCTTCAATAATGCTTAATAATTTAGGTAAGCAAGTTAGCAACGTTTTTGCGCCGTGATCGTTACATGGATGTCTCTAAATCGGCATAGAATTTTATAAGGATTAAAAACGTGCATCCTTTATGGGGTTTAAGACCTATATTCTGAAGTGTTACAAACCAAATGACAAACTAATATATATCCTCATCATATATGGTGGAGGGTATGATAAAAAATTATTGTTTGCTTGTATAAACCCAGAAAACAGATTCGGTAGTAGCAACCGTATTTGTAGCCAATCGAATTATTCGGTTGTTGCTATTGAATTTGTTGGTAATTATCACCAAATTTATGATGATATAATAAAAATTATTTTATCGTGCCAGTATTTCGTTTTTTTTCAATCGAATGATTTTTATTAAAACTGTAGAATTCGGTTGCAACTACCGAATCATTGCATTGGCAACAAATACGGTTGCTACTACTGAGTCTGTTTTTTTGGGTGTAGTGACTGCCAAAAATTGTTTTTGTTACTTAGACGAAAAGAAAATATTAAGTAAACAAACAAAGACAGGAAATCAATAATAAACAGAAACTACGTTAGATCTATTTGTGGTAACAGGATGTCTTAAAATTAAGTAACTTGTGTGTGTAAGTTTTTGGTGATAATTGAATAAGAAAAACTTACTTCGGAAATGAAAATATAGATTTAATATTAGATGTGCGATTACAATAAACAAATATGAGTTTTTATGGTGTATTGTATTGCGTTTTAAAGCGCACACATTTCAAACATTTCACTCTCGACCCATCAAAATGCTTAATTTTTACAATCAGAATAGAACACAATTTTATCACATATTGCATTTTTTTTTAACTTATGCGTTTATACAATATTGTTATGGCAGGCCGGGTTCGAATCTCAGCCAACACGAAAGAATTTTTTATTAAATATTTTGTTTAATAACTAAATTTTTTAATTATTTACTTTTTTTATTTAATAATATTTATAATAATATTGTTTTTTTTATGAATTTAAGGTTAAAAAATTTTGAAATAGAAAAAATCAAATATTTTAACCTAAAATGCTAAAAAAAAATTTAATTATAATACAAAAAATAAAAAAATTTTGTTCCAATGATGGTTTGAACCTGGGACCTTCTGCATCAGAAGCCAGCACACTACTCATCGGCTACCAAGGCGAGCATTTTCATGAGATAAATAAAACGAAAAAGAAACAGGGCAAAAACAACACTGAAAATAATTTGAGTGCTCTAAAATTACACTTTTTGACTTTTTTTACCAATATTTTTAGAGTGTTCACCTTATTTTAGAGTGTTAACCCTCTCAGAGCATACACCTTATTTTACAAAAGAACACAAAACAGAAAATTTGAGGGCAAAGGTAAAAAAAATTAGACATTTCTGTTAGAAAAGAAATCGCCATTAGTTTTCTTGAAAACCTTAAGTTTGTATATCCATTTTTTATTCAGTAGACAAGTTATTTATTTCCTTTTAAAAATTATCATTTCAGCAATGTACACAAAATTAAAATCTAAAAATTTTAAATTCCACTTCATTATTCAAAATATTTAAACCTGATAGATTTGTTTTGCAAAATTGTTCTTAGTAACCCCAAATGTATAATCAAGAAAAACTTTTCGAGTGACCGCACATTTGGACTAAATTTTGTTCGCACAAAACTTTCGATATTCATAACAAACTTGATTTTGATAGCAGGGAAAGCTGTTGTTTACGGTTTAAATGATTTGTCCAGCTGACTCAGCGTCGACGAAAATTTTAGCAAACCATATCATTAGCTGATACTACCGTATACCACGGTAGCGTGCAAATGTATTGGCAACTTTTGGCTAAAAGGATATCCTTATGAAAATTGTATGCAAATATCTGACTGCTTAGTGAACGGTTATTACAGCTTGTTGCTGTTTTATATACATTTATTAAAATTGATACGGGAAAAAGTTTTTTTTTACGTACAATAGAAAATTTGAATTTTGATTTTTTACTTGCAGCTGAAAAGTTTAAAAAAATGTTGAATAAATTTTTCCACTCTACAGCACACAATTTCAAAGAAGAAAAGTAGTTGTAAAAGAAACACAAAAAAAAGAAAAACTCGATACTACTTTATTTCCTTTTTTCAACTAACAAAAACGAGTCTTACTTGTAAACCACGTTTAGATTACAACTAAAACATACAATTTATCTAATAAGAAACTAATAAACTTGCAATGCTAATATCATATGATCCATTTAATATAAAAATCAAATAAAAATTCATAGTTCATCTAAACACGCTATTAGAAAACTTTTTCTTTTCTTATTCTTGTTAAAGAAAATTTCCTTTGTAAGTGGATAAATTGAAAATGTTTTCTAATATTTTTATAAGTAGTACAAAAAGTTTAATAAGGTGCTTTTGACTGAAGTATTTTGAAAACTAAACTTTAGCTAAAGGAACAATCTTTACACTCCTTTATGTTCAGCATTTGTTAAGTGCTTGTATATTAATGGATAATAATATACAATTTGGGAATACAAAATTCTACAAGTTCTTCGTTTATATTTCCTTCTTCTATTTTATTTTTTTTTTTTACTGTTTTCACTCATGCTTTAATATTTTTCCGAAAAAACACGCTCAAGATATAATTGCCATTTAATAAATTTATCAGATCTATAAAAAAAAATTTTTATAACGAATGCGGAGTGAAATATGAACTGACTTTTTAACAGAAACAGAAACTGTTACTTGAGGTACCCATATTAGGGTGGGGCGATTTGAACATCTTAATGGGCGCTTCGCGTTTCTGATTCTTGGGATTGTACTGAGCAAAAAAGTCCACTAGGCCATACGTCTACGGTGAAAATCGAGCTTCTACATTTTGACTTTTTAGCCGTATTTGTGAAAGTAACAATGTGTGGGATGGACATATCTCAGGAAGTAGGAGGAGCTTATCCAAGAATATGGTATCAATCTCTTCTTTGGAAGATTCTCTAGCAGATTAATGCATCAATCATATTTGTGGGTGGTGTTTAAGGTGTTCATTTTTAATTTAAAAATAGGGCTTTTTTTGCCGTATTTTGTGAAAGTAACAATGTGTGGGATGGACATATCTCAGGAAGTAGGAGGAGCTTTTCCAAGATTATGGTATCAATCTTTTCTTTGGAAGATTCTCCAGCAGATTAATGCATCAATCATATTTTTGGGTGGGGTTTAAGGGATTAATTTTTAATTTCAAAATGGGCTTTTTTGCCGTAAAGTCAAAATGTGGAAGCTCGATTTTCACCGTAGACGTATGGTCTAGTGGACTTTTTTTCTCAGTACAATCCCAAGAATCAGAAACGCGAAGCGCCCATTAAGATTTTTTTCCTTCCATACTAATCGCCCCACCCTAACCCATATATTGCAAATATATTGCCAGTATTATTGTTATTTTGCCCTACATAGTGCAATAAGATGAACAATACTTTTGCACAAAATATGGCACCACTTTTTTGTTCTCTTGTGCAGGGATATAAAAATTGTACAATGTAGCCAACATACTATAAAATATTGTTCACATTTATTGGTTGGACAACAAGAATCAAAACATTTTTAATTGTTTCCAATGTATTGTACAACCTTCCAATATGACATAAACACTGATAATATTTTGTAAAATAGCAAAAGTTGCTCAAGACTATTGCGTAAGGTTTATACCTTTTTATATTCGGCCTTATTATGAGTGTCGTTCTCGTATTTCGACAGTTGTCGTAGTCGTTGTCGTTTTCAATATTTTTTGGTATCATGTAAAATTTTCGACAACGACATTTTTGTAATTGATTTTTAAAAAAGGTTGGTTCATAATTATCACCATTTTAAATGTTTATGAGCATTAAACACGTAAATTTAAATACAAATTATTGTTTGTCAAATACATTTTAAAAAAGAAAAAAAAAATATGTTAAGTGTTGCTGCATTTTCATCTTCTAAAGATGAAGAGGAATAGACTACGGCTGAGTTAAATGCCAATCAAAGACAATTACGCCAACAGTCGAACATATTAGCCATGCCGAACTCCACTTAAGTAAATATAAAATAAATGTATTGGTTATTTTCTTTCATTTGTTAGATATTTTCGTTTAAATAAGGAGGCTTTTTAATATGGCCTGGAAAGAATTCAGCCTAAATTAAAAGAACACGTAAGAATCACAAGTTTGTTAAATATTTTAAAACTTTCAGCAACAGTGCGGCTAATCGCCGAGGGTAGTTATTAAAAGGGTGCTGGCAATGACTACAACATCAGCATGTGCCAATCATCAGTTAGTATTGTTAGTATGATGAACTTTGCCCAAAATGGATTTATTTTCCAACGGAGGATGGAACCCACATAAATATTACATCACCACAAAAAGAGGAACAATTCAAATATAGATATTTTTAAATTTTTTCCATTTTTTTTCAGTTTGTCGTGAACAAAAACTTTAACGATGATTTTTTTAATATTTTATATTTAAATACGCCACTGGTGGTACCGGAAATTGTAAAAGAATAGTAAACAGTGATACATTCTGTCGTTTTTCGACAACCATAATACCGATTTTTAAAAACGACTTATTTACGAGACGACAACGACACTCATAATAAGGCCGATTATACCTTTAGGTATAATAGACTTATATTTTTTATATCTTAAGTTTTTAAGACTTTTTGAATTGCATTTAACAAAAATAACTAAAAGATTTTTATTTATTTGTTTTAGTGTGGATTATTTTCATAAAATTTTAATATTAATTTTAGACCTTCTGCTTCATTTACTGATATGATGTCTTCTATTTTTAATCTATTGAACTGATCTCTTGCGATATAATTGAAAGAACAGTAGCGGTTCTTTTCTCATATTTTGTTTCGCTATTGTGATTTGCTTTTTTTGCAGCGATGTATAGAAACCTGTTCATTAGGGTGGGGCGATTTGAACATCTTAATGGGCGCTTCGCGTTTCTGATTCTTGGGATTGTACTGAGCAAAAAATTCCACTAGACCATACGTCTACGGTGAAAATCGAGCTTCCAGATTTTGACTTTTTAGCCATATTCTGCGAAAGTAACAATGTGTGGGATGGACATATCTCAGGAAGTAGGAGGAGCTTATCCAAGATTATAGTATTAATATCTTCTTTGGAAGATTCTCTAGCAGATTAATGTATCAATCATATTTGTGGGTGGGTTTTAAGGGGTTAATTTTTAATTTCAAAATAGGGCTTTTTTAAAGTAAAGTCAAAATCTGGAAGCTCGGTTTTCACCGTGGACGTATGGTCTAGTGGATTTTTTGCTCAATACAATCCCAAGAATCAGAAACGCGAAGCGCCCATTAAGATTGTTTTCCTTCCATACTAATCGCTTCACCCTACTGTTCATATTTCATTCCGCATACGTTAGTATTAAAACCTGTAACTTTTTTATATTAAAAGATAAATCGTATACATATGAAAAGTATTTTATCACGTTTTAACCATAAAGACGTTTTATGGTCAGTATGGTATTAGAGTGCAACAGATGATAAACGGGTCAATATAAAAAAACAATATTTAAAAAGAAAAGGTTTATTAAAAAAAATATTTTGTTTTTATAAATATATTTGGATTTTGTTTTTTCAATAAAATAATTTCCCCTTAGCGCCTAAGTGTATTTTGAGGGGCTAGCTGGCAATGATATCAAACTACATACGAATTTCCATTGTTTTTCATACTATCGGTCATTCCACCAAAAATCGGTAACTTTTTGAACTTGGGTCTCCCGATTTCAATTAAATTTTGCATTCAGGAACTCTTTCTTAAAGTTTGGCGTTTTTATTTGTTTCACGGTTCCACGGTTTTAAGCGCGATTTAGTTATTTATTTGAAAAATGAGAAATATGTTAAAAGTGTGTAATCTTGAATGTTCGTATACATCAGATCGTCTTTAATATACATCGGATCATCACCATTTAAATTGTAAAAAATCTTGTATTGAATATAAATAAAAAAAAACAACAATTTGTTTTGCTTTTTTAATTATCAAAATTAAAGGATTATATCTAAAAATCTAGTTTTTACAAGCCGTTTAAATGTCTCTCTTTTAAAAACTATAACCTAAGCCAATTTAGTAAATGGACTTGTATTTAAAACGCTTGTATTTAAAAACTAATTATTTCTTTTGAAAAAGTATTTTTATTTATAACACAGTGTAGACTATTAATTTCCTTTTTGTAGAGAGCCAACTGACCGTAGTCTTCTATTTGCCGTATTTTATGCTTCAAACCTCCAATCATGCTTTGGGCGACATTTATATGTATATATATTTTTTTTTTTTAATTGGTTTAAATTTGTTTCTTCAATTTTTCAGTGTAATTGGCTTCCTAACCATTTTCATACACTTTTTGACATAAAAGACTTCAAAACTTCTCAATTGGACGTGCCTTTGGAACGTTTGGAGGATTTGCGTATTTCGGTGCAAATGGTATTTTTATTTTTTTACGTTAAGCCATTCTAAAGTCTTTTTGGCATAATGATAGCTTGCTAAATCTGGCCAAAGTAATATGTGGTCTTCAGAGTGTCTATATGTGATACAATTTTCCAGTTTTTCTATACATTTATTAATGTGTTTATATCCAAATCTTTTGAATCCTGGATGAAAAGTTATGATATATCTTTTGCCGAAATGGTTCAAGTACTTATGGTTCATACTTCGCTTTGGCCGAATGCCAACCGTGTTTAGAGTAATCCGAATAAAATCCAGAATAAATACTTCCGTTGTTTCAGGTAAAGGAAAAGTATTTTTTATCATCCAACATTAAATGAAAATTTGATGGTATTTCTGCCAATTGGTTTTTATTGTATTTGTGTACTGTCTTCCTCTGGTAGTGTTTCACGTTCATCTGAAGTAAGTTTGGGCGAATTGTTTCCTTGGAAACGAGAAACTTTCTGGCCAACTTACGATTTGATGCCCCAATATTTTAGTTTTATATATTTTTTATTTTTTTATACGAAATTTCAAGGAAGCTGAAATTCGGAAGCTGTAAAATTGATAAAACGCTTCTGTTTAGCTTCTTTTCTGCTTCTTCTACTACTACCTAAGATTAATAGCTTGTAGTAGTGTCTCAAAGATGAAATAGCGGGTTATTTACCACACTTTGCCGCTTCACGAAAGCACGAAAGAGTGCTGATGATAATATTAAAATTTGGTGTTCACATTCGTGATGTTCATTCCAAAATCGACTACAATTAATAAGTCGCATCTACGTTGCATTTTTAGTATTTATCATTATTATTTTATGTCTTATAAGCTTAGGGTAGAGCTGTAGACTGCCAATATGGCGGCCAGGGTTCGAATCCGGAACTTTGGAAAATCAATTTTTAGGCCAACATTTTTGAAACTTGTGTTTACAAAGTGATTTTCCTACACGTTTTGAACAGACGGACGAAATTATGTACAAGTGATGGCAACAAGCAATTTCCCTATCCCAAAATGATAAGATCATTAAACAAAACGTGCGTCTGTTAATCGGACAAGCACTGCAGACACAAAATTTCGAACTTTGGCAAAATGTTGGTAAAAAAATTAAATATGTGGTCTAAAAATAAATTATCCAAAATAATATTGAAAACAATTTTCTGTTCCTGCCGGGATTTGAACTACAGCAGCCTACAGCCCAAGCCGATAAAATAAATGACTAATCCGATAAATTAAGGATATGGAATGTATAACCGTTTCCGACACCTAATTGGAGGTCTGAAGCATTTGGATATTTACCTTATAAATCTGGAGCATTTAGAAGAGGCTGGAGGGAAAAGTGTATACAAAGCAACGGGTTTTTTAACACAACTCGTTGTTGGTTTTGTTTCAGTTGTTAATTTAAACGAATGTTGTTGTTAAGTCGAACAAGATATTGAATAATTTTTTTTTTATTTCATCAAGAATTTATATTGCTAAATTACCAATATTTAAAAAAAAAATTGGGAATGCTTTTCTAACACCATTCGCAAAAAAAAAAACTAGTCCTGATTCGTACTATTGCCAGGAGGCAATAAAATCCTGTCTGTGCCATGCGGAAATTGTCTTATAGATTATTTATGGCACAACATCGCGATATACATTAGACTGCGCACAATTTTTAGGTTTTTGATGACATTTTCTAAGAATTGGATACGTGAAGGGCCGTACTTTTGCTGGCAAAAAACTGCAAAAAAGTGAACATGTAAAAAATCTGGTTTCACAGCAATAACACCGTATAACTTTCTAGATGTTGGTGGCACAGCATCAGTACAGATAGTGTGAAGTTCTCCAGGTGAAGAGAGTTTTTATTTTACAACTTGGACTTCTTTGTTGTAATGTGCAAATAATATATCCTTAAGACTGAAAAATTTTGAGGCACTATTTAGATATTTTTTAAATTTGAGTGTTAATAAGTTCGAGGTAATCCTACAATAAAACTTAAATGTAAATCTATCAGCCTTTTTCTTTGCAGTTCAAAATTAAAGAAATTATTGCAAAATTGAGTCAGTTTCATCAATATCAAACATTTATGAAAAATGTCCATATATCACCTAAACTTTAATGCAAATGGTCTAAAAACACATAAATTTATATAAAAAAAAATACTTTTTTGCTAAAAAAAATAAAAATCATATAATTATGATTCTTATTTCTGCATATGTTTTATTGGATAAAATGACATAATGGTATACAGAGTTCCCATATGATTTTACAATGTTTAGTATTTTTCCAAAAATATTATATTGGAATCCACTCGGCGGGGAAATACATTTTATTATATAGTGAGTTTGTTATATTTATTACTGATTTTTCTTAAAGTTCAGAGCCAAGCGCTGAAAGTCTTCCAAAACGACGATTATGTGTACTATTTACAATAAATAAGTTTTAGCTATTTTACTAAAAAACTGTCATGTTTTCACTTCTTTTCACAATAGTATTATTAACACACAGTTTGCTTTTATGTATTTCAGGAAATTTTGGCACATTTTGGTCTGAAAACGCATTTCAAGCATATAATATTTAACTATTATCCAGATCAGGTGAAATTCCGAATTTAATCACTGTTTTACGGAAAATGTTCTAACTAGGGGATGGGTTCTCTCCGATGGGTTCTCTCCGATCATAATGGAATTTGGATATGTGATAAAGAAAAGAAAAATAAGGGACATGCATTTTTTTATCGGCCCAATCTCATGCTTAGGGTTTAAAAAGTCGGGTCAAGAAGTACCCCCTTTTTCATTTTTTGGGTTATTTCGAATTGTCTAAGAAAACTTTTAGACAAAATAAAAGAGCTTTTGGAGACTAACTGGTATACAAAAATGTTCAATAACTTTCAAGTCTGTGTTATTATTAATATAAAAACTGGACTTTTATTAAGAAATTATAGTTGGATAAAGCTAAAAAACACGTATATTGATGCTTATTACGTTTAATCGAAGCGGTATCTAAGCTTTTTTTTACATTCGTAATTGTTCGGCTTTTATGCAACTTTTTACGATGAGCTTTTTAACCTCTGGTTCAAATATTTAAAACAAATAAATAAAACAATATTGCATTAAAAAATATGAATTTCATTAGATCGGGGAGAACACATCGGGAGACTACCCTTGTTAGTTGTCCCATATATTCATGAAACATCAATAAAAGTTCTTTTACCCTGTTTCACGAACGAAAACACAATAGCAAAATACACGCAAAATAAAAACACAAAATACACTTAATCGTGTAGCTGCGAACGTCTTGTAAAACCAATGCTTAGTTCTGTAAAAAAGCTAGGGTTATTAATTACTTGGAGTATTGGTGCAAAAGTAAGCCAATAACCTTCTCCTTTAAAATTTAAGATTGCCGAACATATAGGAGGGCTAAATGGTTGGGCCTCTATGATTATGAAGAGGTCAAATTACCATACCCTTATACCTAAATAGATTAATTTTTACAAATAGATTAATAAAATAAATACATACTGCATTTTAGTTTTGAAACATTGTCTCACTTTTGCTTCACAGTGTAAATATGATTTTTCATTAACCACAAAAACCATTTCATTAAAATGTGGTCTAACAATAAATATAAATAATAATTTTAAAAAGAAAATAAACACAATATGAAAATAAATACAATATAAACAAATTTCATGTACAATTTAATTACTGTACAATAGAGTGCCTCATACTGAGTAGTTTAAAAAAAAATAAAGATTAACATTTTTTACAGTTATATTAGTTTTTTGTTTTTATATACGTCGAGATTATTTGTATGTTATTTTCAATTTATAACGAGCTTTCAACCTCCGTATATTTACAAAAATAAAGCAAATCAAACATATTAGCTAGGTTGATACTAGTATTTCGATCTGGCTAAAGATCTCATCAGAACCCGAAGTTTTAGAAAAGTTAGAGCCTCCATAATAGGCAGAACTTTAACAAAAAACCTATTAATAATCAATTTTGCTGCATTCTTGTCTTCTTAGTAATCAAGCACGTGGTTAGGTCTTTTCCTAACAAGCATCATGACGTTACTAAACTTTGAAGACCAAAAATGTTCTATTTATATAAAAAATTTTTAGTTTGTACTCTGGCTCAAGTAATATTTTTTACAGTTATATTAGTTTTTTGTTTTTATATACATCGAGATTATTTTTATGTTATTTTCAATTTATAACGAGCTTTCAACCTCCGTATATTTACAAAAATAAAGCAAATCAAACATATTAGCTAGGTTGATACTAGTATTTCGATCTGGCTAAAGATCTCATCAGAACCCGAAGTTTTAGAAAAGTTAGAGCCTCCATAATAGGCAGAACTTTAACAAAAAACCTATTAATAATCAATTTTGCTGAATTCTTGTCATGTTTTATACAGATTCCCTAAATATGTTGGCTCTAGTGATAATATCCCGTGAGCTAAACCGTTATTAAAAAGCCTCCAAAGACACTATTTTTAGTAAATTTAAAAATAGGGAATTAGGTTAAATTCGTTTTGTGAAAAATTTAATCAAATATAAAAAATTGTTCAAAATTCTAAAGGGTCCTCCAAATAACTTTTTTTTTTTGAACTCCTGAACCAATTGGACTTTGTATGGCGTCATACCAAGCTCTTTATGCAAAATTCGTCTCAATGATGTCTCCGAAATATTCAATTGTTAAGAACGACGGTGAATTGATGTTGATCTCGGGTGTACGCACTGTTTGTGGCTTTTCACGCTTTGGTTTATCGATGAAGATGCCAGTTTCTTTCACTTTTTTCACAAGATAACGAACATACGGACCATATTCGTTCAGCGGAAGGATAAAACTAATTATCTGTCAAATCAGACATGAACTAAGTGTTACCATTTACGAAATAAGCACTAGTTGAAAAAAAACGTTAGATGGCGGACCCTTTACAATCCGAGATAAGAAAATTTGCAAGTAATTTATTTTCATGTTTTTAAACCCAATTTTTATAAAAATTTCAAAAAATTTCTCATTTGACAAGTGTTGACACCAGCTAATAAATTCAATATAATATTGTATCGGTTGATTTAAGTTGATGCCTCTAGTTTTACCGCATCCAATAGATTTACTTTTTTCTACACAACGAGTAAACTAGAGATATCGGCGAAAAATATATTGTACTAATCGTGAAAACCGGTTGAATCTTTCTTGAAATATTTGCAAAATACAAAAAAAAAAACAACAAAATTTTGAAAAAAAAATGTATTGTTTTTTGTAAATATTCGTATGAAACATTAGGTTTTATTAAACAAAAAATATCAATGTCAATATCAATGGTGATAATCTTTAATTTCGAGCTCATATTAGTTGTCATTTAGTGAGGAAACTAGTTTATATGAATACTTGATGTTATGCATGGGATTGTTACCTCTTTCAAAACGTGTTCTGATGATGAGAACGTAGAAAATTCCCGAAATAGATCTATCAACACATTATTGAAAGTGGTCAATTAATAAATTTGAAAACAAAAACTCTATAGATTATTTGTTAGGACAATATCCTAATAAAGAAATATAGAGTATGGCCTCGAACTTGAATAATTTTCATTTTTATTGCACAATTAAAGGTCGAAAAAAACATAATTTTTATTTTTAATAAAAATTATATCAAACTTGTAAAAATATAGTAATGTTGAAAAAAAATAATTTTATGCATACAAATTATATGTTACAAGTACGTATCACACTGCAAGTCAGGCGTAAACAGTTACAAAAATTATTAGTGGATTTCGAAACCTTTCCTACGATGTATTAAAAATGAAAAACCGATGAAAAATGGGAGAGTTGTGGAATTAAAAAAAAAAACTATCTCATTAAAAACATTAAGAAAATTGCATAAATATTTTAATTTGTTAATGCAGAACGATAAACTTTTTTGAATTCTCTTATATTTGACCAAATTTTTCACAAAAGCTGCACTAAATAATACACTATTTTTTGAGGCATTCTACGGTACAATATAAAATTAGTATACAAATTCATTTAGTTGTTTTTTAAATTGTAATCCAATTAAATTAAATGTATGATGTTGTTTTGTAATTTAATTTATTACCCGATTTTCGAATCAATTTTTAAATCCTAAACCTTTTATGAAAGATGGATTATAAATCTCACTGACTAAAATTTATATATTCAAATGATTCTATGAAAAACAGATTAATATAAGAAAGCAAAAATGCTAGAAAAATATTAAAGGAAATTATCTCCGAATATAAAGGAAAAAATCAAACTCCTTGTAGTATTGTTCACAAAGTGTCTGTATTATAATAATTGGGTTTAAGTTTTAATTACACAACATAAACAAAAACTGAAAAACTCACACAATGTGTATTACAAATAACAAAAACTGATTAAGATATTCTTAAAATAGCAGCATTTGTTTAAACCAGCAGTTCTCACCAACTTTTGCTTCACGCACCCTTTGAAACACAACTGGTTCACGGACCTCCAAAGAATTTATTTTTCATATATTAAAAAAAAATTCAGAAGCAACGAAACAAACAAAAATTGGGTTTTTGCTTTAGAAAAAATCTTTTTAGAAACCAAATACACTAAAACTCGTTCAACGTGAACTCGGAGAGACCAGAAATATTCTGGGTTGTCACAGAAAATAAATCGTACAAACATTTTTCGTTTTCGTATGAATTTCTGTAGCTTTCTGTGACATGCCTGATTAATTACACACCCAGAAACTGCCAGTGGTACACTTAATCAAGCAATGGTGTACCGCAGAACATGTATTTAAGACGCTTTACCAGCGCTTCCATAAAGCGTTTTACCAGTATTTGCTTTAGAATAATTTCAGAGGTCGACAGAAAAAATAATTGGCAAAGAATTGGGTGAGACTGCTAAGCCAATGTTCGGAAAAAGTGTTTTCCCAGTGATATCCAGCCAGAAATTACCAACGGCTCACAAGTGTAACCACTGGTAAATCATTTATTTTATAAAAATTGTGACGCTTTGTTTAAAAAAGTCTGTAGTCGGAAGTTTTCAAGTTCTGGTCCGGTTTCAGGCAAACATTTTTTTTTTGTGATTTTTTATACTTTATAATATTTTTTTTTTTTTTTTCATATAAAATTTATTATATTGTTTCTGGAAAAGCTCTTTTAAGACCAACTTTTTTTTTGTTTTCCATAAAACCTTACGCCAGTGCTGACATATTTGAGCAGCCAGCTGTTACCCAGCAGTTATAATTTATTTACGTTTTAAGCTATCGAGTGTTATATGTCTCGTTAACTCAGTGGTTAAAGCTGTCGCTGTCAATCTGCCGGCCAGGGTTCGAATCGTGGCTGGACGAAAAAAATTATACATGTACTTTTTTTTTTCATTGAGTGTAACAAAATTTATATAAATAAAATTATATTTAATCATACAATTTTATGACAACTTGCATTAACTTAATGAAAAGCATCATAGACGAAATCCAGTGCAATTTCATTGCTTTACTGCAAAAATTCTTTAATATCATGCAACAATTCTCTCAGTTCAATGTCAAATCTTGTCTATAATGCCAAAAAAACGATAAAATATTGTTTTTTTTTTTACAATAATTAGATTACTGAACATTGTTATAATATATTTTTCGTCAAATAAAATTTTCAAATTATTTAATCATATTTTTTTAGGTTGATGTTTTTATCATAAACCGCCGAAGTTATTTAGCAAAACTTTTCAATGTCAAATAAATTTTTTTCGATTTTATTGACAAAAAATACAGATCTTACACTTATCTTATCCATTATTCGTTAATTTTACTGAAAATTTTCGTTATTTTTCTTACACAAAAATTCTTTCTGTGCAGAAGCTTGACAAATATTATAGAAAAATCATACCGATTATGCGGAGTACCGAATAAAGACAAAATATTCTTGACATATGCAACAAAAAAAAAATACTTTCAAGTAAAAAATATATTGATAATAAATAACATTTCCATTTCCCCCTAATAAAATGACTACAGTTACAGTTAAAATTACTATTACCGTGTAATACACTAATGACTGGCGTGTCGTTACGGTAAGAGTTTTCTGAGTGTAGTGTCTGCCAAAAGAGTTCAATAAGAAAATGTAACAAAAAAAAAAATTTTTGTAATGGAAAAATATTTGTTATGCCGATCGGATGCGATTTTGAAATTCAAATGTAAGTAAAAGTTCAAAGTTCAAAGTTAAGCAACATTCACCTTTTGGCTGCCGAATTCAATGCAAAATAGGAAAAAGTTTGAATTCAGATTGCTTTTTAACTTTTGAGTCTTTCCTTAACTCATTAATGCTCTCGCATAAAAACTCTGTAGTTTTGTTCCTATTTTAACTTGTCTTAAGTTGTTTTTTTAGCCCTCAGCTAAAATTTTTTTTAGGCCTTGAAAACTGCCATTTCACGTTGACTACTCCATGAAAGCCAAATCTGGATAAAACAAAAAAAAAAAAAAAAATTCTCTGTACCCAAATTTGGAAAAATAAATTTGGGCAACACATTTAAATATGTTATATACGTTCAAAACTTTGATCTGTTGGCTAACTTGCTTACAACTTCCTAGGTGTCCTCACCGTGACTGAGTTTGAATCGAATTTCGAAAATACTTGGCTCTACCAAGTTCTAAAGTATACATTATTACGCAATCTCAAGTTTATTTGTATACGTAAAACAGGAGCTGATGTCTATAGTTTTGAATTTTTTGTGCTGTAGGTAATGTCAGGGTTCTCTTTCATCTCCCAGCCAAGTTTTGCCCAATGCTTAAAAAAAGTTCATATAAAATTCTATGCCAAATTTAGTTCGAATTTGCTTAGTATGAACATTAGGTCTTCAATTCTAGATGTCGGAAATTTCCACCTGCTCAAGCCACAATCAATGCGTTTACATTTTAAAAGCGTAAATGACTAAAAATCGCTGGACAACAGTTTTCGTCTTAAGGTCGCTAACTAAATAACGATAAAATTTCGACTATAGATTAATAAAAATTTAAGAGTTTTAATTAAATAAAAAAAACTTAAGGAATTTAAAATGTTGTTTTGCATGGGAGTCGCCACCCCCACTTATTCTATCCCGTCCACTTTTGGAATATTACTTACTTAGTAATGTTATTATAAAGCTAGATTTTTTAGATGAAGAAGAAAACATTTTTATTAAAAAATTTAACGGACACAATGGATATGAGAGACTGCCGCAGTTTCGTCCCCTCCAAGGAATCGTCAGTGGTTAATGTATGTGTCAATTTATGTGTCAATATTTTAAATTGTTAAATTGCTCTATATGAAAAACTTTTTAGTTTGTATATTAGTGAGTTCCAAACCCACAGCCATGCAACAGGCTATGTCTCGTAGCATCACCTCTTAGCGAGTTGAGTCACGGTCGACACAGTGTGTGTGATTAAGGAGAGTTTTGTCAAACGCAGCATTCACAAAGCGCTGTGCCAAGTTTTGTACATATACACTCAGGGAACTTCTGCTTTAAAAATATGTAGTTGTTTGGGTTGTAAAACAGTTTCTTTATTTTTAATGTAAATGTAATTTATTTGCAGAACAAATTAAATTTTGTATTTACCTTGTAGTTCATTTAAAAAAAAAAGCAAACCATATCAAATGACTGTTTTATGATTTTACATTAATTTGTTACAGTTGTTTTTTGTTATTTAAAAAAATAAAAAAAATAAATGTTTGTTTAGTTTTTACTAACATATGTAGTTCATTTTTACTACAATTGTGGTTAATTTTTTCAACATTAAAAAACAAATGACAATGTTAGTTGAATTTACTGAAATGCAAGTCGTCCTTTCCTCAAGTAAAATTTCATTTGTTTTTGACTACAATTGCTGTCGTCTTTAGCTGCATAATATCTCTAGTGTACGTATAACAGGAACCAAGGTTAAATAATTTAAAATGTCGGTTTGTTTTGGCATAGTACTTCATACTATTTCTATAAAGCACTGTGCAAAGTTTTGCTTATATTGGTTTAACAGGGGCTAAGGTAAATCCATTTAAATGTTCTGTATGTATGGGAGGTGCTCTCTGTTCCTATCCAGCCCACTTTTGGCGCAGAATATATTACTTTGTATAAAACACCGTGCCAAATTTTGCTCATATTGGTTCAACAGGAGCCGGGGTGAAGCAATGTACATTTTCGAGCTGTATGGAAGGTACCAGCCCCCTTACTTAAAAATTTTGTTAGGAAACATAGTGCATGGTTTTGTTCAAATCTGTATGGGAGGTGCAACACCCCTTCGTCCAATCAAGTTCTAATTGGCTTATAGTAATTTCCCGAGTATCGGATATCTATTTGGTCCATCTCTAAGGAAGATCAGTTCAGCCGTTTGGGTCTGATGATGCAACAAATATTTCGAAAGACACACAAACAAAAGGGTTTATAATATTAATAAGGGTTCGGATTCGGATTCTTTCATTTTATTTTATTAATAGAGAGTTTTCGATACATTAAAGAAAGAATTTCTGTATGTTCGTTGAATTATTTTAACTACATATACAAGGCTTCTAGAAAGAATCATCGAAAATAATTTTAGACGAGAATGAGAGTTATCTAACCAATGGAGTCAAAAAAAAGTTCAATTGTTTTTTTTAATCAATCTGAATTATTATTTAAATTTGAAAAAATTATTGTAAATTTATATTTTTTTTTTTTTAATAATTTTGTCGGAACTCTTCGCGGAATAGTCTCACGGATTTCTATCTGGGAAACGTTGGTTTACACCAAAGACATTGTAAAATTGTATGAATTTATAAATACTTCTTTTCATTATCTGCTTGTAGTATCAGTAAAAAAACATCATCTACAGATACAATAGCACAAAACAAATTTAATATTTGCGTGTTAAAATTAGTGTCGTTGTTGGTTGACGCTTTTAGCTGTTGATGCTGTTAATAATTATGCACAGAAAATAATTAAGAACAATTTTTCCACGTCATCTGCCGGAAAATAATACATTTATTATTTTTTATGTTTGGAGACAAAGACAAAATGAGAAAATAATACAATACATTGTGGATAATCATCATTATTCTTTATGGTATTTCTGGGAGTGTTAAAAAAGTAATATAATTATGAGCAGTAGGGGGTAATCAAATGACTGATTAACGTGTATTTGAATTGCTAATGTGGTCCTACACTCATAATAATCCATGCTAAAAATACGAAAAAAATATCAAAACTACGAAATATTTTGTAAAATGAACAAATATTCGTTTATTTTACGAAAGTTTTTGTTATTTTGACATTTTTTCGCATTTTTACGCATGGATTGTTATCAGTGTACATTAGGTTTTTGGAATTTCAAATACAGCAGTTTATAGGCCAATTTTTTGTTTATTTTTTGGCTATACTCACAATAAGCCATAGGAAAATTACATGAAAACTGTCATTCGTTTTACTAAGGTTTTGGTTATTATGGCCTTACGAGCAATTTTGTATATTTTCTACACTCATAATAATCCATGCTTAAAAGTACAAAATATTTTTCGTAAATTTTATTTCGTACAATGTACAAACATTTTGTAAATATTATATTTTTTTCAATTCAATTCATTTATTAAAGCATAATATATGAACTATTTACATTTGACTTACGCTAATAAAGAGTTTAGAAACTATGTTTCTTTTCTACTTAAAAATAAATGTTGATGAATATTATTTACAAATGTACATTGTTATTATAGAAAGGGAAGGGAAAAGTGCAGAAAACCTTTGTGAATTTGGGTATAGGATAAACACACTTACAGACTAATAAATAACTATTAAGAAACCAGTTCGTTAATATGGGAGTATTGAGAAGATTGGCATCTAGTGTTGAAATTTTGTGTAATATTAAATATTTTATCATAGATGTAATCGAAGTTCGCTAGTGTGTGTAGTCGCCTTGTAGAGTGGTGCCAGGGCAAATTAAATATCATTTTCAACAGTTTATTTTGAGCGATTTGAAGTTTTTTTTTAAGTGACATTTTGCAGCAGTGGCCCATACAGGAGCGCAGTACAACATTATCGGGTGGAAAATTGCTTTTATGATTAATTTTTTGTTGTTGATATTGAGTTCTGACTTTCTGTTAATAATCAGGTACATCATTCGGGTCATATTGTTGATTTTATGTATAAGATGTGGTATGTGATCATTAAAATTGAGTTTTGTGTCAAGAATAATGCCCAAATATTTGACATTTTTTTTCCAAGGGATTTCATGGTTCATAAACAGAAGACAACTTTGTGGAATAAAGCAGGCTTTACGCTTTCTTGTAAAATAAATGGCTTGTGTTTTTTCCGGGTTGACCATAATTTTCCATTTGTGGAAATAATTGTTGATTATTTCCAAAGCTTGTTGTAAGTTTAAAATGATGTTGGCCGAGTATGTGTCAGCACTGAGGATTGAGGTATCGTCAGCAAATATAGAAGTTATGCAGTTTGCAGGTGGGGGAATGTCAGCAGTGAACAAGTTATAAAGTATTGGTGATAGACACGAACCTTGTGGGCAATAAGCAATTATATTTATTTGCTGGGAACTGGTTTTACCTAAAAAACTGTAAAAGACCTGTTGGCCAAAAAACTTTGAATTATTTTAATAATTTCAATTGGAAAGTTAAACCGTTTTAATTTATAAATAAGTCCGTTGTGCCACACAGAGTCGAACGCTGATTTAATATCCATAAGGATCATTCCGGTTGACATGCCATTTTGAAAATTATTTTTTACCATTTTTCTAATTTTTAACAGGGGTTGGGTTGTGTTGTGTTCCCTTCTGAAACCGAACTGTTGAGCTGGAAGAATATTGTTTTCCTCAATAAAATCAGTCAATTTATCTTTGATACTTTTTTCCAATATTTTGCTTAATGATGAAAGTAAACTAATTGGCCTGTATGAAAGTGGAGAATCTGGTGGCTTATTTGGTTTAAGTATCGGAATAGTTTTAGATTTTTTCCATGGTTCTGGGAAATAACACAACTTAAAGCAGGCGTTGTAGAGTATGGTCAGAAAACGAAGACCTTTGGTTGGGAGTTGTTTCAGGCATTGGTAATTGATTTCATCCAGTCCTGGAGATTTATTGTTTTTCAGTTTTTTAATAATATCAGCAATTTGTCTTTGGGTTATATACGAGCTATTTTGTGGAGTTGGGTAAGCCAACAAAATATTTTTTGCAACATCATCTACTTCTGAAATAGTGGTGGTATCGCTTAGATGTAATGAAATTTGATGATTCGATTGGAAATTTTGAGCCAAGATTTCACTTTTGTCTTGCTGGGTGTAGTATACTACGTTGTTATGTTTTAGTGTTGGAATACTTTTAGATTACTTCTTCAGCATTTTGGACACGTTCCAAAAAGCTGTCCAGGTTGGACAGCATGTTAGTCCATGAAATATTTCTAAATTGATTAATTTCCTTTGCTATATTTTTGTTTAAGCTAGACATTTGCTGATGATCAGAACTATCTCTAAATCTTTTCCAGTTCCGTCGATATACGTTTCTCAACTGAATTAATATTTTAATATTGTTTGGTAGGGGTTTTACCGTTGAGGTTATTTTTTGTTTAGGGACACTATTATCTATTGCTTTTTTAATAGTGTCGGTTTAAAACGTAAATCATATTATCAACTTGCTCCTTGGTTGTTATTTCGTTTATTTCATTTGGTAGAATCCTATTAACAAATTGCTTATAACGGGGCCAGTTTGCTTTTTTGAAAATATAACGTGAGTTTTCTGAAACAATACAATCGAGATTAATTTGGATGTTAACTGGAAGATGATCAGAACTAAGATCATTCATTGCCCTTGCAGCTGACATATGGTGTGAGATGTTAGTTAAATAAAAGTCTAATATAGAAGATTGTTTGTTTGGATTTGCAGGAATGTAAATTGGTTCGTGTGGAAAAACTATATGGGTTTCGTTGAGTTGAAGTTTTTCGTACAATTTATTTCCCCAACTGTTATTTCTGAGGCAACCCCAATAATTGTGCCTGCTGTTAAAGTCGCCCGCCCAATATGTATTGTGTGTTGGAACTCGTCAACTTACGTAGATCTGATGTAAACATCTGTATTTTTGTTTGGTCTCTTCCTACCGAACCACCTGGGAAATAGCATGAATAGATGTCGATGTAACCGTTGCCTGTTGATATTTTCACTCCTATATTTTCTACTAGGGCTGTATTCTTTATGGGAAGAAGCTGATGATCAATACCTTTTCTAACTAGTAATGCAACACCTCCTCCTCTACTATTTTGACGATCTGATCGATAGCAGTAAAATTTTTGATTCCTTATAGAAATATTATCGTTTAGCCAGGTTTCACAAATTAGACAAATGTCAATATTATAATTATTTAAATAATGAAATAACTCCTCTTTTTTATGACGAACACCTCGAGCGTTCCATGTTGTTAACTTTATACTGCTGTTCATGAATACAGAAAATTTGCTAGCAAGACTCGTAATAACCTCGAATTGTTCTTCACGAGATTTGCAATTTTTTAAACTAGAAATAAGTTCAAATGTCAGATTTTTCATTTCTTCGAAAGAAAAGAGATTGTTGTTTGAATTTTTAGCCGTATTGGCAAAATTTTGAATATTAGGTTGGCTATAGTCAGCGCCGTTTGCGTGTGAATTTTTATTCTGGTTTAATGAATTTGGAAAATTATTGTTATAATTTAAATTATTATTAAAAGAGCGACTCGTTTGTCTAGAATTTCTAGGTTGAAAGCGTTGTATTATCCTTTCATAAGATTCCCTACTAGGGCAATTTGGATCCATAGATTTATGGTTCCTGTTACAGTTTGCACATTTTTCAAAAGATTCTTTGCAATCAGAAGTTTTATGTTCGCCAGCACAACGAGCGCAAAAGGTTTTGACTTTGCATCTGCTAGAACCATGGCCGTACATTTGGCAGTTATAGCATTGCGTCAGTTTAGCTCTATGAGGCTTTTGGTATTCCCACCAAATATTATATTCATTTAAAAAATTTCATGAATTTATAAATAAATAATGCAAGCACGATTTCGTAAACACAAAATACAAAAAAAAAATCTAACATTACAAAATTTTTGTAAATAATACAAAAAAAATTGTTAAATATTAGAAAATGTACAAAATTATTTTGTATTTTAAATAAATAATTGTATATTTATCAATATTTTCAATGTTTTTACAAAATTTCGTAAAATATACTAATACGATTTTTCGCACTAAGGTACCTCAAATAGTGAAAGAATATATTGACAAAACTTCAAGATTCTACGACTACTGGAAGGCGCTGTACCTCGATCATTTTTGTTGGCTACTTCCACCAAACTCTTAATTTGTTTATCTTCCTATCAAGTTGATAATCATATGTAAAGGTGGCATGAAGAAAGCAACATTTTGCAAAGTTACCTGACTTTTGATATTAAGCATATTAATGATCTTTTTATATAAAAAAAATATATTCTTTTTGTTTTCGTTGCGATTTATGAAAATCGCGAACATTACTTTTTAAATAGTATTATTCAGAAAAAACTTTTTAATAATACTAATATAAGAATAGGAAAAATAAATCTGTTGAATTAACATATATTTAGTAATATTTGAGCCAAATTTCAGTTAATTTAAAGTAACAAAATAATCTGCTAAAACCAGAAAAAAATTTACTAAATATTAGTAGACAAAAAAATCATTAAAACATGAGACATTTTTATAGTTTTTTTTTTTAGTTTCTTTCTTAATGCGAACAAAAGTCTACCCTTATGAAATCAGCAATCTACAATTATTTGCATTCTACTAAATTTAATGTAAATATAGCAACAATTTTGTTAACATTACAGTTGTTGTTTGCTATTTTGAGTCTTCAAATATTTTGTAAAAGTTTTTGCTAATTTTAGAGAGTGAAATGCTATTTTCAATCAACTAAATTTTGCAGTTTTTTTCCGCAAGGTAATTTTTAACCTTTAGTGTAGAACCTTCAGAGGCAGAGTTTTAACAAAAAGTCAAATAATTATCAATTTTCCTACATTATTGTGTTGTGAACCATGTTGAAAAATTGTTCCAAATAGTGAAGAATAGTTTAAATACTGCACAAAATATTTAAAAAATTACTAACACCCTAAAACCCATAACAAAATAGTAAAATATATCAACGGTCCTCTTTGATGAACGAACAAGTTACCACATTAGTGAGCATTATAAAAATGTAGTTCCTAAATTTTTTTCCCCCATTTGTTATTATTTTTTATGCAATCAATTAGCGTTATTAAAATTGAAAATACAATTCTTACCGTTTGCAAAAATTTTACTTGAACATTTTTTAAATTTGTTTTTTTTTCCAACGACACATTTAAACTAAGAAAAACTTGTATATTCATGTTGAAACTTTTTTGAAATAGTGATAGCGGAAATTATACTTGCACACAGAGAAAAAATATGGTTGCAATATGATTGCGTCCACAAAACTAAGTTTTCTACAGCAATAAATGGTCGTTTCAATTAAACTATTATTGTATCAATCATATTTCACAAATAATATACTTACTTTTATCATGTTCTAGTAAACATTTCTCTTTTTTTCAGTTATCATATTATTGTATTTTCTACAATCATACTATAGTATTTATTATCATACAGCCATATTAGAGTTGCGCCAACTACAAGATGATCAGTCGGTTTTTTATGAGCGTCTTCGCTCTTTTAGTTTCATTCTTGTTTGAGATTTTGTGAAAGAAGTTGTGAGTCAGCCCTCAGAAATTAAATAATATTAAACAAAAGACCTTAAAAATGGACAAAAAACTTAGTGGTGTTAATTGGAGTGATGATCTGTTTTGCGGAAGAAAGAAAAATTTTGCAGTCTCAACCCGGTCTACCCTGGAAGTCTAGGCAAAAGTTTAATAGTCGCGCACAAACAACGTATTGGTGGTAATTGTAATGGTGATTTGTTTTGTGGAAGAAGGATTAAATTGTAGTCTCAACTCGGTATACCCTGGAAGTCTAGGCAAAAGTTTAATTGTCTCGCAACCGTTAAATAAAGTTATTGTTTATTATAAAAAAGTGATAAAAAAAGTATTTTATTATTGAATTGTTTGTAATTACGCAAAAAATATTGTTAAAGAAAAAACATGTGAAAGAAAAATTTAAACAAAATGCACGTGCCTTTAAGTATGTAGTACGAAACAATCATAATATATTTGCAATAATTATAACATTGTTATAAATGATGACGAAATTCGTGTCCATGATCATAATATGATAACTAGGACTATAATATGGTTATAATGCCAATATTATGATTACTGTGAAATTATATTCTTAACAATATTTTAATACATGCTTTATTCTGTAATAACATGTATAGCTTGTATAGCTGACACACTATTTCACAAATGGTTTTCTTCAGCGCAAAGACAATTTGATTACTTAAATTATTTTAAACCTAAATTTATTTAAATGTGTGAATTATTAAAAAAATATGCTATTAAAAAACACGCATATCTTTTTAATCCAGCTTCAACAAAATGCTGGGAGAATACTGTAGGGCTCATATTATGATAATTCATACAAATTTCCAGAACCATAATATGATAATGTTGGAAGCAGATAAGAGTATGGTTGTCACAGCCATACTAACATGGTTGTCGCAATCATAAATCCGAAAATGTATGATGCTATTCGAATATGGTTCCCTCAACCATGTTTTTTCTTTGCATGCGATTATATCATCTATCATTTTTATGCAACAAAACAAAAAATGCGAAAGTTCTATTAGCGAACATTTTCTTACTAATATCTATTAAATATCAGAAAATTTGGAAATAATGTTTATTGAAGACTCAAATTGTACAAGGTTACGCCGGGCATCGCTGGTGTTTATATATGAGAAAAATGTCTCTCTCAAAAAATTGGAACAAAACTGAACTGTTGCCTTAACCCATTTCATACCACATATCGATCCTGTGGAAACTTTTGATATCTAATGCTACCTTAATAAGCTGTTTTGGAGTTGTTGTACACTTATTACAGCCTCCAGCGGTGGTATTCGCAATTTAAATTCAAATTTTGACGCTTTATATGTTCTCAATGGGACACATTTTGTTTTACGTTATAATTTTTTTTATTGCTGAAGAAAATATCGATTAAATTGTAATACACAATTTCATATATCGGATTGTACGAGAATTTCTGATTTGAAACGATTTGATTTTTTTTTAAATTAAAACAGAAAGTTTATTAATACAAATAAAAATTTAATTTTTAATATGTTATAACGTTGATTTCCAGGGTAGTTTCAGTCGGGCCAGGATAAATAAAATTTAACACTTTGATTTAAATTTTCAAAAGGATTTTATTTACAATATAAAAAAAAAAGATATACTCTACAGTTTTTAAGAGACCAGAACAGCAACTAGAAAATAATGATTTGTACCAGACTGACGCAGATTACCCGTAACAACGACGTGACGACTTTAGAGGTTAAATCCAGAATGACCAAACCCGAAGCAAAGTCTTGTATTGTGGTTTTTCTTGAGTTGGTTAATGTGTTAGTTACCACTGCCTGAGAACTATGGCTATAAGAACCAGTAATAGTGTCTCTGTGCACTAGCACTACTGTGTCTGGGAACTAAAGCTGTAGTAACTTATAGTTTCCCTCTACACTACTACTATTGAGCCAAGCAAGAGTATCCAAGTGGCCGGCTGCTACCGAAGCGCTGAGCACTTGCAGCAGCTGTCCGACCACTAAGACAGCCTAAGCCTGACTAAGCTGTGGTAGTGATCACAACACTTGCCAAGCTATCACTACTAACATAGTAGTGAGAGCCACAATACCAGTTAAGTATACTCACTCATACATTGAAATGTACAATGTATTAGTGAGTCTTGGCAGATGTCCTGTTCTCTTATACTTTAACACTCTTTTTTGTTAAATTTTCTCTTAACTATATAATTATACATTTCATAAAACTAACGGTACAATTCAATTTAAAATAACTAAATAATCAATAATTCAAATAATAATAATAATGATGTTAAATAATGAAGATAATATGCAATATTATAATGTAAAGTATAACTTCGTTACAATGTAATACAGAATTTATCATTATTATGGAGAACTGTCGTCTCTGATATCTAAAAACTGACTCATTTAAAATACATTTATACAAAAACAAATAAAGTTCAAAAAGGAATATGAATAGTAAGGGTTCCAGATTACAATAATATAATAACGATTTTTTTAGAATTTTTTAAAGTTATTGGTGTTTACATCTCAACACTGACGAATTTTAAAATCTTTTCGGTTTTTGGAATAATTTCTCACATTAAAAAAGAGAATGGAGTACTTGTATACATATTAAAGTTTTTACAAGTTCGGAAAGTTGTTGATCCAATCTTTTAACTTTACAAAAAAGTACATACTGCACAAACAATTTTTCTCATTCAAAAGATTTTCCATACGTCTATAGAAAAAGTGGTATAAAAATTTTAAAAATTGTATATTTTAATTAATTATATGGCAACCATGGAACAATAGTTTATATTTTGTTAATTTAGTTGTATATAAAGGTCTCAAATTTTCACATGGTATTATTTACTGCATTATTATATCTCCATCATATCCAAAATTATTAGCGCTTTAAATTCGGTGTTACAAAAACGCAACGGTAGTTCAAAATGGTTTAACCGTCTATTATGAATTCAAAAAAAAATACGTTGTGTTTTCGACAATTTTCAAATCAACTAGGGTTGGTTTTTAAAAACCATTCTTATTATTGAAGAATTAAAAAAACACCCACAGCGTATTAGTGTTATGATTTGGCAACAAATATAAAGTATACGCCACGCAGTGTCATATAGTCAGAAATTTGAACAAAATAATGGTAATAAATATAGAACTTTTGAACTACTGATCCGATTGCTACGAATCAAGTTGAAAACTCTGAAGGAAGTGTTAGTCATTTGAAATGTTGTGACATGGTCACCCTTTTTTAGTACACGGTGTGCATGTTATAAAAGTTAGCTAACAAGTACATACAAATACAAGAGCATATCAATAAGTCCGTGACTTTTCGAACTTGAAATGCAATACTGATCCCATCAAGTACCACCTGTTAATAGACCACTTTCAAATTTTGAGCAAGTTCCGTCATTTACTTTGCGCTTAACAGCTGTTCAAACCATACAACCTCGTGGAAGAGTAAAAGTGCATGAGATTGTTGGTGCCATAGGCATTTCATATGGCAGTGTGGTTTCGATTTTAAATGATCAGTTGGGCTTAAGAAAGCTGTCTGCAAGGTGATGGCAACAGTTTTTTGGGGTGCTCGCTGGACAATCCACATCGATTACCTTCAAAAGGGAAAAACAATAAACGGAGAACATTATGCCAACTTATTGGACCGATTTAACGAGGATTGAAAAAGAACGACCCCATATGGCCAATAAATGCCTATTTTATGGACCTCGAAAAAATCCAATTTTTGAAAGGGATACAAAAATTGGAGAAACGTTGGACTAAGTGTATTGAGCTAAAAGGAGATTGTGTTGAAAAATATTTTTTTTTTTTTTGCAAAAAAAAACTGTGTTTTATTAAAAAAGTCACGGAATTATTGATCCGCCCTCATATTTGAGGCATATAATATTTGTAAATTTTGACTGATTTTTATAGTTTTTGGCCTTTTATAGTTTGTAAGATAAAGACAATACATGCTTATAGTGATAGGTTATCTCCTATAAATGAAAAGTAATTTATATATTGCTTGATGTAAAAAAAAAACCTTTATTATATAATACATTTAAAAAAGAACACATAAAATTCCCGGTATTGCAAAACTTTCAAAAACACGAAATAGAAAACTTTTTTAAATTAGCATTAACAGTTTAGTGTTGAAAAATTATTATGGAAGTATGTTAAAAAAATGGCACTCTCATTTACCTTTTCTTTCGTACTACGAAACACTAAAAAAAAGTCCGTGAAAATAGTTTAATATTCAATTCACAGTGGGATATATCACAAAATGTTTGGAAATAATTCGGCCATTTATTACTTAATGGTTCGATGGCAATGAGATTTGAAACAGTAATAGTTGACGTAATACCGGGCTTAAGTTTTTACTGTGAACTTTCCAAACCCCTCGGGGCGGTAATATGAACATCCATAATACGGAGTTTTTTGCATATAAAATTTTGAGTACTCGCCATTTTTTTTGCTACTAATTCGATTTCCAAAACAATTATCATATTTGTAATCCGGTAGTAGAGACTAACTAAAAACATGCTTACATGTGTGGGTTATTTTTAATGATTCCCGAGATTTGTCCATTTGAAAATGATTAATTCCAAATTTTGTCCGACTCAAATCCAGCTTTTCTCCAATAGCGGGACGAGATCGCTGCCAATTTATTTTTGAAAATATTGGTTATTTTACTAAATAACAACGTCTTGTTCCACTCAAAAACTTTATTAATTTAAATTAGAGATTAAAAAAAATTAGATTTTTGAGATGTTTTTCCAAAAGGCACCAACAGTCTTTTACCTTCCGAAAGTGTACATACTAATCTGAAGGGTGCTTTTATATAAAAGCGAGTTGTGTTAAAAAATTTTTGATTTGCATATATTTTTCCCGCCAGCCGCTTCTAAAGTTGCCAAATTTTTAAAGCAAATATCAAATTTGACCCACTTTTAAAAATTGTGCACTCCTACAAAGCAGTCATAGATACTCCATCATATACATAATTTATTGGGTAAGTCCTTCCAATCTCCGCTTTAGATGTTAATAAGGCAGCAAAAAAATTAAAAATTACCATTTTTGGAATTTTTTTATTTTATTTTTTGTGGAATTACTTACAGGAAATCTTAAATTCGGACATAAATTTCATATTGTTGACTTAAAAGTCTATCCATGTTGAAAAATTGTTCCAAATAGTGAAGAATAGTTAAAATATTGCGCAAAACATTTAAAAAATTACTAGCAGCACTTATCCCATAAAAAATGATAAATATGTCAACGGCCCTCTTGGTGAACGAAAATTTATTTCTTATATTTTTTTCCTGTTGTTATTTGTTTTATGCAATAAACTAGTTTTATTAAAATTGAAAATAAAATTCTTACTGTTTGCAAAAATCTGACTTGGAAAATTCTTTTAATTTGTTTGTTTTACAATGACAAGATTAAACCAAGAAACATTTGTGTATTCATGTTGAAACTTTTTTACAATAGTGATAGCGAAAATTATACTTGATGACAGATGAAAATTTTTACATTTTTGTACAACAACACAAAAAATACGAAAGTTCCATTTTACCGAACATTTTCTTACTAATATCAATTAAATTTCAGAAAATTTGGAAATAGCGTTTAGTGAAGACTAATATGGGAAAATATGAAGTCGGGAAACGCTTGCTAGAAAATTGATCTGTTGCATTAACTTATTTTATACCACTCATCGATCCCGTGAGTTTTTTTTTTTTTGACGAAATTTGGCAGAAATATTAAGTTTTTATACACTTATTACGCCCTCTTGCGGTGATATTCTTAATTTAAATTCAAATTTTGACGCTTTGTATGTACTAAACGGAATACAATTAGTTTTTCGTTATAATTTTTGTTTATTAATAAACTGTTAAACTGTAATATTACTATTAAACTGTAATACAATATTTGATCTATCGGATTTTCACGATTTTTTAAGAATTTTTTTAAAATTCTGGCAAACAAATATTAACACCAGCGAATCAATTACTGAATCTTCATTGTTTTTGGAAGAAAATGGAAAATATAAAAAAATAGAGTAATTTTCTACATATATACATTTTTACAAGTTCGGGAAGTTTTTGATTCGATCTCTTAATTTTATAAAAAAAAGTATATACTGCACAAACAATTTTTCTCATTCTAAAATATTTCCCATACACCTGTACCCAAACCATCATATAACCTTTATAATTCCGGTCTTATTTCTATAAACTAGGAATTCTTAAAAAAAAAGTGCTATAAAAAAATTCCCAAATTATAGTTTTATTCAAATATATTGCAATCCATGTGCTGGCAACCCAATAGTTTTAAGCTTTTCAAATTTTTTTATATAAACACCTCAAATCCCTCCTATCCAAAATTATCAGGCCTTTAAAGTTGATGTTGCCAAAACGAAACGGTTGTACAAAATGGGTTAACGCTTTTAGTGTGAATAAAAAAATTTTTTTCGGCAGATTTTCAAAGCAATTAGAGTTAATTTTTAAAACCCTTTCTTATTATTGAAGTATTAAAAAAACACCCACAGCGTCATATGATTTGTCAACAAATATAAAGTATACGCCACGCAGTGTCACTTAGTTGGGTATTTGAACAAAATAATGGTAACAAATATATCGACATGTCGACATGTTAAAACATATTTCTGAATTTTTAAACACAAATAAAAAATTTAAAATTTTTTTCCCAAAATACGTGTCAAATATTTTTGAAATAAGAATACGTCCGCCAAATTTGAAAGCCAACAAAAATTCAAACATTGTTCGATTCGACATGGATCGACTCATATTACCTAACTTTTTGATGTATTACTATTTGCAAATTTTAATCAGCCAAATGGTAACATAGTCAGAAGGCCCACAACTAACGTTCAGGCCAACGTCAAATGTGCTGTAGTTTGCCCATTGACATTGGTAAGCATATACCTTTTAGTTAGAATCCTAAAGGAACGGTGTGGAAAAGTGGCGTTTTTGTCGACAGATGAAGAAGTAAACTTGCAGTTTATATTTATTAATTAGAGTGTGCTGAATCCGAATATGCTAGCTAGAATCCTTTTCCACCCTAATATATTCCGATATATAAACCTATCGGTAACAAAATACCAGGTTTTTAAACTCGTATAATAAATAAAAATGCTACTTATCTGCTGTTTATTTTCGTGCTCGTTAAAAGATCCTACTACTTTTTAAGATGTCCATAAAAATACCTGTAGTAAGTTTGCAAAGTTCAAATTTAAGGCTTAATAACTTTGACAAAATTAATATTTTTGATTATTTTTTCCGTTCCTTGTTAGTTAAAGTGCATTTAATAAAAACTATCAAAAATTACTTTAATTTCTAACATTGCAATTTACTACTTTTGGGTACCCACACAACACTATGACACTTTAAATTTGCGTCTCCAATGGAAGAGCACAAATGAATAGCTATGAAGCACTTAAAATCTAAATAATGCATAGTCTACTCACATACATTAACCATAGTAAAGAACTGATAACAAACCTCTTTTAAATGATTAAACCACAACCATTTATAACAACTATAAGATGCCTTTGTTTCATGCGAAAAGTTATGTTGCCATAAAATACAGTGTTGAAAAAATGAAATATTTTAGCATATGAAGATAAATAAATAAAACTACTAAACTACTAAATAACCCGTTTAATGCATGAACATCTTGATCTTGAACTAATATAACAAAATAGTATTAATTTGCTTAAACTACTCAAAATTAGTTCAGAATCAGGAAAAATTGCTAAAATTAGCAGTTTTTTTTTTGCTAAATATTAAAAAGATAAGAATAGCAAAAAAAAAACTCTTTTGATGTTTTGCATGGGATTGTCACTTCTTTCAAAGCGTGTTCTAATGATGGGAACGTAGAAAATTCCCGAAATAGATCTATTAATCTATTATTAATAAATTTGAAAACAAAAACTCTACACATTATTTGTTAGGACAATATCCTAATAAAGAAATATGGAGTATGGCCTCGAACTTGAATAATTTTCATTTTCATTATAATACTAATTACACTGTGCAACAAGAAAAAACATCCCATATATAGAGACATATAGAGATGAATAGTGTTGTATATTCACCTCAAGTACTTTTTTCAACAAATTTTTTTTTTACCTCAAACTTTTTTCACATCGAAATTTTTTTTCACTTCAAACTTTTTTCACCTCAACTTTTTCACCTCCATTTTTGTTTACTACAAGAAAAGTTGGACATTTTGTAACCAGAGACATAGAGGTGAATAGTATTGAATATTTCACCTCGAATACTATTATCACCAAAATTATTCTTCACCTCGATATTTTTTTGGTGAAAAAGTATTCGAGGTGAAATATTCAATACTATTCACCCCTATGGCTCTGGTTACAAATCTCCAACTTTTCTTGTATTAAACAAAAATGGATTTGAAAAAAATTCGAGGTGAAGAAAGTTTGAGGTGAAAAAAATTTCGAGGTAAAAAAAGTATGAGGTGAAAAAAATTTGTTGAAAAAAGAACTTGAGGTGAATATTCAACACTATTCATCTCTATATGTCGGGTTACAAAATGGAAAAGTCACGTAATTTGTATGAAACATTTTGAGGCTGCCTTACTCACTCATAACTTTTGTGGCGCTAGACCGATTTAACTTATTTTGAACACCACACTTCTAAAGAAGCTACCAAACAGTCTGTGTGAAAATGAGCATCCTCGCTTTCGTCGTTATTGCATTTTATTTTTACCCATTTCAACATTTTATTTTCATCCATAGTAAAAAAATACCAAAACTTCAAAAGCCTATAAAAGAAAGCAAGAGCAAAGATTTCAAAACCCTTTGGGGACTTTAGTCTACTTTAGTTCCGAAATTTGTTGCACAGTGTTATTAAAAAAAATTACAAAAAATTTTAAATGTTCAAAGTTTTTTTTTATGCGAATAAAAATATGCACTTCTGATATCAGCAGTATACAATATTTTAAAAAAAATGTCAGTTGAATTAAGCAAACAATACTGTAGTTTTCATGCAACTAAATTTTGCTAACTCAGCAAAATGTTTTGCTGACTTTACTAACTTTTTTATTTGAGTGTATGAAAAATTATACTAAGGCTGTGTATAAAATATAGAGCAATTTTATATCTTTACTTTGCGTAAAAAATGTCTAGATTTAAGCATAGTATGGATAAAACTGCATGCAAAAATGGTTAAAATACAAATAAATAGCATATTTATATGCCATGTTTTTTTTTTTTGTTGGAAAAAACTCACTAAACACTTTATATTAATGTATTTATAAAACCTATATTATGATAATCTTAATCAATCCAATCCAATCAACTTTGTTTTTATTACAATTTTTGTACCACTTTTGACCCCTGCTGCTGGTACGACTTTATTTTTGATATTAACAATATCTTTAGGAGTCTTGACGATCCTCTTCTAGCACACTTAAGTTTCATGAAAATTGTGGGCAATAACAACATTTGTGTGCTATTAGCACTACAGCTACCCATTTTATTGGTACTGCAAGATATGCTCAGTTTACTATTGACATTGAATTCACAAGAATTTATCTGTAGAAGAGAACAAATTCGTTAGGAGTCATATAAGATTGGACGAAACGAAACAACGAACAAAATAACGCACTCCGAAATAAAACCTTATGATTGAAACAAGTTCAAGCTATTGAAGAAGATATAAGTGTAATCCAAATTTTTCTTTTATGCACTAGTATTAGGATTTGCAAAACATTCACGCAGATCTTAGGTTGTTACATATATATAACGCCATGCAGTAAAGAGTTAAACTACTAAACTAGCACACATTCATACAAACACCCATACATTTGCTTATTCTCATCTATATAAACATTTTTTACTCTCGGAAAATATTTTATACAAATATTTTTTCTGTTTTAGTACAGTTTTAGCGGTTTTGTTGTTACTATTTTATTCACATACACCTTAATTCTTTATGTGAAAGTTTAAAATAAACGGAAAAGGAAGTTAACGTGTAGTAAAGAATATATTAGCAGCAACGTTAGGTAAGTTATCGAAGGTAAAGCTAATGCAACAGCCATACTTACCACAGATAATCGGTATTTGTAGTTTGCATACTTTTTATCATATTTTTTTTTTCTTTTATTGTTTAAGAGTAAAGAATTTATATATTGTCTTGACTTTATAATATGGTTAGAACTTGAATTTTATAAATCCTCTTTGTATTTAATACAAAATTGCTTTTCATGTCCTTCAGGGATTTGTGGTTGTTAATGTTAGCAAAATACAACATGATGATTATGTTGATATCCTTTTTGCCAACTATTTGAACTTACTCGGTGCTTTGGACCAGACTTGGGCGATTTTAAATACATTTCAATTAATTAATAAAATTAGATGTGTTTAGTTATTGGTTTTTTTCATTACAATTACTTGAAGTACTAAAAAAAATACAATTTCCTGTAATATAAAACATCAATTACAATTATATGTAATTGTAATTGGAAGAAATGCAATTAATAATTACTTACAATTGTAATTAAAAATTTTGAATTGCAATTACATGTAATTTGTAACTGTAATTAAAGTAAAATAATTGAACAAATATGTAATTAATTACACGTTTGAACCATTAAGTTCGGTAGACATCGAAAAAGTCGGTATACACATATACGGAAAATGATGTAAATAAATATGAAAATAGAATTTTTCAATTTTGACAATTTGACAATTTGTCTAAAAAAGTTAATATTCCGAAACATTGTCGTTGTGGTAGCCACACTATCAATTTAATAGCAACTATTGACTTTATAGCTGCTTTGAATCTGATCCGTATAATCATAAAACTCACTTACACGTATGTATACACTTAAAAAATTTTACAGTAGAATCTACTGAAAATAACAGGCGACAAATTTACACTGGAAGAAACAAATAAGTAAACAATTTTGCTAAAACAAGAATTAGTTATAAATGACATTGCAGAAAAAACAGTTAAATTAGCAGATTTCTTTGCTAAAAATTAGTAAGATACGAATAGCAAAAACTGTCGAAACCACAATTATTACGTTATAATTGAGCTTAATTTTAGTTAATTGAAAGTAATAAATTTATCCGCTAAAATCAGCAAAAAATTTACTTAATATTAAGCAGACAAAAAAAAACTTATAAAAAATGTGTCATTTTTTTAGTTTTTTTTTTAATTTTGCAAATGCGAATAAAGATCTTTCTAAAATCAGATTGCTAATTTTTTAGCAAAACTTTCTGTTGATTTTAGTTTGCATTCTACTAAATATGATCTAAATATAGAAAAAATTTTGTTGACATTAAAGTTATTGTTTTCTATTTTTGCTCTACAAATATTTAATAAACTTTTTTGCTAATTTAAGCAGAGAAATTAGCAATTAACTAAAATTCAACTCGAATATAACTAAAATTTTGTGAAGTTAACAGTTTTATTTTTTCTATTGTTACTTTATTTATTTATTTATTTATCAAAAAAATCTGCTAATATTAGCAGTTTTTTCTGCAACGTCATTTTGAACTAATTTTTAGTAGCTTTTGTTGCTATTTTTACACGTTTATTTCTAAGAGAGTAACTACAGTTAAAATAACTGAAAATGTAGTTATTATTAAAAACAGCTAATAAATGCAGTAAAAATAACTTACAATGTCGTAAAAATAACTGACAATTTTGTACTACAAACACTTTGAAACGACTGTAAAATTGGTAAAACTACTGTTTTTAACAGTAATTTTTCACTCTAATGAGAGTGTTTGTTAAAATAACTTTCGAAAATATAAACTTTTTTGGTTGAATTTAGAAACACATCTTATATTTATCAATTTATATATTATACTAAAAGATGAACTCATAGGTCGTCCTTTTTCGCTATGCTGTCATAAAAATAAAAATCAGCATGGCCGAAATATGAAGAGAGAGTTAGTATTATTTTCGTTATTATTGAGAGAATACATTTTTGAAATTAATTTATTTTTATTGTAATGATTAAATTTTTAAACAAACAAATTATTAATTTTTTAAAAACAAAAGAAATTTCACTTAAAGAAAGGACGACTTACATTTCAGTAAATTCAACTAATGCTGCTATTTATTTTTTACTGTTTAAAAATTGATCCACAATTGCAGTAAAAAATAAACAAACATTTATTTGTTTTGTTTTTTAAATAAAACGAAACTACATTATAAAATGAATGTAATACAGTAATTTGATGTGGTTTGTTTTTTAAATGAACTGCAATTGCAGTCAAAACTGAAATTTCTTCTACAAATGATAAATATACTGTATTACAACTCAAACAACTACACACCAGAAGTTCACTGAGTGTACTTCTTAAAATCAATTCCTTTTTTCAATAACATATAATTGTAATTCATATTTTTCAATTAAAATTACATGTAGTTAGTAATTGATATTATTTGAATTACAATTATATGTAGTTAGTACATGTCATTTGTAATTAATTACAAAATGTAATGATTAACGCACATGTCTGCTTTGGACTAACATCTTAATTATCATAATAGGGGTTTTACTATGAAGTTTTTTAATAAATAAAAAGCTGAATATATTAGTAAAGAGTGCAAAAGTAACCTTTGTAAGGCAAAGAGAAATTTTATGCTTTCATTTATGGAAAAAGATTAAAAATATTTTCTGTAAATAAACTTTATTTAATCTTTTAATTTCTATTGTTATGCCGTAATTCATTATACTTTTTATTGTTCGTCTAATCACACTTTTCCGTACATACCCAGCAAAACCTCGGTAATAAGTTGGCATTGCGAACCACGTTACCAGGTAATAAGTTGAACTCATTACCCTTGCATTACTTCGCTACATTGATGAAATTACTTTACCTATTAGTAATACTAATTTCACAGGTTTAAATGTTTTTATCGTATAATAAGTTCATTTTCACCTAAAATTGAATATATTTAAATATTAACCCTAAATTTGACAATTGTAAAATAATATTCGATTTAAAAATTAAATATAAAAAGTTTTGGATAACTCTTTACCAGTAAGTGAGGAGTAACATGTTAAAGAAGTAAGTACACGCGGAAAAAAGAGCATGATATTATGATAGTGTAAAAGCATCATACTATGATTACAATGCGTAACAATCATAATATGATCGCAGCAATAATATCATGATTCTAAATGACGATAAAATCGACATTAGTAATCATAATATTTTCCGACAGAATCTTGTATATGATAATTAGGATTAGAATATGATTATTTTGTGTCCACAATCATGTTCAATCATATTTTAACCTTTTATTACATGAAACTTAAAAATATTATATATTTATTTGAAAAGTTATACCTATTTCGGTGTTTTCATATTTTTTAATTTTTAAGGAGTTTATTGATGAATAATTAATAAATATGATGAAGAAATTTTCTCACGATTTCAAAAATTATATTATTTTTATGATCCATGATACCTAGCGCCCTTTAGAGCTATTTTAAGTATATTTTACGTACAAAAATTGGGAGGAAGTTTTTCTATTTTTGTTTTTTTTTTTGCTATTTTTTGGTTATTTTTGTGAAATTTACTGTTCAAATAATTAATTTTACATGAAAATATGACCTTTTAGTTGCTATCGTTGGTATTATCCAAGGATAACCGCGTGGAGGTCATAGTACAAAATATATTGGCTTAAGATTTTTCTCCTCCAGTACATCTAAATCCCAGCTTCGGTTTTAGGTTTGGGTTGTTTTCCTACGTGATATTAAGTTTAATGGCTTCGCTGAGTAAAGTTCTTCTGCATGACCAGCCTTTAGCCGGGCTTAGGTGTTTTCTCCTATGTGATAGGCAGTTTACAAGCAGTTACGCTGAGTAAAGTTTTTCATTTTGCGATTTTATCAAAAAAAAATATTTTTTTTGTAATTTCAATATATTTGTATGTTTTTTCGAAAATAGCGCTGCAAGCAAAATTTGTAAACGGGTATAGAGGGCGCTACGTACCATAGATAGATAGAAATATAATATAATTTGTGAAATCCTGAGGAAATTTCATTACCTTTGAGTACCTTGCATGTTACTATGAGTACCGGTTTTTGAGCCCTGGGGGCCAGACGGCCACCCACCCAGCTTAACCAAAAATAGAAAAAAAAAATCTTTATTTAATTCTAATTTTTTTTTTGAGAGCGCCCCATAAAGTGCAGTTTAGCCAAAAAAATGTTTTTAATCCGATTGCAACAATCCTACTTAAAATGTAATGTCAAAATTGCGGACGCTATACATAGAGAATTTTGATGGAAGAAAAATAAAGAAAATTTTCAGTATATTACTGAAATTTTTCAAAATTAAACGAAAAGTAGTTTTTATGGAACTAGTTTTTTAATGAGTTAATGAAATTATATTTTTCATATAATTTTATGAAAACCTGCATTAATATTTAATTTTGAATTGTCAGGTTTGATATCATAATTAAAATGTCACTATTTCAAACAGAAAACACTAATTGTTAATAAATGCAACAAAAAACGAAAAAAAAAATTGTGGGGATCAGCGCTAAAGGGAGTGCCCGCACTTTCGACCTAAGCTACTATGTCTTCTTCAGGCTCATTCTAATCCACCACCCACAAGATACTCTAGGTTTTGATCATTTACATATATCAACCAACCCGAACAACATGAGTTATTTTCGTATTTTCTTACAAGTTTAGCCAACAAAGTTTAATCTTAAAATTTTTTTATTTGGCAGGGTTTCCAGTCTAACTGCTAATGTTACCATTACTGGGAACAAATTGGGAATCCCGCATGTACTCGAATACTAAAATTTAAACCTAACATATTCTAGTTGATTGCTTTTCTATTAGATTTTACATTGCATGGTACCTGTTATAAAACGTTTCAATCGACGAAGTCCAGCACAATTCCATTGATTTTATGCAAAATTCATAAATATTATGCAGATGAGTTTGTAACTGTACTCCAGTTATTACGTTTTTATGCATTGGAGTTACAATGAAATACTCTTATTAAATATTATTTGCAAACTGTCAATAATAACAAATATAACATAAAAATAACTAACAAGAAGTACCACTTGACTGAAAGTGTTTTGGTAGTTAACCTAAAAAACTGTTCTATAAACAATGTTTTTAAGCGTTTAAAAAACTGCAAAAACGGTAAAATAAGCAGCAAACATCTAAAAATAAGCTGTGAAATTCGTTCTTTTTGAGTTGAATGTTTAATAAAATGTGTATATAATTTTCACCAGTCAAGAAAAAAGCCAAAACAAGCTTAATTTTTAAATAAAAAAAATACATGTAAGCTATTATTTACAAAACAAGCAAACAAATATAGCTTAAAATATTCATAATTTCAAGATCAGAACTTGCGTTTAATCTAAATAGTTCTATCATTTCAAAAAAAAAACAAAATGAAAATTATATGAGTCTTGCCTTTTAAAAATTGATTCAGGTAGGTGACACTTAAAGAACTTTTAGTTTATATAAAATTTAAAATTTGTTAGCATTTAATATTCCGACTTTTTTCCTTCAAACAATTTTAATATTTTTCAGATATCTAATTTATTGCGTTCGATATCGTCCGTTGAAATTTATTAATATAATGTGTTCATATAAAATTATATATAAGGTTGAAGAGGACACCTTCACCTTTCTTCATGTTTACGTTTCCTGCAATCTTTTGCTATTTAGAAGTTCTATTCCACTAAAGTTGAAATTTAATGAACATATAGCCTTATAAAAAATAATTCTTAACTCCGACTAACCTAGAAATAAAAAAGGGTACAGTGAAATAACTCCCAAATGAAATAAGTCCCAATGGAAAAATGAAATAAGTCCCAAAAAATGTTCCATGTAAATTGGGACTTATTTCATTATGAAATAAGTCCCAATGCGTTGGGACTTATTTCATAATTTTTGTTGGGAGTTAATTCATTATGAAATAACTCCCAAATGAAATAAGTCCCAACAGTTTTTTTGTTGGGAGTTATTTCATTTGGGAGTTACCATTGGCACTTATTTCATCGCAGTTGGGACTTATTTCATTTTAATTGCAAACACAATTTTACACTGTTCAGTTTTTCTGCGTGGCGGCCTGCGGCCGATCTTAGGGGTTTTCTCCTCCATAGGACGCGGCAGGTGGCTTCGCTGAATACAGTTTTCCTGCGCCCGTCTCATTATCTTCCCTAGTGTGACGCGCGCAGGGAAACTTTATTCAGCGAAGCCACCTGCCGCGTCCCATGGAGGAGAAAACCCCTAAGAGCGGCCGCAGGCCGCCACGCAGAAAAACTTTATAAAGCAAAGATTTTCAATATTGTTGCAGTTAAATTTTTTGTTGAATTATTAATGTTCTATTAATTTTTGTTAATATGAAATTTTTTCATAATTGTTCAATAAAATATAAGAAGAATAAGAAATTTAATTGCTTCATTTAAAAAAAAATTTAAGTGAAATAAGGCCTTTACGGCTTTATTTCACTTTCAAAGTGCAATAAAGCCTTTTTGCAAATAAAGGCCTTATTTCTCAATTGAAAGTGAAATAAAGCCTTAAAGGCCTTATTTCGTAAGGCATTATTGCACTCCACCTATGCTTACATATACTTATGAAATAAAAAGTGTTCTCTAACAGAAAAACAAACAAAAATTGGGAGTTAATTCATTTTTGTTGGGACTTATTTCATTGGGAGTTAATTCATTTTTTTTGGGATTTATTTTTAAATTTTGAAATAACTCCCAAAAATTGGGACTTATTTCATTTTTCTCATTGGGAGATATTTCATTTTTTTACATTGGGTGTTATTTCATTTTTGATGGGACTTATTTCATTGGGAGTTATTTCATTGGGACTTATTTCATTTGGGAGTTATTTCACTGTACCATAAAAAAGAGCAGCAGAATAGGGATACATTTGCGGTAATATATTAAAATAAATAACCGGTTTCTTAAATATAAAAACACAGTTCTGTTTTACAGAACATATTTGAACTTAAGTTTTTGGCTACCTTAATTTTAACATATTCACTCTCAGATGGGGTTTAAATTTTGTTAATCGGTGATAACCAAAAATGGAGGTTTGGGCGACGATTTATCCAAGAAGGAGTAAGATATTGGAAACGTTAAACCTGAATTCCAAAGACAACTGTAGTTTAAATGAAATAAGTATAAATATAAATAAATTTTTTTTTTTTTTAATAAAAATGTTTATTTGAAAAAAATATAATAATACATATAATGTACACGCCTCAGCACCAAAATTTGCATTTAAAATGCTAATATGCAACTTGTTATATTTACATTATATTTACACTATATATATTTTTTTTTATTATTCTTTTAAATAACCGAGCCCAGAGGGCCATATATGGCTAAAAAATATCTACTACACAAGACTACTGTATTATATAAATAAAAAAAAAAAAAAACTATAAATTTAACAATATAATTAATATAAAATAGTATATTAATATAAAAGAATAAAAACATTAGAAGTTAAAAGAAAGAATAGAAAAACTATATATTATATTTAAATGAATAAATTTTAAATTTAACAGTTTTTAAAAGTAACAAAAAAAAAAAATATATAGAGCAATTCCATATGAAAACGATCAAAATTGGCAAATTTTTGGACGACCCCTCTCCGATTTTAAAATAAATAGTCTCAATCGATTGCCCAGCAAAAATAATGTACCTACATATTTTTTTTTTTTTATAGTGACTGGTTTAGTGGTGGTGTGCACCACTGTCATGTGACAAAATTGAAGAATTCTTCATAAGGGACCTCATTGAAAGTTGTTTAAAAAAAAACTACTAAAGCGATCGCAACGAGTGATAGCTCGTTGGAAAGGTATTGAATCAGGCTTTAATTCAAAAATAAAATTTTCCTAATTTTCCTTTCAATGAGGTCCCTTATGAAGAATTCTTCAATTTTGTCACATGACAGTGGTGCACACCACCACTAAACCAGTCACTATAAAAAAAAAAATATATATGTAGGTACATTATTTTTTGCTGGGCAATCGATTGAGACTATTTATTTTAAAATCGGAGAGGGGTCGTCCAAAAGGTGATCGCTTTCATATGGAATTGCTCTATAATAATAGACACAAGCGTATATAATACTCCTCATTTATCCTTCTTAAAAAATGTCCCTAATGAATATAGTTGCGTTCAAATATCAGATGTACACTAACAAATTTAATAAATTTGTGAATAAAAAGGTTAAACATTGTTATAGCAGGCATATTCTCTAAGCTTGGCCCTAAATACATTGACAGAAAAGTCAAATTTTCTAAGTAATAGGGGCAACGAATTCCAAATTTCAGCTACCCTGTACTGAAAAGATCGTTGAAGAATTGATGTATTATGTATAGGATACTTCAATTGAGGGTTTCTTAAAGACCTTGAAAATACAAAATGTTCTAATAAATATTCCGGACATTTAGACCTAAAAACTTTATAAAAATGTATCAACAATCGCGTATGTATAAAACTTTTAAAACTGCATCCTAGAAAGTCTACTACATAATCAGAAACATGATCACGATATTTCAGGTTGTACACAAATCGAATAATTCGATTGAAAAGAAGGTTGTATCTACGCATTACCCGACCCTTGACACCTGGAAAAACTTCAGCACAATACAATATATTGGACATCAATAGTGCATGCGCAACGCGCTTTTTTACATAAATTGGTAGATAAAGATTCAAAGAATATAATCGACGTAACGTAAAATTTATAGTAGAACACAACCAGTTTATATGTTGATCAAAATTAAGACTTGAGTCAATTAAGACTCCCAGACATTTAATACATTCTACAAACTCAATATTAACACCATTCACCACGATATCAAAATTTACGTCAGACCTAGGAGATTTAAAAATCATTGCCTTAGTTTCCTAGGATTAATACAAAGATTACAATTAGACATCCAATCTGAGACATCTGACATTATATAATTTATCACCTGCTCCATTACATCAGAAAACTGACGCTCACCAGAAAAAAGAAGCTGAATGTCATCTGCAAAAACAAAAGCCTCGCAAGAAAACCCTTCAACAATACTCATCATATTATTCATATAGAGTAAAATAGCAAAGGTCCAATCACAGATCCCTGTGGAACACCGCTTGTCAGTGTCGACCAATCAGAAACAGACCCCCTACAATGAACATATTGACGTCTTTCTGTCAAATAAGAAAAATCAGCATACAAGCCGATTGGGAAAATTTAAAGAAATTGCATAGTTTACTAATTAAAATTGTGTGACTAACTCGACCAAAAGGTTTTGATAAATCGAGTGATAACAAAACTCCTATATCATTTTTATCCAAAATTCTTCTAATTGAGTCTGTAAGACCTACTAGTAATGATGCTGTGTTATAACCACGTCGAAATCCTGACTGATAAGGGCTAATTAAGCGATTTTTATCCAAATATTCAACCATTTGTTCCTTCATAACGTGTTCTACAATTTTGGATAATATAGGAACTATAGATATCGGCCTTAATTCATTACTTGATCCATTTTTACTAATGGGAACAACCTTTGCAACTTTCCAATTGGAAGGAAATACAGAGCAAGTTAGAATATTATTAACTAGATGCAAAAATTGCTTCTGAACATATGGGAAAATAATTTTCAAAAATCTTAACGGCAAACCATCTGGACCAGATGCATTAGATTTAATATTACATAATGCGAAATATAATTCATCCAAATCAATAGCACGAAATGAAAAGCCATTGTCAACAAAATTCAGATTGGAGCTGAAAGGGTCGATGGTGTCAACTGTCCTATGAGACAAAAATTCCCTATTTAATTCAACTGCATCTAAATTATCAACAAATTCTACATTTTCTACACCCCCATTGGATCTTAAAATTTTTCACATACCCTTAGCATCAAGGTTATTAAATTGATTAAAATGAGCATTCCCTTTAGCATTACGAATAACAGTTTTAGCTCTATTTCTAGTCCTACAATAAATTCTCCAGTTCTCCTGTGAGGGGAAACGAAGATATTCCCTTAAAGCAAAATCTCTTAGAGATAGATTAAATTGAATATCTGGTGTATTAAACCAGTTTTCATTAGCTACGTGAAATTTACACCTTTTGATGGGAACCTGTGAATGCAAAAGGTCAATACACTCCATCAAACTACAAAGTTGGTTATCAATATTTGGACTACCAAAAAATTCAGTAAAGTCAAATTGGAGCACCTGATTTTCCAACAACTCAAAGTCAACATTGTTGTAGTCTTTAAACTCAACATAATCATCGATAGGTGTAATAAAAGTAGAAACATTCATAAAAATAAAAGAATAATGTGATATTGCTGGGCACTGCATCTGATTGGACAATATGACAGATACGGAAGGACTCACAAGAAAAAAGTCCAATAACGAAGTAGATGAACGCGATACATCAAAGTGAGTAGGGAGGCTATTATGAGGACAATATAGTCCTAGTCTCTGACAGAATGAATGAACTGTATTGGAGTGCACTATATCAAACAGGTTTAAATTAAAGTCACCCATAATTATAATGTTAGAGTACTTAACCAGCATATCACTTAATCGTTCCTCCATAATTCTAATATTCTCCACATTCTTATTAGGAAGATAAACAACTCCGAGTAAAAACTTGGCCCCTTGTGTTTCAACTTCAATAAAAATTGACTCAAATTTACCATAATCATCTGATTTATAAACAACTTTAGCTTTAATTTTGTTAGAAACAAAAACCCCACACCTCCGCCTCTTTTCTTATCCAACGGTCCATTCCTAGTACGACTATTACCGTTAATGCCTACACCAACACTAACTCCTCTCTCATCATGCCTATCATTCCTGTGGAAAGTATATCCCGGTATCGCAATAACTTGTGAGGATATATTTTTCTTTAACCAAGTTTCACTAACTCCTACAATATCTGAAAGACAATCTCGAAGAATATGCCTTATTTCATCAAGTTTTGATGAAGACGATCTTGTCATAAAACTTTGACAATTAAAGTGACCAATGTTGAAACCATTTACTAAGTATGCTAAATTAGAACGCAAGTATGTGTTGTCATGGACAACAGGGCCTAAATTTAAATTAACAGGCATATTAATAATAATAAACAGTAATATATATTAAATAAATTCGCATGTAAAGCAGATTGAAAATAAAAAACAAATAAATTTAGCTAATGAAAATATCCAGCAGAATGACTATGAGTTTACAAGTATTATTACCAGAAAATTAACAAATTAAATAAATATAAATATATAAATAATAAAATTTACCAGGTACTGCATAAACTATATGCTACAATATTAACTACTCGAAAAATTGTAAAATACAATTTACATATTGAAATATATTTACATATAAAAAAAAGTATTTAAAAAAAATTTTTTTTAATTTACGTAAGAGGCGTTTCCAGATTACTTAATAAAAATAACTTAAACTCTTTCTTAAACGTTGAAAAAACTACAATATTTTTTAAAACAATGGGCAAATCATTAAATTCATAGAACCAGCAAAACGGATACGTTGTTTTGTCAGTTCAAGACGACATCTTGTTACAGACAAATTTTGCCCTGTCTTTTTTTTTTTTTTTTTAAAAGAGAAGCAACACTCAGGAAATTCTTCCTATTAATTAATGTGTTGCTTTCTTTGGAAAGGGGATAGTGAAGAGATGAAAGGTGTTGAAAGATGAAGGGCTTCAAACATGGCAACACTGTAATTGCGCGAGTAGATAAGTCTTAGAACAGTTGTTGCTCGCCACCTGATGTAGAGTTGGTGAATTTATTGAAGCTTTTTGTTTCATAGCCCTGATTCATTATTTTACTTCGGTGGGGGTTAAGTGATATGGGAACACCGAAGGTGGGTGCAGAGATACATATAAGTGATAGAAAACTTATTTTTCTAAATTAATGTTGTCGTCACCGGGAATCGAACCGGGACCATCTGTGTAGTAGTACAACGCGCTAACCATTACACCACAGCGCCCACAATATTAATAACTGCATTTTATACAAGCCATTTATGGGTAGAATATTGTTTGCATAACGTCTAAACAGATCAAGTGTATGAAATATTATGGGTAATTTAAAAACAAGTTATAAAGCTTTGTTTTGCGCAGATTTAATACCCCTTAATGAAGAACTTTTCTTACTTCCATATATTATTGGAAGTTAAGACAAATGACTGTGAATCAAACTTTCATAAATTAGCATTTTTGTTTCAGTATTAAATTTCCGCTTGAATTTGTATAGAATGCCAACAGCAGAAGATATTTAACTTTTACTAGCTTCGATGTAATTATCCCAATGTAAGTTTCTGCAAAAGTGTATTCCTAGATAGGTTACCGACTTCGACTCTTCTATTGGAACACCATCAATATTCACAGTCATAGACTGATCTCTTTCTAAAATATACGGTCTAAATCTGATGAATTTAGTTTTAGCGGTATTCAAAATAAGCTTATTTATTTCATTTATTTATTTATTCATAATCTAAAAGCCAGTGGTGGCCAAACTATTACATAGTAGTCTATGAGTCAAATTTATGTATCTGTAATAACTTAAACTAAAAAAAAAGATATACAAACAAAATTTAATAATTAAACCTAAATAAACAACCAAAACCCTAGTAGCACGAATTTGTAAGACACCGATCATAAAAGCAATATTTGATTCTATAGCCAGCTTTTATAAGACTTAATCACATTAAGAAGCTTATATTTTCAATAAATAGCATAAATAAATAGCAATAGCATTTCACTCATGATATATTAAATACAACTGGCCACAATGTTCCTAAACGTTCCCACACTCACTCCAAAGTTTTTATCCCTATAAGAAATCACAGAATCTCATAGCGTATATAAAGGGTCCGCCATCTAACTTTTTTTTAAGCTAGTGCTTATTTCGTGAATGGTAACACTTAGCTCATGTCTGATTTGACAGATAATTAGTTTTATCCTTCCGCTGAACGAATATGGTCCGTATGTTCGTTATCTTGTCAAAAAGTGAAAGAAACTGGCATCCTCATCGATAAACCAAAGCGTGAAAAGCCAAAAACAGTGCGTACACCCGAGAATATTGCTGCTGTGGCAGAAAGTGTGCGTGAAGCGCCATCAACATCAATTGAACATTTCGAAGACATCATTGAGACGAATTTTGCATAAAGAGCTTGCTATGACGCCATACAAAGTCCAATTGGTTCAGGAGTTCAAAAAAAAAAGTTATTTGGCGGACCCTTTACTTTGGACACAAAAGAGTTCTGCATACATAGCGCAATAATTATCGGACATACTAAATTAAATGCCCTAGTAGACGGTCCAAAACTAAAGCGGTTTACCAAATACTCAGGCGTGCCATATTTTATAATTTTGAAAAAGAATATCAATAAACGCATGTTAATATAATCTCATACCTAAGAAATCAAATACACACTCGGTTACATGAGACCTTAACCGCAAGACCTAATACGCAAACCTTATTATACGGTTAAAACATTTTATTACCTTTTTAAATGTTGTGCATGCTTATATGGAATTCAAACGATAATTTACCATCCAAATATATTCCTAAGGTCTTGTAATGCGAAATATATTCAATAACGACATTGTTTAGTCTTAAATATTCGGCTAATATTGATAAATCGTACTCCACTTCAGTTTGTAACACACGCTGATGTTTGTAACGGTAAAGTAGACAAATGTCGTCAGCAAACATGAAAAGTTGACCAAAAAAGTTTATGTTTTTCAGATCGTTAAAAAAAATCTTGAATAAAAGGGTCCGAGTACACTACCCTGAGGTACTCCACATGTTACAGGTAACAAATTGCTCTTATGGCCGTAATTTCAAGCAATATATACCTACTGGTGCTTAGATACCTACCGTGTACACGAACAAAATCGGGTAGGTATCTAATCACCGGTAGGTATCTATTGCTTGCAATTACGGGCATTAGTAACACCAATCTGTACGAATTAATTCGCTCTGTTATAATGCACAGTGGGGTATTTGAAATAATAATGGTAATAAATATAGAACTTTTTAAACTACTGATCCGATCAGTACGAATCGAATTGGAAATTGTAAAAATGTTATTAGTCTTTTATTATATTGTGATTGTGTCACCATATTTTAGTACAAGGTGTACATGGATGTCAAAATTGGTTTAATTTTTTTTTTTGCTGTTGCTTCAGGAGTTGCCTCTTTATTTAGTTTCATAGTCTGCTAGAGTTCTTTTTAAATAAAAATCTTTTCGGTTTATTAAAGAATTATTATATTTTATCACTGTTAGTTATTGTCGCAAAATGTTTTGAAAAACAGTTACTACTAACAATGGTGTATAATATTAAAGTTAAATGGTCAAATTTGAAATTTTTAAAACCAGAAATTTTCTAATAATTTTAACACACTTTCATCCTTTCCATATGTGAATAAACCCTCTGTTAGTTGTACACCCCTCTATCAAATATCCAAATTTCACGAAAGATTGAGATTTCGTAAAAGTTGCCTTGTAAGTGCAAAAAATACATTTTTTTAAAGAAATCTTTGGATATTTACAAATGTTGTGACCATCAGTACGTATGAGTGTTTTAAATACAACAATGAAAATAATAATCATACGCCTTAGGCGACTCTTTGTATTTTTAAATTTATTTTCTTAATATAATTGGCAGAGTTTAAACTTTAGCATATTTTCTAGTGGAATTAGCATATTGAATTTCAAATTGCATATTTAAAACAAAAAAATTGTTAAATACTTTTTAGCATTTTTCGTTTGTTAATAGGCAGATTTTTAGCATATTTTTTAAAAAAAATATTATGTTTTTATAGAATTTATATTACAATAATATCACTATTTTGTGTGTAAAAATGAGCAAAAAATGTGTACTTACCACGAAAATTTAATCTAGTTTACAAAGCAGATTTTTAGCATATTATTTTTATGATTCACTCAAAATATTCTTTTAGTAACTACATGTAAGTCATTCGGGTAGTAACATTAGTAGTTGTTTTAACTACTATTGTAATAATTTGCTATGAGAAAATGAAAAACGACTAATTTAGACAGTCGTTTTAAAAAAATAACTAAGCAAAAATACTGTACTTCAGTAACAGTTGTTATGTTAGTATTTTAATGAACAAACATCAAAATAGTAATTTTTCAGTTAACAGATAATTTTTGTTAATTATTTGAAAATAGAAGATTGTGTCGAGTTTTTAATAATTCTCGTTTAGTTTATATTTGTTATTATTGGTATGTTCATAGTTTGTAAATAATAATTAGAGAATTTGACTTTGTATTTTATGTACCATATAGGAAATACAAAATTTTATTGTAATTATAAAAAAAAAAAAAACAATTTTTTGTTAAAAAATATTTTAAAAATACCGAAAGAAAATAAAAATAGTAGTTAAAAACTATAGTTTTACAATTTATGTAGTCATTTTATGTTCATTGTGTTTATTGTTTGTTGCTTGTTTTTACGGTATATGTATTCATTTAAGGTTAGTTGTTTTTGACCGCTTCGATAGTTTGTTTTACTACCATTGTAGTAGTTTTATCAATATTTAAAAATGACTACATGGTTACACGCAGAGAAAAATTTAGTCATTTTCCAACTGAAATTCTTTTACTACATCCGAATTTGGTTGACACAAATTAAATATTGGTTTTAACATCAAAATCCGGTTAATACAACTAAATTTTAGTCGTAACACTCAAATTATATATACATCACATTTGAATATGGTTGTACGAATCGAATTTTTTAGTTGTAGACACCAAAATACACTTTCAAATTCGGTTAACAATTTTTTTTTTCTGTGTGTGCTTCTTTTATGACAAATACAATCATCGCCTTTTTGACTACATTTTCAGTCATTTTAAATGTAATGTTTAGTATCTTCTTAATTTCCTAAGTGGGCAAGTTAGCTGGCCCCGAGATGGACATAGTTTTGAAATAATGCACTAAAGCTCAAACGGAATAAGACATCTTGAATATTTTTTTTTACCATAAGAAAGAATAATAGGTTGGTTGTCTTTTGGACACAAAGATACATTTTTATTTTGCACACACAAATTTTTTTTAAACCATATTTTTAAATGGTCAATAATTTTAGATTTTTAAAAAAAGTGGCCCCAAGATGAACACTTTTTAAAAATTCTCTGCAATTCTTGTATACACATTTTTTGGAACTGTGTAATTTTGAAAATGTGCACCGAATTCTAAAATGTGCACCGATTTATAAAATGTTTAGTCTGTAGTAATGTACGTTATAAGATAAAGAAAAAAAACATGCTCATAGTTGTAGGTTATCTACTCTCTTTTAAAAGTATTTAAATTTATAAATAAAAATTTTGTTTTTTGCCATGATTTTTTTGCATTTTATTAAATAATACGTGCTACTAATTAGTATTATAATACACTCACGTTTAAAGAAATAGCAACCTTTTTAAATTATCTTTAATGCTTTAGTAGTGAAAATCCTTAAAACTCAAAACAATTTATGAAAAATTTTTATTTTTGGGCCAGAAAAGTATTTATATTTCTTAACAATTTCCTTTGACAAAAAAAAAATCAGTTTAGAGTGTGTAAAAAAAATTTCACGGTGATTTCACAATTTGTTTTAATCTCAAATTATGAACCAAAGATATTAAAATATTTGTACAATATATTGATATGGGGCTTGTACTTATGGAAGATTTTGTAAAAATTACAACTTTTGAAAATTAAATTTTTTGACAAAAAAAAAAAACCATTGCATTAAGTGACTTAAGTCAGGTAAGAAACTAAAATTTTATTTAGTTTAAATAATTGTATTTCCAAATTTTAGTTTCATACAACACACTGACCTAAGTCACGTAGGCCAAGTATGTTCCTGCTATTAATTGCGAAAGCTATTTTCTAAACTTCAAATGAAATGCTTAAGGTCTATAAAACATTTGTCATATATTTTATGAAACTTTTCATTGTATTTATGAAAAGTTCACAAATATGATGAATAAATGATGCCAAATGATCACAAATATGATGAATAAATGATGCCAACTATATACGAAACAATATCATCAATATGACGTAACTGTTTTCTCTGAGTGTAGCATGTATTTCAAATGTCAACTAAATCGGACAATTAGTTCAATGTGTGGTAAAAAATGGGTTAATATAAAATAAATAAAATGAACTTTCAAAAAAAAAAACTTATTTCATTTAAACTGGAGGTAATATGTATTTGTAAGGTCTTACCTGAGTGAACATGCCCTGTTAAAATAAAAGGGTTTGTAATAGCAATGTAACCCACTTACCAGGGTCGTCAGACTTATTTTGCATTATAAAAAAAAAAAAATAATATAAAAAAAAATTATCAATTATGGACATTATCTTTAATCTTTAATATCTTTAATTAATCTTTAATAGTTTGTTAAAAATTACGATTGTTTTGCAATTTTTTTTTTTTAACTTGCTGACCTTGCTGGTTATCAAAAAAAATGCCTAAGAATACTTTGTTCCAATACTTCTAAAAAGTTCTTAATGACTATTTTAATTTTGCGTGCTTCATCTGTAATACTACACTCAAAAAAAAAAGTTTGTAAGTCAGCAAAAAATTTTGCTGAGTCAGCAAAATTTTAGTCAGGAGGATGCTTGCAAAAAAGTTGCTAATGTCAGCAAAATCTTTTGCTGAAAATCAGCGAGCTGATTTTTAGCAACAAAATTTGTAGATTCAGCAAAAGTTTTGCTAACACTTAGTAGATTAGAAATAAAAAAGCCTTGCTAAAAATTAATAAATTTTTTGCTGAATTTTAGTAGACTGAAAAAAAACGCAAAAAATTTGTAGAAAAATTTGTAATTTAGTTAATTTATTTGTTGAAAATCATAAACATATTTTTGTGATTCTTTTAAAAATAATTTACTATAATAACGAAATATAAAAATTTTCATTTTCCCACATTGACGACATGAATTAATTTAATATCTGAAAATATATAGAAATAAATATATATAACATAACAAAAATTTCTTTAAATTACTTACATCAATGGTTGTCTAAATGATGCTATAGTTTAAAGAAGATAATTATAGAACGAAACGAAAAATAAACAAAAACAAACGAAACGAAAAAAAACAACCCTTTTTTGCAATAAGAAAAAGGAACCATAAAAATCTACCTAAGATGTGTCTTTGTCTTTCGCTTTACTCTGTCTACATTTCTGTATATGTTTGTTTGCAATTTGACCACACTATTATTATTCTATAAACATTTAGTTTAAATAAATAAATATTTTATTTTGTCTTTTATTTAATTAATAGACAATTATTTTCACAAGCCGGTGACAATGCAAAATTTAAGTTGTTTTAATCCTCAATTTTGTTTTATGTATGAAAAAGAGATACAAAAACTTCCATGGTTGATTTTTTTATATGTCTTATTAGAGTTGTTCTTTTTAGTATCATTTTCCTCTCTCTACTACATCTTGACATGCCGCGACATCTACTTCATTCCGCGTTGTCTTTCAATCTGGTGTCGTCCACACTATTAATGTGCTTATCAGCACAATTTTTTTTAGCAAAATAAATTAGTAAAACATTAGTATATTAGTAAAGCATTAGTATAAACAGTTAAGTGCTGAATAAGTATAACAAAAATTTTAGCTGAAAACACGATTTTAGCAAAAAAATTTGCTAAAAAATAGTATACCTGATTTACAAGACGTTTTACTAACTTTTCTACTAACTTATTTTTTTGAGTGTAGTTCACAATTGTCTCTTTATAGAAAGAAACAGCTGCAACAAAGCAACTCAAATTTAATGTATAATTTCATTACATACAAAATTCT
>CM037852.1:125062608-125088919 GCA_021234595.1 Delia radicum
ATACAAAATTCTATAAATTCCAAATCTATGATCATCTTTAATTTTTTTCGCCGAAGAAAACTCTTAGCAATAGCCAAATTATTTAAATATATATATATATATATATATATATATATATCTTATACCAAAAACACTGGTAATATATCAACTTAACAAGATATTTGGAAAGCAATAGAGTAAAATTAAGCAATTTAAATTTATATTCTGGTAAAATTAATAAATTCTTTAAAAAATTTATACGAATAAATTATATTCTGTTGATATATGTCCAGTGTTCTGGTTGGAATTTAGTGTGTGTATCAATCACAACATAAAAATCGCGCATCGTCATTTCAAAATTCTCCAAACGAGTTTGAAAATCGTCACGTTTGCCGAGAAAACACCAAATCTGACAATCCTGCCACTACCTTAATTTGTTATTACCAAACTTATTACAGAAAGTTTTGCTGGGTAGTTTTATTTTCAACAATCTTTTGTTAATTCATTGAAAATTAAACAATAACAATAACCTATTGAAAACATGTTGATTTAACACGTTTCCTTTAAAATGCCAAATGATTTTATTTTGTATTTGTGTATGAGTATGGTATACCTTTTGGTTGACTCTACCAAACTATACACAGGATATTAATATTGTATATTCATGCTTGCATGATTTCGAATAATTGTGTTGTATTTTTGCTATAAAGCAAAGAAGTATCCATTTTAATTGAAAATATGAAAAGTAAATAATTATTAATTTAACAAGGAAACATTTGATCATAAATAATAAATAAATAAGGGGTTTACTAGCTTTAGAAATCAATAAAAACGACAATATTCAAGCAATTATAAAAATATAAAAAAAAATGGTTTATAAAAAAATTCTTTTTTGTAAAATTTTAGATAATATTTTAAAAATTATAATTTAGAATTCGGACTAACATGGCAACCGTGGTAACCATTTCATTATAGACCCTTTTGTTTTTAAGGCAAAATCGCCTAACATCGTGGAGCCTTGGTTACTCATGTGAGAAAAAATTAAATAAAAAATGTCTCTACGTTAGCGACTTAATTTTTTAGTCCTTCACAAAACATTGAAATCAGACAACCACCCTTAAAGGCCGCACAGTGGCACCGAATTTTCAATATTTTGTTTTGAAAAAAAAGTATTTAAAGTAAATATTGCTCTTGTAAATTATATGGCAAGGAGTTTGTTCAACAGGCTGTAACTTAATTATTTCTGCGATTTTTTCCCCAAACTTCTCATAGCATATAGAAAAAAGTTAAAACTATTGAAATATGAAACAAAAAAATTAAAAAAAATAAAAATCTATAGCTGGTAAACCCTTAAAGCAAGATTAAAGAGCACAAAAGCAACATTTCTTCTTAATGTATTTCCCAATTAAGTGATTAAAGAAATTGTAATATTTTATAGTTTTAAATATTAACTCGAGTTTAACATATAAGTTCCTTCACTCAGAATTTTTTATAGTTTACTGTTTGGAGTTTAATACAAAAGCTTTCAGTTGAGTTAAAAAGGAACATGCATTTATTTTTTAAATATATATTTATTTCAACTTTTTGTACATTTGTTCAAAATAATTTACTACTATTTACCGATGTTTTTAGTTTCACATATTATTTTCATTTACTTGAAGTTTCATACAAATTTAACGACAAAAACGGAATATTCGCCTATGTGCTGGATATCGAGTCGTTTTCAAAAAGCAAACTTTTTTTGAAAACGAGTCATGTAGAAATTGGTGTTCCTTAAAACGTTCGTTTTGGTATATTCGAAGTTTTGCTTGAAAAAAAATTTAAATGTCAAAAGCTTGTAAACGTAATTTTAATCAGCTGTAAATTTGCGATTTGCAAAAACAAGTGTTATTTTCAAGAAATATTTTTTTTAGGACAGTTTTTTAATAAAAGTTAATAATGAATTATTTAAGTGCTTGATAAAAAAACTAATTTACATTGTTCATGGCCAGTTCAAAGTGTTTTTGTAATTGTTAGACTTAAATTTTGTTTTAAAAAATGCATTTTATTTCATTGCCATAGATTTATATAAAAATACATAAAATATTTAGAGATTTTTAACAGTCTTGTTTTAAATTGAAGAAGCTATTAAAAGACTGCCTTTTGACTTAAAATAAATAAATCACATTTCAAATTTTTAATACTAAGTGCTGTTGTTATTATTTGGCAAATCTTTCTAAGAAAAAATCCACATTCTATTTACTTTCGACAAGGTACAACTGCTCGACTTAAAACGACCAAAAAAAATTGCGATATCGGAATCTGGCACACCTAATCTTGTAAAATTGATTTACTTATGCGGTTTCGTTTTCTGACACATACACGACTGTTGTTTATTTGTTTCCGTTACAGTTACTATTAATTTAAATTTTTATTTGCTGACCGCTGCAAAATAAAATATTCAAAAAATTCCAGTCAGGGTTTTTATTAAAATGATTTGTTTGTGTGCAAAACTATTTTAATTCAAATTACAAGAAATTGAAAAAGTTAATACAAATACTGCAGCTATTCAAACAAGATATGTATTTAGTTTGTGTGTCTACATTTTGTGAAAAATGGTGGTGTAATGGTTATCGTGTTGGATTATTTCACAGATGGTCACGGGTTCGATTACTGGTGACGACAATATCTATTTATATATCTTATAAATATAAAACGGTTAAGCCCACAGGATGTTACCGCTTGAGCCGAAATATGTTAGGAATCAGCATAAAACATCTGTGTTAAAAATCGACATATATTGGTCTATACACACATGCTTTATACATGTTCACATGCATCCGTACATGATTCATTTTCATTCATGGTCATATGTGTAAATTAACGAAAATAGAGGTAACTCTAACAAGTAAAGGTTCGTCCAGGTAATAAATTTTAATTTTCAATTTGGTTTAACTTCCGCAAAAAATAAATTAATTAGTACAAATTTGGCCTTTTCGGAAAACTTATTTCAAGGGTTCTTTAAAACTGTTATAGCCTTAAAGTAATGCGTTTGCGTTAGCGCCTACGGAGTCATTGAAATTTAATCGGATTTTGCATTATGGTAACAAATTTACCACTTAATGATCGGACTTTCATGGAAATTTAAAAATTTTAATCAAAATTTAAAAATTTAATAATAACACGTAAAGTTCAGTTAGTAAGGCTCGTACTTTCTTTTAAATTTAAAAATTTTAATTGTAGATTTGAAAATTGACGTAACGTCCAGTTAATACTTACTTAAGACTTAAAACCGCAGAAAAATAGCTTCAATAGAACCTCGGTTCAATGGAAATCGGTACCAGGTGAATTTACCTCTTTCAAAACGTGTTCTGATGATGGAAACCTAGAAAATTTCCGAAATAGATCTATCAACACATTCCTGAAAAGGTCAAATAATAAATTTGAAAACATAAAAACTCTATAGATTATTTGTTAGGACAATATCCTAATAAAGAAATATAGAGTATGGCCTCGAACTTGAATAATTTTCATTTTCATTATTTTTGGGAATTATTATAAAACAAACCAAGGTACATTTTGAGGGGTAGACAAAAAACACTTTGTTTTTTACTCCATACAAGGTGAGTCGGTCTAGTGTAGTACACCGTTACAAACACTGTACAATTTAAAATAAATTAACTTAATGTCGTAAAGTCGTAATGCAGCGTTAATAAGGCTGTTTGAAGACGTGTTAATATAAGCAGCAAGGAAGAAAGCAATATCCTTAGAATGAATAAACACACATGGATATCGTAATTGTATATTTAACACGTATTCTTGCAACAATGTATTTATTATTCATATGATACACTTTATACCAAGTTAAAAAAAAAAAAAAACGTTAAAAATATAATACTTTTTATATCTAAGCCTCTTATAACAGGGGTTCATTTCAATGTTCGGCAAAAATATTACGTATAATATCAGCCAGAAATATTTGTATATTTTGAAGGGGAATACAAATCAAATATTTACAACGTCTTAGATTTTCAAGTTTTTACTAAAACTAAAGTTACATATAAAAGATATTTGTTATTGAAGTTACAAAAATTTCTTTGTTCCAAAGCTGTCGTTATCGAATCGCATAACTCATAAAAATATGTCTTGGATAATGTGTAGCAATACAAAAATACAAAAGAAATTAAATTATAACTATGCAAGGAATTTTTGTTTTCGGTTCAAATCAAATAAAATTCAAATTTTCGTATTAGTTACATGATATTTTATTTTATGTATTAATCATATAATCACTCAGGGAAAAAGCTTAATGAAAAGCTTTATAAAGTTTTTCGTAAGTATGAAGAAAAACTTCATTAATTTTCGTCCAATGTAACACTTAATAAGTATGATGAAGCTGTTTTATAAAGGTCAACTTGATGACAGCTTTCTTCTTATTTATGAAATGTTTCATAAACATGATGAAACAGTTTCATAATTTTTACTGAAATGCTTCACAAAAGTTATTTAACATTTCATGCTTCATAAATATTATGAAACGTTTCATAAATATTGTGAAAAATTTTCATAAAATTCTATATAATGCTTATAATTTTCTATTTAAAAAACTTCAATGAAAATTTCGAAATTTTATATTATATTCAAAAAATTATATTTCGAGTTAGAAACACATCATATAATATTTAATTGATATTTTAGAATTTTAAAGAATTTTCTGTCAGTTTATAATTTTAAAATGTCTCTATTGCAAATGATATTTTCTAAATTTCAAATAAAAATTTAAAATTTCAATAAAAAAAATAAAAATATGAAATGGTAACAATTCTTTTGTATAATCAAAAAATAATCAATAACTTACCGAATTTTTGCTGAAAAGTTGATTGCAAAAACCAATAATTGGATAAATGTATTGTTTTGTAGCGCCTTTTTCCTTTTTTAATTTACAGTACAGTATTTTTGCTTTATTGAATGATTATTGGTAGTTCCAAATAAAAGAATGGTTTCGACCGAATTCCAACCAATCCTTCTTCTGGATGAGCCAGTTTATTCTTCGTGTGTGCATAATTACAATATATGCGACCCATTGTTTCCAGGTTCTTTTTCTGCAAACACAAAAATAAAAGAGCAAAAAAGTGACAAATTGCAAAAAAAATCTTTGAAAACAAGATTTTTTTGCAATTTGTCAACTTTGCATAACAATAGCAATCAGAAATATAGAACTATAGGCCTAAAATTGCGCATTCCTATGTTCTAAAGTGTTGTTAATCCAAGCATATAACCTGCTTTTCTCAAATAAAAATAAATTCGAGTTATTGAAAAATAATGTCGATTCAAAGGATTTAAAAATGTTTGACAATAGCCAATATAAATCGATTATACCCATCAAAAAACGCTGCTTACCTGCAAGCAGGTTTGTAAGCCAAAAAAAAATCCCTTACAAACCTGCTTACATATACTATGATTTTTATATGGCGAATTCCCACTTGGAAGCATTACTTTTGGGCAAAATAAGCGCTGATTTTAGCGCTTATAAAAAGCTGTGATTTCATGGCTTGCAGTAAAATCATATTTCATGTCTATATTATTACGATTGAAAGTACCCTGCGGGAAATGGACCAGTCACTGGTATGGTCATGTGACTAGAACTTTGTGTATATGAACCTGTCCTAGTTTCGGTTCTATTACATGAAAGTGACCGGTACTTTTAACATGGGCTTGTCATAGGAGGTGACAATTTGCTACCTGTGGAGCACTGTGTGACGTATCGAATAACTTGACCACGGTAACCTATCACTACAACTGTTCTTTGTTAAGAAAATATTTAAATTACCAGACTTTACCCCCACATACGCAGTAATGCTCGAAACAGGGATATTAAATGGACATTTGTACACCCTTGAGCTCCATCTTCGATATGTATACAGAACGCTGTTTGATTACCCAGCAAATAGACTACCCAACCAATTATCATTAAAAGTGCTTGAAAGTAATGTTTTCTGGGCAGAAAGCCTAAATAACCTAGGAACAAACTATGGTTTGGAATGGAATATTTCAAACTTAAACGCAGTAAGTTGGTCAAACAATTTTGCAAACCTTTTGATTCAAATAACAGACGGAAACCGTCAGAAAATGTGGATGAGGTGCTTGCAAAGCGATGCCAGATTGTACAAATATTTAGATCATAATATGGGACATTCTTACTTTAATAACACATACGATCGTAGTAAAATAATGTGGATTCTCAAGGCAAGATGTGGTCTTATAGCTCTAAATACCAGCTTCAACAATATCCAAAGTATATGTACATTATGTAATATGAACGAGCCTGAAGATATCCAACACTTCCTAGGAAAATGCCCTATTCTAAAAGAATATCGAATAAGATTTTTTGGAAAAGTAATTTTATCGGAAAACGAAATAATTAATATATTAAATGGTGTAAATGATGAAACTTGGGATAAATTAGTTAATTATATTAAAAACGCCCTATTATATCTCAAGGCTATAATAAATGAATTTGCCTAATTTCTTCCTTTTGTTATTAAATTTAAATACTTTAACAAATGATTTTTATAAAAATTGTAAAATTTCAATCAATTCAAACCTCCGACAGACGACTTTTGTCATTGTCGTAAGTTCAATTTCATTAATTTTAAGAAAATGTTGTAAACAAACTTAAATGTATATTTTTGAAATAAAGAACATTTATCTATCTATCACCATACAGACTGAAATGAATATACTACGGGACAAGTTAGAAGTAGGTAGTGTCAAAGTATGACCATTTTAGGATTTATGTAATATGCAACAGAACCAGTGGGGAAAAAATTATCACGTGACTGGTGTAGGTGTACGTATATTAGAACTGGAGAACAATTTTTGAAGGAAAACTTGTCACATATTAAGCGCAATGTGTTCTGTAACAGGGGTAGTTTGACTGAAATAGTTTTGAGATGTACCACTGCACTGGTCTAAGGGATACATGTCGCCGGGCATGGGAAAAGTAATTAGGAAGTAACCTGTCAGTTTTTATTCAGCGTATGTCATATTATGCACGAGTTGCTAAATAGCCCGTCCGGAACCAATCACTGCACTTTTCCAAAACAGTGTGTCTTACCCCCTGTTCAACAAAACCTTCAAAAAGGCACAACAAAAATCAATTTTATAATTAGCTTATTTTGTCTATACCCAGCAAAAAAACTAAGTTTAAGATCGCGACGTTTGGAGAGAAATCGCCATATCTGGCAGCCCTGGTCAAAGTTCCGTGTTCTGTTCTTTTAAACCAGTGAAGTGTTACGTCTTCATTTCTACTGTCACATAGTCGGTACAGATAAAATTCCTTCAGTGTTATGTCTGCTGTGTAGCAGTCAAGGGACTGAATCCCTTGGCTCTAATTGTCATGTATTCATTCACTGCTAACGGTTTTGAACCAGTGCAATGACCTGTAATAACTTCAACTGAAACGGCCCTAGTTGCTTCAGTACACTTTGATGTTATGTTACTTTTTCTCTAGTTACATGATATATCTGGTAGCAACCAGTGAATGTTTTGTCAAAATAACTATAGTCACGTGATTGGTCATTTCACCATAATTAACACTTTTTGGTGCACCACAATTTTGGTTTCACCAGTTTCGTGACGTGCCCCCAAATCATATATCACATATTTGTCACTTTGGATCAATCGACCCTTCGTTTCCCGCAGGGTAATAACATGAATATACCATACATAATTAATTTTACATAAAATACTACAGACATTAATTTTTAGTTTTTAAACTTTTTAACATATAATATAATCATTTTATTTTTTTGACCGCGCCACGTGCTAGCTCTTCAGAAACAGTTAAACGACTAATTCTTTTTATTACATACTCGAAAACAGCAAACACAATCGCAAATTAATCGGAAAATTTATACAGATCGTCTATAATACACGATATGAAACTTTCTGCATTACAACCTGCATCCTTATAAGGGCTTAGGGTAAGCTGCTTACAAGCTGCATCCTTGTAAGGGAAAACAGAGGGCACACAATTTTTGTTTGTTTATACGAAAATTATTCGTTTCTTTTGCTGCTTCTCAGTTTTATGTTATAGTAAGCACTTACATCAGCGCAATTGTTTTATCCTGCTTCTAAAAACAAGAACATTTTTTACTGGGTAATATTATTTCTAAAATTAGATATGAAGTTTTATTTTTCTCAGTGTATAAACAATTTTTAATAGTTATTTTCAATATATAACGAGCTTCCAACCTCCGTATATTTACAGAAATAAAGCAAATCAAACATATTAGCTAGGTTGATACTAGTATTTCGATCTGGCTAAAGATCTCATCAGAACCCGAAGTTTTAGAAAAGTTAGAGCCTAACAAAAAAAAATATTAATCATTAATGTTGCTCCATTCTTGTCTTCTTAGTAATGAAGCACTTGGTTAAGGTCTTTTCCTAACAAGCATCATGACGTTACTAAACTTTGAATACCAAAAATGTTCTATTTATATAAAAAATGTTTAGTGTGTAGTCTGGCTCAAGTAATATTTTTTGCAGTTATATTAGTTTTTTGTTTTTATATACATCGAGATTAGTTTTATGTTATTTTCAATTTAGAACGAGCTTTCAACCTCCGTATATTTACAAAAATAAAGCAAATCAAACATATTAGCTAGGTTGATACTAGTATTTCGATCTGGCTAAAGATCTCATCAGAACCCGAACTTTTAGAAAAGTTAGAGAGTCCATAATAGGCAGAACTTTGACAAAAAAACCTATTAATCATTAATTTTGTTCCATTCTTGTCTTCTTAGTAAATAGTACTTGTCTTAAAAAATACTTTATCCACTCTTAACAATGTAGAAAAAAATACAGTGCATCTATATCTCGAACTACACGTTACTTTTTACGCGATTTCTTGTTAACACGAATTTTTATTTTTCGTGTTAACCGAGTTATGTGGATATTACCTCGATTTAAACAATTTTTTTTGGTTTATTAAAATTTTGTTAGTAAATGTAAATAAATTTAAAATTTTAAACTGCTGTAGAAAAATTCAAAAAAGCCAGTTGTCAGAAGTAAAGTAACTGTTTCTTGCCATCTATAAGAGCAAACTACTTATCAGTTACAGCTTATAAAATCCTTATAAAATCGTGACAAATTAAAATTAAAGCACTCTTTCTTTCTAAAATTAAACCACTTTTTCTTCTCAAACTATTTCATCAGGAATATCATAAACTATTTGATCAGGAATATCATATTTGATCAGGAATATCATTTCTGAAAATATTATGAACATTTTCTTAGAAACTAAAATTCGTGACGAAATCAACATGGAACAAGATACGTTAATAAAAAAATCGTGTAAATCAAACTAGTGTTAATCGAAGGATAGGTGTATGTCTTTCTTGATGTAAAATATGATCTATTTAAATAATTGACAACGAAAGCATAAAAATTACATACAATGTCGTATGTTCTCAAAAACAACAACGCAAATACAACCAACTACTTTCATGATATACAAATACTAATAACTGCCCAGTGTAGAAACAGTAATAACATGTCATTACTTTTCGCACCACCAGTAATGACACCAGCTTATTCTCTGCATATATTTAGCACAAATACTAAGGACTTACTAATAACTAGTTGATTCCGTGTTTGAATCCAGTGTGGGCATATTTTATTTGAATAAAAACTATAAAATAAAGATATTTTTTTATTAAAATTATTTTTTTTTTTTTTTATTTATTTTTCAACTACTTATTCATGTTTATACTAGTAATCATAAAGGTAACACAAATTTCCATTTTTTGTAAGGTGTTTAGTAAAAATATTTCATTGTTTTACACTACATCCTCATATGAAAGTAATGACATTTGTAATGACAATTATAAGTACTTGAAATTACCAAATATGTATTTAAATAACCACTTATATGGTAATGCTTTTCTACACTAGGTATTTTCTCTGTTTAAGTATTGAAATAGTTAGCAGTACATCTATGTAGAGTCTTTAAGAACAAAATTTAAAAGTTTTATTTATTACAATATACATCTAGACTTTATTTAACCCTAGAAAGTTAATCTTGTTTTTTTTCACGTCAAAGCTAATCTACACTTAGAATGCCTATAGGGAATGGGACCGGTCCTGCGTGTGCCACAGGATCGGTCCTCTGCTAAACCCTACCCTATGTAAACAACTGGCAACTTTAACATGGCTTGTCCTGCTTTAAACCACATAGTGTCATGCCACAGGACTAACCAAAGATGGACATACCACAAGACTGTAGCAAAAGGGCCATGTCGGAGGACTAACCGTTTTTTTTTTGTCTTAATACTTTGGAGTTAAAAACTTTTAACTATTGCGAAATCTTCGGTAGTTAGGGCGTATATTTGAGTATACAGAAATATTTATTAAAAATTCCCAACATGAATTGCAAAAGAAAACAATTTAATAATTTTTAATGTAAAAAATGGTAGAAAATGAAACACTAAATTTCTAACTCATTGGCTTTTTCTAGTCAATATGTATACCAGTTAGGTGATATGTCCTACTTCTACCAGTCACGGAACTAGTCTTTTTAGATCAATTTACACTACATAACTCACATCAATTGTAAATAGGTCCAGGTTCTTTTAGGTAAATTTTCGCATGCCGGTAATTTTTTAATAAACCCAAAAAAAAACATAAATATCGACATAAAAAGCCACATTAATAATTTTTAGTTTAAAAAATAAACGAAAACTAAACAGCTGTCAATGCGTAAAATTCTGGCCCACTGGATTTTTCTTGTTAATAAGAATTTTGGATAGGTGGTTTGTCCCTCCCTTTACCAGTCACAGGATTGGCAATTTTAGGACACTGCTACCTGCAGTATTACATTATACCTGTCCTGTGATAAGTCCTTCTTTAACCAGTCACTTTTAGGTTTATTGACTCCTCATTCGCCATAGGGATACTATGTAGGTAAAGACCACTCCAAATGTAGTTAAAAACGAATTAAATTTCACTTAAAGAAATGACGACTTACATTTCAGTAAATTCAACTAACATTGTCATTTGTTTTTTAATGTTCAAAAAATTACTAACAATTGTAGAAAAAATTAACCACATGTTAGTAAAAAATAGACAAATATTTATTTTATTTATTTATTTTTAAATAACAAAGAACGACAGTAAAAAATGAATGTAAAATTACAAAACAGTCATTTGATGTGGTTTGTTTTTTAAATGAACTACAAGGTTAGTAAAAAATTTAATTTTTTCTACAAATGACTGACATTTACATTAAAAATAACGAAACTGTATTACAATCCAAACAACTACATATCTTTAAAACAGAAGTTCCCTGACTGTAGATCTAAAACATCTAGATGATAATTAAGCTACTTTTGCATAGAAAATAATAACATATTGTCTGTAGAAATGTACGTAATTTTAATTTAATAACTTTTTTTAAAAAAATAAAGTAAAATTAACTCATATTTAGTTACACTTCTCAACAAAATAAAATTTTTTCCAGCACATCTCTTTGAAATACATTTTTTTTATCGATTTATTTACGCTGATTTCAAATCTTTAAACAAATTTTATTATATTTGCAGTTATTCAAATATAGCGGATTTTAAATTTACATCATTCATCCCATTTCTTCGTATATTTCGCTTAATTTTTCGAAATTTAGACACAAAATTATGAAACTTTTATTAAGAATATAAACCTACACAAAATTATCTTTTATTTGATTACAATCATGTCGGTGTTTGTTTAGGGATATCTATAGCAAGGAATTTAAAATTTTGCATCTACAGTTTTATCCTTCTAAAGGTTATGGGTGATTCAAAGTCAGGTTTTTTTTTTGCCGTTACGAAGTGCTATATGAATTGCTTTTTTGAACAAAACAAATATCTTGTTTTAAAACGAGCTAAAATATAAGGCAAACAAGATAAAACATTCGATAAAACATTAAAAAAAATCTTCACTTTACTATGGAAAATTTTGGTTTTTGTTAAAAAAAACGTGCAATGTTTATTTATTACATACAGAGAAATAAAGTGACAACCGAATTGAAATGGTAACAACTTATAAATTCAGTTAGTACAACGTTATTTACATTCCATTTCTCACAATTTTTGGTGATGTAACTAAAATTCTATTGAATTAACCCAACTTTGTTGCAAAAAACTAATACAAAGTTGTGCCAACAGTCTGAAATTCATAGTAACCGAATTTAAGTCGTAATAAACAAATTTCAGTTGGCAAATAGCTACATTTTTTTTTTGTGTGTAATTAAAAAATGTCGCCATCCGCTAATTTAATGCAACTTAGATATAAAGTAACTTTTTTTCATATTAATATTCATAGAACTGATTCCGCTAATGAATGAACCATTAACTAGGGCTATGAGATTATTTAATAATCATTGTAATCAATTCGATTTAAGTTTTACTAACATAAATTTTAAAGTAATTTTAAATAATTTCTTAAAATAATTTATTTAATTTAGTTGCTACTTAGTCTATAAAGATAATATTGTATCCATAGACTGAAATAAATAAATAAATAATAAACATTATCTACTGATAGGTCCTTACATGTTTTATTTCGCGTCACCGAAAATCTTCAGAGGACCAATGCAGAACAAATTTTGGTTTTAAAATTTAAAATTAATTGTAAGTTTTTCTATATAATTTTTGCTCTTCAAACATAAAAACACTAAAAAAGAAACATATTGTTTATCTCGAAAGAGTAACACACAGGATAATCTAGGTCCTTTCGACATATAGTGCTTTTTTTTTTAACTGAAAAATATACTTTTTACAGTTATATTAGTTTTTTGTTTTTATACACATCGAGATATTTTTATGTTATTTTCCATTTACAAAAATAAAGCAAATCAAACATATTAGCTAGGTTGATACTAGTATTTCGATCTGGCTAAAGATCTCATCAGAACCCGAAGTTTTAGAAAAGTTAGAGCCTCCATAATAGGCAGAACTTTAACAAAAAACCTATTAATAATCAATTTTGCTCCATTCTTGTCTTCTTAGTAATCAAGCACGTGGTTAGGTGTTTTCCTAACAAGCATCATGACCTTACTAAACTTTGAAGACCAAAAATGTTCTATTTATATAAAAAAATTTAGTTTGTACTCTGGCTCAAGTAATATTTTTTACAGTTATATTAGTTTTTTGTTTTTATACACATCGAGATTATTTTTATGTTATTTTCAATTTATAACGAGCTTTCAACCTCCGTATATTTACAAATATACTATTATATATATCATGCTATTGTTAAGGTTTATAATTGTTATTGTAAAAAATTATTAGCTTTAGAATTTATTGTGATTAAATGGAACATTCTGATATAAATCATTATCGATAGACTTTTCTATGGGCTATCTGGTCTACTGATGACATATGTTTTATAAAAATTTCAGAACAATGGGTGAAATTTTCTAATACAAATCAGAAAATCGGTATATCGCTAAACACCGACTTTTCTTTATGCAATCCGCGCCAAACATCAAATTAAATGTTTTTATATACAATTCACTTCTATTTTTTTTGGAGCCCTCTACTGTGTACTGTAACTAAATATTAGTTATTATACTGTAAGTAATACTAAAACTAAGTTTCGTTTTTTGTTGGCATTATTCCTAATTAGCCATAATTTGTCAAAGCAAATTTTTATTCATATGATTAAATAGACTATGACTATAGCTAATGAGTTTTAAAAACTAATTTTATTCGCATTAAAAAGCTATTTAAGAAAGTTATCAAGATATTTTAAAACAGAAAATAATATTTAGTTACAGTTGCACTAAGCTTAATTTTGAGTTAAATAATGTCTATAAGTACACCTATACCTCGATTTACGTGATAATTTTGGTACCTGATTTCACTTTAACATAAGTTTTTTATTTCTCATGTAAATCGAAGGATGTGCAAATTACCTCGATTTATCCTTTTTTTTTGTAAATCAACGTAAACTAAACGTAAAGACATTTTCTCACATAACAATTCACAACACATAATTCTGATACTCAAAAATATATTTTTAAAAATACAATACACCTCGATTTACACGATTTTATTTAATTAAAATTTTTGTAGTAATAAAGGGTCCAAATAATTTCTTTTTTTTTTGAAAATGCAATAAAAAAACTACTGAATATTTTCTTTCTTTATTTCAAAGTACAATCCTTCCGGTTAATAATGGAAAATAATTTCATTCAAATGGCTGCCTCGGCTGGCCATGCAGTAGCCTACACGATCGGTCCAATTTTTAAGCACATTACCGATTGTGTGCAGCTGTATTTCACCAATGGCTTCACGAATATTGTCCTTTAAAGCGTCAATTGTCTCTGGCTTGTTGGCGTAACATTTATCTCTGACGGCACCAAACAAATAATAGTCCAACGGTGTCAAATCGCAGCTCCGAGGTGACCAAACAACATCAGCTCTGCGGCTGATAATGCGATCTTCAAAAACAGGGCGCAAAACATCGAGTGTAGCTTCGGCTGTGTAGCACGTAGCGCCGTACTGTTGAAACCAAATGTTGCCAATATCCTCCTCTTCAATTTTTGTGAACAAAAATTCGTTCAACATGGCCCGATAACGATCGCCATTGACTGTAACGGCCACTCCTTGCTCATTTTCGAAAAAAAATGGCCCAATTATGCCTCTGGACCAAAATCCGCACCAAACAGTGACTCGTTTTGGGTGTATCGGCTTTTCAATGTATGCGTGCGGGTTTTCTGTGCCCCAAATGCGACAATGTTGCTTGTTTACATACCCGCCAAGATCAAAATGAGCTTCATCTGAAAAGATGATTTTTTTGGCAAAATTTTCGCACACATTCTGCAACATTACCATGATTTTCAAAGTAATGTCGCAATATTTCCCAACGTTGTTCAAGCGATACACAACCATATTCGTTCAGCAGAAGGATAAAACTAATTATCTGTTAAATCAGATATGAGCTAAGTGTTACCATTCACGAAATAAGCACTAGTTGAAAAAAAAACGTTAGATGGCGGACCCTTTACTAAAAAAATTAAAAATTTTTAACCGTTCCCAGCAAAGAAAGACCTTACAAACACTGTGGTAGTTACAAGTTAGCTTAAACCCTGTTTTTTTTTTTTTAACTGGATGTCCACTCGAAAGAAGTTATATAACAAATTTTTTCGAGTAGAAAAAATATTGTTGTGTGCTTGAACCAATTTATGTTGTACTGTTTACGTTAGTTGTTTTGAAAGTCGTTTGTTTATATCAGAGTTCGAATTTAAACACAATCAAACGTTTTTCTATCGTTCTGTTTTGCTTTTCGCTGAAACTCAACACAATCATTTTGTTGTGCACAGTAAACATAAACACAAAATTTCTTTATTTTCATTTTGATTTGTAAACAGAACACAAACACTTTCACAAACTAGTTTTCGATGAGAGACCGAACTAAACGATTTTGTTCTGTTTGTCCAATATTTCAAACAGTTTTATATGTTGTGTTTATGGAATGAAACAAAACTATTTGTAAACCGTTCTTAGTGTTTATCTCATATTACAAGTGAAAAAAATTTTCATTGAATTTTATGAATAATTGCATTAGTTTAATAAAAAGTTTCAACGGAGGAGTTCCAGTGAAATTTCATAAAACTAATGCAAAAAACCATTGATAACATGCAGAAAAATCATTTCTTTATACTGCCAACCAAAACGTTAAAATTGCGTTTTAATGTTTAAGTTTAATGAACACAAAAAAATGACCACTACGAAATAATAATGTTTGACGAAAGAAACATTTTCGTTTTGTTCCGTTTGTTATATTACAAACAACGATTTAAGCACTTGTGTTGTGTTTATAAATACGAACGAAACAATAGAGATCGTTGTATTGATTTTTTTGATAGCAACGTTATGTTAGTGGTACATAAATTTTCGAACTCTGGTTTATATGTTGTTAAAAAGGCGATACATTTTCAAGTACTTCGCTATTTTTTTTTGCTGGGTGGCATAAAAAAATTCAAAATCTCAAATGCCAGAAGAAAGTTAAAAAACTGAAGGAGACGATGTTCTTTGTCGGATTTTCTTAATAAAATCGTTTCAAATTAAAATTGATAGCAATTTTTTCCGCCAAGTTTATGATCAGGAAAATCATCATTTATGATCAGGAGACAAAGACGCTCTTTTTGCCATTCATGTTTTTTTTTTTATTTTGGCATTTTTGAGCTTGACATTTTTGAGCTTTCTTATTTAAATTTAAAGCATTTTTTTAGCCAAGTTTATGATCACGAAAAATATCAGATCAATGTAAATATTACTTTTCTTATTAAAAAATTTAAATTTTTTGGTGAAAGTTATCATTAGAGGAGACAAATTTGATTATTTGCTTTTTTCTAAAAATTTTCCTCAAATTAGCTTATTTTGCATTTTTTTGATTTTTAATTTTGGGCTTAAAACCAGTATATTCTACAGTTTTTTTATGTTTAAAATTTACTTTTTTAAATATTCTTAGTTTGAAATGTTTTTTAATTCAAATGCAAAATCAAATTTTTGATATTTCTTGTAGCTATGCTATTTTTTTTTTTTTTTTAATTTTTTTTTTATTTTTTTTTTTGCTTTAAATACTTTTTTGTTTTCTCTTCTCCACTGTAGATTTAATACATTTCTCTATTACGAAGATATAAAATAAGTTCTGACATCTTTGGGTTTTCTAACCTAAAGCATTTTAAAAATTAACTAATTCTGTATTTATCTAAGAAAATTGGGTTACATTGTATATTTCTACAGCAAATTACACTACCGAACAAAATGAGTTTCATGGTCTTGGGAGTGGATGGTTATTATACCGAACAATTCTATTAGATCAGTATAGTAAAACACCCAAAGCGTTGTATCCTGTGAGAGTACAATCAAATTTAATGGCTGTTTAAAGTTCGAGCTTTTTTTTTCGCCAACACTGTATTGATTAAGACCCAAAAGTAGTGTAATAGTTCTATGAAACCAAATTCTGAGTTCGAATGTCCGCAACAGAGTTTTAAGAGTAATTTTGTCATACAACATTTTAGCCTTACATCTGCAGTTTTCATGAGCGATTTAAGTCCTTTTAAATAAATACCACAAAAGTATCCTAAAATGTTCTTTGACTATGTTCTGCTGCAAAATTTTACTAGGAGCTGTCGAAGACGAAACGTCATCCGGTCATGTTAAATCACTAGAAAGGTGAATTTTCATTTACCGCATGCAGCCCAGTCCATTAACAATGTTAGGTTAATATTTTTAAATATATGTTTTCAAACCTAATGTAATATTTTAATATATTTTCTTTAAAATATTTTACTTTTAAATTTAAAAAAATTAAAACCAAAAAATTCTGAAAATCTTCAGAGAACCAATGTAGAAGGGGTAAAAAATTTTACCAAAATTTTGAAGGAAAAAGACCAACGGGTAAAGCGTATTGTTTTGTTTACCCGATGAGAAGTAAAAAACAAAATTGGAAGAATTGAACTAATCGGGTAAATAAAACAATACGGAGAAAGCGTTGATGTTTTTTCCTTCAAAAATAATAATTTGGGTTAATCTTCTACCCCTTCTACATGTGTCCTCTGAAGATTTGCGGTGACGCGAATTGAAACATATAAGGAACTGTCATTAGATAAAGTCTGCATTAAATTAGCGGATGAAAATATTTTTTAATTAATAAATAAACACTGACACTTTTACATAATATTTAGGAAAACTTTCTTAATGCTTGTTTGTGAAAAACTTTTTTTTCAAATGAAGTTTAATAAAAATACGCAACGAACTTCATTGACTGAAGAATATTTCGTATCGATATTAAGAACTACTTCAAGCCAAACATTAATATCAATGCCAGTGATTTGAAAAATGAGAAGCGCTGCATTATATTTAGCAAAAAAAATATTTTTTTTATTCTCATTATATACAAATTTTAGTTTTCTTTGTGGTAAACTTATATTCAATTAACACCCAACATTTGAATTTTTAATAAAACTAAATGCATGTAGCCCACAAAAGAATTTCGAATAAAGTTTTGCAAAATTTTGCCAGTATGCCGAAATGAGTTTCACATGCCTGGTATATATGATTTGCATCGTTATATAAATTACCATATAGAACTTTAAAATATATGGCTATACATGATACCATATATAATCATTTATTTTAATTAGTGCAAGTTTTTTTTATGACATTTGACATTTTTTAATTTATTTTGCAAAATTGCCCTTTGTGCTCCTATAAAGGTTTGTTCCGGAGTGTATAACCATAATGAAACGCACTTCTTTAATGTTCTAATCAGACTGACTGTCTTCTTTTATTCTAGCTCTTAAGTAAGTTACAAAAGTAAAATAATATTAGTGATAGATAAATAATACATAGTTTGCTTAAATAGAGTAGTTAATTACATATGTGTTTAGTACGTATAATTTATCAGGGATGGCACTACACCTCCCTTTTTATAATAAAAAAATGGAAGAAGTAAACAAGGGGTACCATCCCTGTTTAGTTCTTGCTTTTTTTTCTAAAATTAAAAGTATTTTGAATGTATATAAGTATTTAACAATATAAATTTATAAAAGTAGTTAACAATATTTTAAGGAACTTCAAGTATTACAATTATTTAGTTAATTGTTGTATTCTTTTTAATTTATCGTAAAAATATTTAATATTAAAATTTTAATCAGGTTGCATTTAGCTTTTTGATTATATAGCATTTAAATTTTAATCAGATAGCATTTAGCTTTTCCTCCTTTTTCTTTTAAATGAAAATAATAGAATTATTTATTTTTATTTATTATGATTTTCTAACTCCATTTTTATGAATTGTTTTTTTCTTTCTTTGTTATTTTATCGTATACTGTCACATTACAACCATTAACGCTTTTAACTACATATGGACCTTCATAAATACTCTTGTGTTTCTCATATGGCTGTTTTTGAATTAAAATCTGATCATTAATTCTCAGTTCTAAAGGTTTCGCATACCTATCGTAAAAATTTTTATTTCTTAATTTGTGTTTTTCAATTAAACTTTTTGCCAAATTATGGGACTTTTGTAACGATATTTAACTTCCCTGCTGTAATTTTCCACGTTATAAATTGGATCAATTGTTCCTTTTAATATATCGGTAGGCAGATTTACGTTTTTGCCAAAAACTAATTCATAAGGTGAAAACTTATTATCGAAAACTGTGTTTGAAGTTGTATTATGGAAAAATGTAAAATATCTTAGGTATACATCCCATTCAGCTATGTTTTCGTTAATGTATGCTCTTAAATACTCGTTAAACACCCTGTGGTTACGCTCAATCGTACCAACCGTCTCATGGTGATAGGCTGTTGAAAAATTTAATTTAATATTTAAAAGTATAGACAATTCTGTTAACACTTCGTTCTTAAATTCTGTTCCTAAATCTGTTTTAATTGAATTCATCGAACCGTATACCAGAATAAAGTTTTCAAAAATTGCACGAGCCACGGTATTTGCACTTTTATCTGGAATTGCAATTGTTACCAAATACTTTGTTAAATCACACATAAGTGTTAAAGCATACTTTTTACCATAATTGGATTCTGCTAATGGCCAAATAGTGTCCAAGACAACTACATCAAATGGTTTAATTGGTGTTGGAGTTAAAACTAATTTTTCCTTATTTCCAGGTCTTACTTTATTTACGTTACATTTTTCGCAATTTTTAACAAAAGTAACAATGTCCTTTGACATATTTTTCCAAAAATATTTAGTTCTCAATTTTGCATATAATTTCCTACGTCCACAATGACCTCCTAAGAGTGGATCATTATGATAAACGTTTAAGAGTTTTTCTCTTTCATTTCTATCGAGCACTGTCTCTATTGGATCAGTTAAAATAATTTTAAAATTCTTTAATATTTTTATGCCATGGTCTTTTAATTTTTCTTTAGTACAAATTGTAAAAAAAATATCATCTTTTGGTCATTCATTTTCTACTATCGCACAGTGGCTAAAAACGCAAAAAAGATGGTAATAGGAATGGATCTTCTAACCTACTACTACTACTACACTAATCGGGAAAAAGTGTTAACAAAAATTGAAAAGCGGGAGCTAGCATTTAAGAAAAATGTTTCTGCAGTCACCCTGTTTTAACACAGGGTATGCAACAGGGTGTCAAAGTTGACCATCTCAGGTATATAAAGGGGTATAACTTTAACAAATGAGGACCGATTTCACTGATTTTAGACTTTTTGTAATCTAGTTTATGAAACACAGCTCTTATAGCTTATGTCAAGGGGTCTAGAAAGCAAAGCACTTTCAATGAGCGCTTTGCCAGTACCAAAACCATAATTTTAAAACGTTAACATTTCTGGTTTCTAGATTGCATCCATTCATCTTGACAATGTTTGTTTACTCGACAATGGCAACATTATGATAGTAAACGAAATTTTTAAAACGGTCCAAAGCTTATGATGTTCAATTTAAAAGCCAATATTTTTAATGAAGCGATTTGTTTCATTTTCCAGTATCACCAAAAGAAATGGGAATATTCACAGTTAAATATATGATTGAAAATAATATTTAAATAAATATAAATATGGTAGAATTTAAGCGTATTTTTACTACTGTTAATAATGAAACATTTGCCATAACTCTTTTACATAAATAATATCAATAAAGTATGTAAAATAAATTTTGAAAAATACTATTCATTTGTTATTTTTATTATAACCTGCTAACTTATTTATTTATTTTATTTTATTAATTAATAATCATATAATTACAAATTATATACTATTACCCTAACCGAGCACTAGCTACTAAGGCCTTCGGCGCGTTGTAGCGAAAACAGACCAGTGCCTCTGGTGGGAATCGAACCCACGACCCACGCACTGATAAGCCAGCACGCTACCAACTAGCCTACGGGGATGCACTACTAACTTATTTAACAACAAGTACATGCACAAATTTTGTTTTTATAAACGGTTGTAAATTTAGTAAATCGAGCACGGGCAAAGCACTTTTGGCCAGCGTTGGGAAAGCGTTGTGAACAAGGACTGTGACACTGTTTTTATTATGTTAACTACTACCGTTAATTAAATTTTGTAAATAAGTACTGGCAACGCATTTTTTGCCAATGTTGGGAAAGCGTTTTTAGCCAGTGCTTTTTTATTTTTACAGTTGTAAATTTTGTAAATCAGGTACTCGCAAAGCACTTCTTACTAACGTTGGCAAAGCGTTGTAAATTAGTGCTTTTGTCAGCACTTTATTTGTTGGACCATTAGCAAACAGTGCTCTGCCAGTGCTAGATTCTTCAGACCATTGGCAAATTCTGGCTGGGAAGTTATTTAAATTATGATGTGCACTATTATTGGTCAACTATTACAACTTTAATGTTTGCAAAAAAAAAATGCATTTTATGGAAATGAACTTTATGCGGAGGGTTTATGTTGCAAAATGACCTGAAAAAACGATTTCTATTATTAATACGAGTACATTATTGACCGTTAGCAAAAAAAAAAGTTGTAACCCTAGTGTGCACATATTTTCCCCGGGTTACAAAAAAAAATACATCATCAAAATAAAAAATAAAGAAAATTTTTTTTTATTTTTTTTCTAAAAAGAAAATAGTTCTTCTACTTTCCAAACATCTTTTCGATATTGTTTATAGTTATTTTTACATATAACCTCAAAGTTCAGTGTAGTATTTCCAACTAAAATGAATTTTAAGTAATTTATAATATTTTTTTTTTTTACATATTGTTAAAGAAGACTATTTTTATTAATTGAACCATGTATAAAACGTTTATATAGTGTATTTCATCAATTCAAACTATTTCATCAATTCAACGAAAATCAGACATCTCATGTCAAATTGTAGCTTTGAAAAGTTTTTTGTGTTCAGTTATACGGACCGTATACTTTATTACATTTTATTTCTCTGAAAGGGATGCGGTTACACAGTTCGTTATATGAAGTAACATTGGCATAATTTTTTGTTCTAATTTTCCATTTTAAAACCAGGTAAATAATTGTATTAATTAATTTATGAGCTAACATAATGCGGTTTTTTTTCTTTTACCTAATTCACGGTTATGTATTTCTTTAAGTCTAGTACCTGTGCGATATTTCGTCTATGAAAAAACAAGTAGTTTTAATATATAATCGCAGTAACTGTAAAAGGAGCTTATTAGAATTAAGCAATCATGGAGATCATGGAGATTTCTCCATACAAATGTCTGAAAATTCTATACAAATGTCTGAAAAGATGCTGTTTTTAGAAACTTGATGCATTTTTACAATTCTTTGTAGAAAATCTTGCTACTGACTTTTATTTTTAAAAAGTTCAAAGGAATTTGATTAGCATTTTATCCTTGGCGAACAACTACTCGAAAGAACTTGACCATACAAATTTGGAAAAATATACATTTTTTTAAGTTTCTTTTGAATTTGCGGAATTTTGTTAGAAGCACTTGAGACAAGTTTATATATTTTAAATTTGCATTTAAGAATAGACTTCGTTTACAAAAATTCAGAGCAATTCGGTGATAATTGTGCAGTTGGCAAACAAGTACACGAAAAAACCTGCTCTTTCATTTTTTTTTTTGCAAATATCAATATTGGCATACCCTAGTCGAACCAACCATAAAAAACTATGAGGAAATACGTCAAAAAATTTAGCCCACCAACAACAATGTAATTACCGATTTGTATTTTTTAAATAGAATCGCAATTAACAATTTGGGGTGCGGGGAAATATTCCCACGAAATTTTCTTTTTTATATCAATAAAAAATAAATGCAAAAATGTTTATTTTTTAATTTAATTACAACTTATATACTATATATACCAGGGCGGATCAATAAGTCCGTCACTTTATGCATGAAAGACATTTTTTTTTGCAAAAAACAAAAAAAAAATTTTAACATAATCTCCTTTTAACTCAATACAATTAGTCCAAAGTTTCTCCAACTTTTGCATCCCTTCCAAAAAATAGGGTTTTTCTAAGTCCATAAAATAGGCGTTTGTTTGATCAATAATTTCATCGTTGGAGCAAAATCTCTATCCACCGAGCCATTTCTTTAGGTTTGGAAAGAGGAAATAGTCACTAGGTGCGAAATCTGGAGAATATGGCGGATGAGGTACCAATTCGTAGCCCAATTCATAGAATTTTGCACTTGAGAATGCACACGTGTGCACCCTTGCATTGTCTTGATGAAAAAAAACATTTTTCTTGGCCATATGGGGTCGTTTGTTTTTAAATCCTCGTTAATTGTTTTATTTATTGTTTTTCCCTTTTGAAGGTAATCGATGTGGATTATCCCGCGTGCATCCCAAAAAACTGCTGCCATCACCTTATTGGCCACGATTACGTTTATGGTCAATTGAGGGCAAATGCGGCACCCATTTTCCAGCCAGCTTTCTTAAACCCAACTGATCACTTAAAATCCAAACCACACTGCCATATGAAATGCCTATGACATCAACAATCTCACGCACTTTTACTTTGCGATCGTCCAGCACCATATCGTCGATTTTTTCGACATTTTCGGACCTCAATTGGCCATCAGCGTCATTTGTACTTGTGCGACCCCAACGAAAGTCAGTAAACCACTTTTTTACCATTGAAATCGATTGTGCAGAGTCCCTTCTTGATCCGCCCTCGCACCTTATGATATGAATTTAACTTCTTTTTTGACACATTGTTCCTTTTTCGATCCAGTTCATTTAAACGGCTATAATTTTTTTTGGAAAAAGATAATTCAATGTAAATCATTGAAAAACCTTGCATTCAATCAAGAATAAAAAATAAATTTAAATTAACAAATGTTATCTGGAATTGCCAAATAATAATTTGAAAAAAATGTTTTGACCATTTTCGATGTAATTTTTCAAAAATTATTTTAAAAAATAAAAAGCCTAATCTTTTATATATTTGATTTCTATGTTGATCACAAAATATGAAAATATGAAATTTGTTCATCGATTGTATATAATTTCTGAAATTCTGACCGAACGATGAAATTTTCAAATACACAAAGACTAATTTATTCCAAAATTTATTCCGTTTTTGCTAAAAACTTCAATCATGGTTGTGTTTTATTAAAATACTACAAAACTTATTAAAATTATATCGTGAGGGTTGTCATATGGCAATTTTAAAAAATGGTAAAAAACAGCGATCTTTTTCAAACAAATTTTAAAAATTGGATAACTTAAACCAAATAATTTTTGCATATATTTCTGAATAAAAATTTCTTCACAAAATTATGCAAAGTTTAAATTTTTAAAATATCTTAAACCGTCTAGGATTTATATGCTGTAAAATTTCAATAAGCGAAACAAATTGCAAAAATTTCTTAATGATGCATGATTCAATATAAATCTGGAGGGTTCGGTTGATAAATGTCCAGCGGATCTGTGACGTGTCATTAATGAGTTAAATAACTTGTAAAAAAATTGTATTGATGTAGAAAATGAATTTGGTGCAGTTTTTTTTTTTTTTTTTTTTATTTTTGCAAAATTACCCAAAATAATGTTTTTGTTTACACCAATCTTGGGCACAAAGAGAACTGAGAATGTATTAGTTATTTTACAAAAAAATTAGATTGCATTGGTACTATTGCACTGAGCAAAATCACTTGGTTTTGTTTGTTTACGCTTGGCTTTATTAATTAAAATATCATTTGTTGTTTTCAAATATTACCTGTGTACTTATTTTATTAAACAAAGCGACATAAACCTACTCCATCCAATGCTGGCAAGCAACTAACCAATTTTTTTTGGTTTTTTTCGGTTTCTCTTTTTATTTCTATTTACGTTCGGGTTGTGTCTGTGTGAAAAACGATTAGTCTTCGTTGTTTCAACAAGTGTTTGCCCGACACTGGTTTACACCATTGGCACAATGACACATATTTGGTTATAGCCCTACTGCCTAGTCTCACACATTTTCATGGAAGTAGTTGAGTTTTCTCGAGTTTTTCCCAGTAGTTATATGCCAAGGCCACAATTTTCTTCAGATTTCATTAAATTTTTGAATATGTAATCTGTTAATGCAGGCGACTCCAAAAATAAAAGTTTCTACAAAGATGTTTTTAAAATTTGCATAAAATATGCATATTTTCATAAATTTGAATGGAAGTGGTCGAGTTTTTATTTCAAGTAGTAGTTGACCTATCATACAAATTTCGTCGGATTGCCACGAAATTTTGAACATCTATGCGACTGCAATGCTTGTGGCAATTTTTTTTAAATTTTCTTTTATAAAATGCTATTACACTTTGAAAAATAGCATATTTTTACAATTGTGTATACAAATAGTCAAGTTTATTCGAGTAGTTGTTCGCCGAACACTTAAAAATTTAAAATGAGCTACCTCTTAATTCATAAATGTGCTGAATTGCCAAAAACAAAAAAAAATATTTTTTTTTTTTTAATTCTGTTCTAGTATTAGTTGGCCCAGGACACAAAGTTCATTCGATTGAGGTGAGATTTATAACGAATTTTGTTTGGTAATCTAGCTTTCCAAAAAGTATACATTTGTTGTATTATAATATAATAATGTTATGTTCTGTAATATTTAACTTTTTACATGAGTTTAAATTAACAAAAAGTGCACTTTCACAACTCGAGGTACTTGACGAGTAGTTCGAACTCGCGAACTACTGGAGTATCGAGTTTTATGGCGTACTCGAGCTACCCGGATAGTAGTCACTGGTTTTGACTCATGCCGATTAGAGTAAACCTAAGTTTAAACATTTTCGATGTACTACTGAAAAAAGTTGTTTGGAAAAATATTTTAAAATTTAAGAAAAACTAAATTTTTCTAATCAGTCACCTCAAAGAGATTTCACTATTTGAGTTAATAAAATTTGTCTAAAATTCTAACAGAGTACAAACTAAAAATTTTTTATATAAATAGAACATTTTTGGTCTTCAAAGTTTAGTAACGTCATGATGCTTGTTAGTAAAAGACCTAACCACGTGCTTGATTACTAAGAAGACAGGAATGGAGCAAAATTGATTATTAATAGGTTTTTTGTTAAAGTTCTGCCTATTATGGAGGCTCTAACTTTTCTAAAACTTCGGGTTCTGATGAGATCTTTAGCCAGATCGAAATACTAGTATCAACCTAGCTAATATGTTTGATTTGCTTTATTTTTGTAAATATACGGAGGTTGAAAGCTCGTTATAAATTAAAAATAACATAAAAATAATCTCGATGTGTATAAAAACAAAAAACTAATATAACTGTAAAAAGCTAATATCTTTTGATTACGCATATAGGTTAACTATCAAAAAAAAATTTTTTTTTAAATTCAGATGTGCAATATTTTTAAACTTTCAACCGATT
>CM037852.1:125089019-125231261 GCA_021234595.1 Delia radicum
TCAAAATTGGCATACCCTAGTCGAACCAACCATAAAAAACTATGAGGAAATACGTCAAAAAAGTTAGCCCACCAACAACAATGTAATTCTCGATTTAGTATTTTTTTTAATAAAAAATATAAGAACACTATATCTCAAAGATTTTTATTTATTAAAAAATATAATTTTTTAATTTTGTTTTATATATGTCCAAAAAACATAGAACCGCAATTAACAATTTGGGGTGCGGGCAATATTCCCACGAAATTTTCTTTTTTATTTCAATTAAAAAATGCAAAAATGTTTATTTTTAATTTTATTAAAACTTGTATAATATATATACGAGGGTGGATCAATAATTCCGTGACTTTTTGAATGAAAAACAGTTTTTTTTTGCAAAAAAAAAAAAATATTTTTTAACATAATCTCCTTTTAACTCAATACACTTAGTCCAACGTTTCTCCAATTTTTGCATCCCTTCCAAAAAAAATAGGATTTTTCTAAGTCCATAAAATAGGCATTTGTTTGATCAATAATTTCATCGTTGGAGCTAAATCTCTTTCCACCGAGCCATTTCTTTAGGTTTGAAAATAGGAAATATTAATAATAATCACTGGGGGCTAAATCTGGAGAATATGGCGGATTAGGTACCAATTCGTAGCCCAATTAATGGAATTTTGCACTTGAGAATGCACACGTGTGCACCCTTGCATTCTCTTTGGTAATCTAGCTTTCCAAAAAGTATACATTTGTTATATTATAATATAATAATGTTACATTTTGTAATATTTAACTTTTTACATTAGTTTAAATTAACAAAAAGTGCACTCTCACAACTCGAGGTACTCGACGAGTAGTTCGAACTCGCGAACTGCTCGAGTATCGAGATTTATTGCGTACTCGAGCTACACGGATAGTAGTCACTGGTTTTGACTCATGCCAATAAGAGTAACCTAAGTTTAAACATTTGCGATTCTTAAGATGTACTACTGAAAAAAAGTTGTTTGGAAAAATATTTTAAAATTTAAGAAAACTAAATTTTCTTAATCATTTTTAACTTTCAACCGATTCTAGAAACAATTGAGCTTTCAAAACCTTCGGTAATTTTGAATTCTTCCCCGATTTGGTATATTTCTTCACAAATTATGAAGAATCGAACCCACGACCCCCACACTGAAAAGCCAGCACGCTACCAACTAGCCTACCGGGGCGCACTCTTCACAAATTATTTTAGTACAATGACTTCCAATCAAACACATTTCGAATTCTGCCCACGTTAATACATATGTGCAATTGTGTGTATAAATTTATGTAAAATTTTTGTATATTTAAACTCTACCACTTACCAAACTAAATTGAATTCTAGCACGTTTTGCACAAAGAAAAAATATTTAAAATTTGTCTATAAAAGTTTTAAAACAAAGTGCAAAGTACCACATTTAGTAGCATTAAACACATAGAACACACGAGCACAGTTACATTTGTTTTTACAGACTCCTACCGCCCTTAAATTGTGCTTAAGCAAAAAGTTTTAATTTTTGTGTGCTGAAACCCTTTTCGTCTTAAAAATTTAATTAACTTTTTCTTTAAGCTCATTAGTCTCAACAAGAATGTAGTCTGGGGAGAACAATGTGTAAATTTTAAAAATAATAATTTTGAGAAAAATTTAGTCGGCCATGAGAGCTAAGTTAGGCAATTGGTTTTTTATGAAGTCACTGAAAATTTTAATTTCGTGAAGAACAAAGAATATTGCAATAGAGTCAAAATTTCAATAATATATATAATTTTTAATGTTTTCCAATTAGTCTGTATTGTTAACACTAAAATGATTGCTTATTATAGGGTAAAGAATAATTATTGTTTTCTATTCAAAACTTTATGAAAGTATTAAATTTTTAATTCAAACAAATTTATTCATGCATAAAAACACATAATACTTTTTCTTAAGAGTTTTGTCTTCACTGTCACTTTTAATTAAATTATCTTAAATTATATTTGACAAATTGTTTAATACAATTATTTTCAAGAAAAGGTTGCTTTTGCTGTTGATGGCAATTACGATGACGATCAAATAAATGAATTTTCATTTATATTTCAATTAAGTTTGAACAATAAAGGAGAAAGTGATACATTTACACTCTGCTAAATATATTATTAACCTACGAAATGTTTAGGGGACAAATTGTAAAGCGTGTTTTTATTAGAGTGTCACAACTTTGAGTTGGCATCACTGCTTTATTTGAACACCCATTTAACAGCTGATAGTTGCTTTTTGCTTAGTTTGCTTTGAAATTTCATTATGAATCGACTTACAAAAGAGCATCGCGTGCAAATTGTTGAAATTTGTAATCAAACTAATTGTTCTATTTGTCAAACTCTTCGTGCACTTTCTTCCATTTTATGGCTGAACCATTTTATGGTTGAATGGATACGTAAATAAGTAGAATTTTCGCATTTGGAGTGAGGAGAATTCACAAGCTTTTGTCGAAACACCATTACATCCACAGAAAATTACTGTTTGGTGCGCTTTATGTGCTGGCGGAGTCATTGGCCCATATGTCTTCAAAAACGATGATGGTTAGAATGTTACTGTCAATGGTGAACTGTATAGGAACATGATTCGAAATTTGTTCGTACCTAAATTACGTGGCAATAATCTTGCTGATATGTGGTTCCAACAGGACGGAGCCACATGTCACACAGGGGGCGCTACAATTGATTTACTCAAAGAAACTTTTGATGAAAAAATAATTTCACGTCATGGCCCAATTAATTGGCCACCAAGATCGTGTGATTTAACCCTCTTGGTTTATTTACTTTGGGGTTATGTTAAGTCACTTGTGTGCGTCGATAAACCACAAACAATTGAACACCTGGAAATCAATATTCGAAGGGTTAGCGGCAAAATACGGCCGCAAATACTGCGAAAAGTTCTTGAAAATTGGTGTTCCAGATTGCGCCTTTTACGCGCCAGTCGTGGCAGCCACATGGCAGAAATCATATTTAAACATTAATTTCATAAAAGTTTCTTAATAATAAAGCCCGATTCATTGATATTTAAAATATATTTCCTTGTTTTATTATGATTTAAACTTGTGTCACTCTATAAAAAACACCCGCTACAATAACATTATAAAACATCAAACGAAACGAATACGTATAACTAGGCATCGAAAGTTAACCCTCTAACTAGCAAACGATGTTTTTAGTCGACTTAAATTGGTTTTTTTTGATTTTTTTAAATAAATAGTTTTTGAAATTTTATGAAATTTTGATTTTGAAGCTTTATCGCTTCCAAACCGTTGACGGCACACCAAAAATTTCTTCGCAAAATATTTAGCAAATTTAGTTTTCTTTTAGAATGTATTAATTTATAAGTATAAAACGCTCATTTGACGCATTTAGGGTAAATTTTATGATGGCTACCCTGAGGCAGCCTTACCTGTTATAGGGTTAATGTAAATACATGTTTGTTGTCGTTAGCTGCAGGAAATAAACAAATATCTTTGCGAGTCAACAAATTGTCAACAAGTTTGCAACTAAACGGCATCGATATTTTAATGCATATTTTTGATATTTAGCTATAAATTTTTACATATTTTGCGGTAAATGCATATTTTTAATGTATATATTTGCAGTTTTTGTTGCATATTTTGCTATAAACTCATGCTTTTAACAACATTTTTTGATATTTTACTAAAATAATAAATTTATACAATATTTTATAAATACATTTATTTTTCAAATTTATAAATACTTTTTTTTTGCTAAATTTTTAATCACAACAAAAAAAAATAACAGAAAAATACAATAACTTACTTTCTGACGGTGATTTTAAAATAGTTTACAAAATTTTAAAATTGTTAAGCCAAATAAAAAGTTATATAGTTAAAATTGGTTTAATTAACTTTTTCAGTGCTTGATTAAGCAGTTAACACTATTTTGAGTAGATTAACTAACTTGTCAGTATAAATTATCAATTATATAAAACTAACGCATGTATCAATGAAATATTCTAACAGACAGTGTCAAAAGACCCATCATCAAAATATGAAAATTTATTAATGAAAACATGACATGAGACATCGACCAAAAAACAATCACATACAATATAAATTCAGAAGCTGATATAAAAAATATATTTGTTTTACTTATTTGTAAACAGTTCAAGGTGAATATATTTACTTGAACCTGCAAACATTTTAAATGAAGAATTGTGAAATGAGGACAATGTCATTGCACTACAATGTGTTTATAGTAATCAATATTTGTCTTTTAATGCACACACATAAATGGAAACGAAGAAAATTTAACTGGAAGTGTTTTTTTTTTATTAAAAATTTAAGTATACAAAAGTCACAAAATTTTTTTTAATGTAAATACAGTTTGTCAATTAATTCTTTTTAAATACGATCAATATTATTGATAAATTTTTTGAAATTCAACCAATCACAATAATGTATATAAAAATAAAATATTCTGATATTTCAAAATATTTCAAAAAATTAATATATAACAAAAACAAATTAAGTTTTTTAGGAATGTTATTAATATTTTATGTTTTATGAATTTTATCTAATATCGATACTAGAGTAAATTACAAAAATGTTGTATATCAGTTCACAAGTATGTTTTATAATTAGTTTCGTATATTTTAAAATTTTTATTTCTTATAACATATAAATGTAATGTTTAAATTGTGAAAGGCGTGTGGTAGAGAAGAATGAGAGTATTTTCTAAAAATCATAACTATAAGGTGGCGCAAAAGTAATCCTCCTATCAGAAAATGCTATACATAATAAATACATAATAAAAAAAAAAAAACATCGGAAGGTTATTTTTGCGTCACCTTATACATTCCAAATTTTCAATTTTCTAAACCAGATTGCGCAGTTTCTGGTATTGAACCTTCGTCAGTGACCCTGTTTCGTCAGTGAAAAGTTTCTTAAAACCCGTAGTTAATGAACTTTTATCCCAAATATTTCCTCGTATCACAAGGGTAGTCTCCCGTTAGGTTCTCTCTGATCATAATGATATATGATATAGCATAAAAAGTAAGCGAAGCGTATTATAATGTGGGGTAGAAAATTACGTCACTTTTGTCGGTTTATTTCGAATTATTTCATATAAATTGTAGACCAACAGTGGTTTCAAATGAAAGAGTTCTTGGAGTCGCAAAAACTGATAGGCAAAACATGTCCGATAATTATCAAGTACTTTTTTTTATTCAAAAAAATGTGTTTAAAGTGACAGTAAAAATGGATTAAGTTACAAAAAAATTGTGTATTAATGTCTATTAAATTTAATCTGAAATTTTCGCGATATTCAATATTGTTCCGCTTGAATGCTCCTTTTCCGGAAGAGCTTTTTCACCCATATTTTAAATATTTCAAATAAATGGCAACCCTTATATGCTACATAGGCATATTTGTATAAACATTTTTGTTTTCTCGAGTTCTTTAATCGAAATCAGGTAAAAGAGCAGTACTTAATGAAATTTTCCTTACCCAGGTGAAAAAGTTCATATATGACCCATATATATACATATATGGAGTTCCATATATGGTTTGGATCCGAAAATTGAGGATATATGGATATAAATGTCCATACATGTCCATACATTTGTCCATATATATCCTACCCATATATGTTCATATATTTTCCTCACGTATATTTTCATAAAATAAAAACAATTGTTTGTTTGAAAATACAATTTTTATTAACAAAATTATTGCTTACATATATATTATTGTATATACATAAAAAATGTATATTTTATATACATTGAAAATGAAAATTTTATATACATTGAAAATGAAAATTATTCAAGTTCGCGGCCATACTCTATATTTCTTTATTAGGATATTGTCCTAACAAATAATCTATAAAGTTCTTTTGTTTTCAAATTTATTATTTGACCCTTTCAGGAATGTGATAGATGATAGATCTATCAACACATTTCCATCAACGCATTTCCATTTGAAGACCACGGTACCCGTCTTTTAAACACAGAAATTATAAATAACGTAAAAATAGCACAGAGAGCAAGTCCATAAAAAAAACATCTTGACTCTATGACATCCACCCCTGTTGAATTGGTTGAAGTCCTTGGAAAGCATAAACATTTTTGTCCAAACTCGTTTCAACAATATACGTTAGAATCTATGGCTTTAGACCCAAACAAATCATTTTTTTATGACAGAGCAAGATTTAAAAATACATCTACTTTGTATAAAGAAACAAAAAGTAACAATTATACCATAAAATTAAAATGCGATAATTTTGACGAATATGTTATTATTAATTGTTTTATACAAAGCAACAACACATTTTATTTATTTGTTCAAAAAATAGATTTGATTGGTACTACTAATTTTGCTCATAATAAACTAAAATCTAAAGACAAACATATCATTCCTTTTAAAGAAACAAACACATTTAGTGTTATAAAGTTTGAAGATATACAAAGTATACATCCTGTAATGCAGGTTGGAAATTACGTTTGTAATATTGTAAAAACTTTTAATACAATTTTTTTAAAAAATATTAATCAAAACTTTAATAAAATTAAAAGATAACACCAAAATGTAATACTTTGTTTTATTTGTCAATATATTTGTATACATCAAGATAATATAGAACAGAAGATTCATACAAAAATCTTTTAACTATAGTTTAATTTATAAATTTATTTTTATATTAAACCATATATATGTGAAAATGATGCATACATGCTTCCATATATGGTAGTATATATGGATAATACATTCATATATGTTTTCATATATGTAATCATATATGGAAAACACTTTCATATATGGCTCCATATATGGTAAGCATTTACATATATGGTTCCATATATGAAAACATATATGCAACAATTGTTCATATATGGTTCAATATATGCTTCCATATATAACAAACATTTCCATATATGCTTCCATGCATTTCCATGTATGGATCCATATATATTCATATATATTCATACATGGGGCATATATAATAATATATGATCTTTTTCAGCTGAGTAATTAAATTTAATATAATATTATTCCTTTTAAGCGATTTTAATATCCCAGCCATGCAAATTCAGGCATTTTAATTATATTCTAAAAATCATAACTACATTGTAAATTTTCAATTTTCTGAATCAGACTGCGCAGTTTCTGGTATTGAACCTTCGTCAGTGACCCTGTTTTTTTTTTTTTTTTGAATAATGTAATATTTGTTATGTTTTTATTTGTTCGATTGCGTCTATATGAAATTTTCTGTGCAATCACTGACCGTGGTATAGATAAACTGATTTCTAATGCCACATGCACTCGCACTACACGTTAGACAGAGCGCTTTAGCCCACTGATCTATCGTCAGGTCGAGTTTTGATGTGATTAAAACTAGTTTTATTCAATACACGGTGTTTTTTTTTTTTTTTGTTCTTGCATACATAAACTCAGAAGTACAACTCCAACAACACAAGAATTTTAGAAACTTACCTCACTCTAATGTCCACTGTTTTCCCATATGTTGTAAGTGATGCCACATCTATGATATATTCTTTGTATATTCGATAGATGGCGCTTACGTAGTTAGGGAAGAATTGAATTGTTTAAATTACATATTGTGTTTGTTCAGTAGGGGTAGAACTTTTTTACATGGCACCCTGATATGAACAATACTGAAGATAAAAATTTGAAAATAAAATGTTTCAAAACCGAGACCAATGCGTAAAATATCTCATTATTAGCAATTGCTTAAGATATTTGCAACAACAATTATATACTTTATTATACTCAAATAAAAGTTTAAGTACATAAAATAAAGGTAAAAGTGAAAATTTCAACAATCGCAAAATTATTAGATTGTATTTATATTTGTTGCAAAATTCGCATTCAGCTTTATTAATAGTCATATTTTGGTCTTACAGCACGTATTGGCCCTTTAAATGTTTTCTTCCAATCGAATTTCTATTTTATTTAATGATATATTTTTTAAATTATTATCTGTTTTTAAGAGTATATGTGTTGAAATTTTGACATTTTGCAAAGATTTTGAAAGGTATATTTCTATTTCTACCAAAGTCAAAATGTATAAAAACGAAAAAAAAATCCTTAATAGGTAAAACACTTTAATTTCATATATACACTAAGGGTATTATGTAGGTAAAGACGACAACAATTGTAGTCAAAAGCAAACGAAATTTCAGTTGAAGAAGGGACGACTGGCATTTGTTGTTTGTTTTTACCGATTTGGTAAATTAATATTTCAACAGTTGAAAATAAAATAAAAAATACAAGACGAGCTCTTGTTTGGTGTTTTATAGCGTTATTAGTCTCCTGGCAAATAGCAACAAACTCACAGAGTTGTTCATTTTGAAAACAATTTTTTTTTTTAATTTATGGCATACATTTTTAGAGGGTTTTTCAAATCCTGGTCCCAAAAATTTACTTAATTTTTTTTTTTTGAAAACTTTTCGTGGCAAAGGCAACAAAATTTAAAGTTGCTGAAATCAATTCTTAATTGGTTAAAATCGGCTCATATTCAAATTGAACATGCAAAACCTCTTAAGTTTTGTGGGTTTTTGTCGAAAAGTACACTCAGTGCAACTTTTTGAAAAACTACTAAATATTAGTTAAAAATGAAGTTGCAGAAAAAACTTTTAAAATCTGCAATTTTTTTTATAAATATTAGTAAGATAAGACTAGCAAAAACTAATTAGTTGAATCTACAAATATTTTGTTCAGAAACTCAGTGAAACTTTTTACTAAAATTACTAAATGTTAGTTAAAAATTACACTGCAGAAAAAACTTCTAAAATCTACAGATTTTTTTCTAAATATTAGTAAAATAAGAAGTGCAAAAACAAATTAATTGAATCTACAAATATTTAGTTATATTTCAGCTAAATTTTACATAATTCAAAGTAACAAATTCTTCTGCTAAAATCAGCAAAAAATTTGCCAAATATTAGTAGACAAAAAAAATCTTTATAAATTGGTATTAAGTGAAATTTTTAAAGTTTTTATTTAGATTTTTTTAATGCAAAAAAAAATCTGGTCTTCTGAAATCAGTAATCTACAATTTTTTAGCAAACATTTCTGTTGATTTTAGCAAAATATACTTACATTACCATTTTAATAACATATTAATAAATTTAAGGTCAATAAAGTAAAAATTTTGTTGATTTTATATTTTTTTTTGTTTGCTTATTTTCTGTTCCTATTTCATTAATATTAACCAATTTCAAAAATTTTTTCTGCAACGTTATTTTTAAGTCATTTTTAGTACATTTTTCGGCTATTTTTACAGATTTATTTCTATGAGTGTACCAACATAATTTTGCCTGCGGAATTTATTTTATTTTAAAAATTATTTATACTTGTCGGAAAGATAACGTAACATATATGAGGTTAATGTAATAAAAGCACCTATTTTAAAAACTTCAGCCCCTCCTAATTTCTGCCATTTTTTTTTAAATATTTAAAATGAACAATAATCTCATGTCTCACAGTTCAATAAAAATCCGCTCTTGTATTTTTCTATTTAATCGGAAAGTAAACTACTTACAATACCCCAGTGTAGAAAAAATGACCATATAAGTGATTATATAAGTACATATTTGGTAATGGCATGAACTTACAATTGTCATTACAAATCTCATTATTTTTATATAAGGATGTTGCGCAAAACAATGACATATTTTTACTTAACACCTTACGAAAAATCAAGAAATATGTAGTTACCTATATGCTTACTAGTATGGGCAAACATAATGAATTTAAAAAATTAAATTTGATAAAAAAAATCTTTTTTTATTGAAAAATTGTTTTTAATAAAATGTACACTCACTGAACTCGACCCTAAGACTCCAGGTTTTCAGTCAACCGCTCTACCATCTGAGCTATCTTGAGCTGCTATACTTGATACATAAAACCATAAATGACTAGCTTTCACAAAATGTCATAACTTTCCTACCTAAAAAAACCGAAAATAAGTAGTTATATATGTGCTGACTAGAGCTAGAAAATAATGAGTCTAAAAATAGATTTTTAAAAATGTTTATATCATTACCTTAGATTTAAAATGATGATATAAATAAGTATTTATATGTAATGGATTATTTTTTGCATTAAAATAATTAGAAATTTAACAAGTAGAAAAATTAATGATATGTCATTATCGTTTCTACACTAGGACGTGAATTAAACGCTTTTTTAGCTTTCCTGAATAGTTTTGTATTTGTAAATAGACCTTAATGAATATAAGCCATCAATATGTATTAATTAGCCTTTCGTAAAAGTTGTAAGTCTTTGCTAAACAATAATCTGGATTTATTTTATAATAACTTCCTAAACGATTAATCTTTAAAAAATTCTATTTAATTTACGTAATATTCTCTGTTTTTGTTCCCATTAAAAAACAATATTTTAAATTTTCATATGTCTGTATCTTTAGTCACCTGATTGTCGATTCAATTCATATGTATAATGTGATAATTTCAGAGCAATTTAATTAATACTCGTTTGTATGAAACAATTATCTATGTTCAGCATAGATAAAAATGTAGTATCCCAGCAAAACTTTATATTACCAGGTAACAAATTTGGGTTAAGGTCGGTAACTGGTTACTTTTTTAATACAACCCCTAGTACTTTAACAATGACATGTCCATTCTGTTAACACATATTACCTAAAATATAAATGTAAAAAGTTTTTTTTTGAAAATTTGATTTTTGTATTTAGTACTAAATTAAAATTTAAAAATTTTTAACTAAAAATTTTATAAATTAAATTTTTTTGGTTGGAAAAAAAAACTTTTGTAATGAACAGATTACTTTTTTCTTGCAAATCCTTTTTATATATTTCATTTATTATATTGTGTATTAATTCAAAAATTGTTAACTTTAAAATTTTATACATGAAATTGTTTATAACTTTTGGCTTAAAAAATCAGCTTGTTGTAATTAAGAGTTAACTGGTTTCTATTACAAATTCTATTATTTTAACAGGGACACATTCATCAAGCTAACTACTTATATCGGTAACATGTTATTCCTCACCTACAGGTAAAGAGTTTTCTAAAACTTTTTATATAAATCTTTAATTAAAAGTTGTATTTATTCGAACTTTCAATTTTAATTATTCAAAATATAAATGCTCGAGCTCTAGGCCAGTTGTAGTAAATATAAAAACCTACACTTGGTATCCAACTATTGTATGTGAATAAAGCGCATCATAAAACGTGATAATTACTTGTGAAAAAGAGATAGGATTAAGAAGAAAAAGCATTCTAGTTGAGAAATGAATTGTACATTGGTATTAGTTAATTCTGTCTCTTCTGATCGAAACAATACTTGTGTGTACGTAGTGTAACCAAACTCCACTTTAGCCACAGTCATCGCTGTGTCGACCGTGGCTCAACTCGTTAAGAGGTGAGATTACGATGCATAGCTTGAAGCTAAGGCAGTGAATTCAAATCACAGTACGACACCAAAAAATAAAAAGTTTTTCATATAGAGCAAATTAACAATGTAAAATACTTTGTTCAATTGACACATAAATTAACCACTGACGAGTCCCAGGAGGGGGACGAAACTGCGGCAGTCTGGTGTATCCCTTGTGTCCGTAAAATTTTTCAATAAAAATGTTTTCTTCTCCTTCTTCCTGTAAAGAGACTAACTAAAATAAAAATTAATTTATTTCTCAATATTTCGACATTCGTCGAATGTCATCCTAAGGAGAAGTATATTTAATGTTTACACAGCTTAGAACTATCGTCATCCGTTTTCTGTCACCATCTGATATTACAATAAACCTTTAATTTTCACATCGAACAGTATTTTGAAATTGTCATATTTGTAGTACAAATTTAATTTTATTGAATTTTGAATAGAAACGAACTAATTAATTATGAATTTAATATTACTAATGGGCAGTCAGTAATATCAAAAGTTGCGAAGTAGTGCAAGGGCGGGGTGTTTAACTTATTACCAGGTAACATGTTCCATCATACTCTTTCTTACCTATAATTATTAGGTTTGCTGGGATTATTGAAAATTGAAATTTAACAAATTTAAAATAAATAAGGAGTGAGATCGAAAAATTGCCGACACTCATTTTAACTTATAAATTTTTTTTCTTACCAAGTTATGAATTTTGTTTACAAAATATTAAAGCGATCGGCTCATTAGTTTGCTTACAAATTAAAATATTTTTGATTAAGATTTCTTTTTCAAAGAAATAATATTTTTATAAAATGTATTTTTACATTTTGCTTGGAATATGAAATATTGTAGTGCAAGATTTAAATATTTTTAATTTGTTTGATTGAATCAAGTACAGAATTAATTGCTTTTGGGTTTCAACTAAACTGATTTTAAAATTTTAAGAAATACTTTTTTTGTATTGGTAGTTATGCAATTTTTTTTCAATGTTTGTGCGTCTGTGTTTGTGTATTATTCCATTATATTGATTGCTGAAAATGCGCATGGTGCCGTATGAGTAATTTTTTAAATAAATCTTATAACTCATACGCATAAGTGTCCGGTTACGAAATATGTATTTATTCAACAACAGGAGGAATTAATTAACTTTTTCATTTAAATATATTATTAAATGGTAAAATTACTAGCATTAATGTTTTTTCTCGGTCTTCAAATATAAATACAAAATTTTTAATGTTCATTACTACAAAGAACATTGAATAATATATAATTAAAATCAATAATAAAACAAAAACTCAAGGCCAAAACAACCATTAGGTCGTTTTGGCCTAAAAGTGAGTAATTGAGTTTTTTTGGCATCTTTGGTATACTAATTGATAGAAGAGGACCATTTCAAAAAAAAAAAAGAAGAAAATATTAATAACTAAAAAATAATCATTTGCTTGTTTTGAGTTCTAGACAATAAAAAGCAATTTTTTTTTTGTGAAAAATTAAACAATGTTGGTAAAAATTTTATTTCTTTTTGGCAAAGAATGCTTACGCAAAAATCTTTACATTTTTATTCATCATAACCAGGGACAGGAACTTCATACACCAAAAACGTGTGTTTGATTTTGTATTTATTTATCCTTTATTTACAAGTTATATATACATGATATTTACATTTGAGATCTTATCGACTAGATATTACAGCAAATAATAATTATAATCATATGACATTAATTTATATTTTCTAAGGGTATGATTTTTTTAAAGGTAAAATAGGAGAAAAACCTTTATACGAAAAACATAATTAAAATATTGAGAGTAAATATATATGAGTTTGTCATAATTTTTATTAAAAATAAAAATTATGTGTTTTTCGACCTTTAATTGTGCAATGAAAATGAAAATTATTCAAGTTCGAGGCCATACTCTATATTTCTTCATTAGGATATTGTCCTAACAAATAATCTATAGAGTTTTTTTTGTTTTCAAATTTATTATTTGACCCTTTCAGGAATGTGTTGATAGATCTATTTCGGGAATTTGAAAACAAAAAAAACTCTATAGATTATTTGTTAGGACAATATCCTAATGAAGAAATATAGAGTATGGCCTCGAACTTGAATAATTTTCATTTTCATTGCACAATTAAAGGTCGAAAAACACATAATTTTTATTTTTAATAAAAATTATAACAAACTTGTATAAAAGGCAGAGTACCGCCAAGTTTACTTCCCCTGTTTTGTTTACAAAATATAGAAAGGAGAGAGAAACAAAAAAAAAACGTGTATTGAATATCCACCAGAGGTGGATCTTGCACATCAAACAAGTTTTCAATTTATTTTTTGATCAATGGTTATAATCTTTAACTTCAAACTCATATGTATAATATTAGTTCTCATGTAGTGAGTAAACTAGTTCATATGTATGTTTGATGTTTGGCATGGGATTGTTACCGCTTTCAAAAAGTGTTCTGATGATGGGAACCTAGAAAATTCCCGAAATAGATCTATCAACACATTCCTGAAAGGGTCAAATAATAAATTTGAAAACAAAAAAAACTCTATAGATTATTTGTTAGGACAATATCCTAATGAAGAAATATAGAGTATGGGCTCGAACTTGAATAATTTTCATTTTCATTGCACAATTAAAGGTCGAAAAACACATAATTTTTATTTTTAATAAAAATTATAACAAACTTGTATAAAAGGCAGAGTACCGCCAAGTTTACTTCCCCTGTTTTGTTTACAAAATATAAAAAGGAGAGAAAAACAAAAAACGTGTATTGAATATCCACCAGAGGTGGATCTTGCACATCAAACAAGTTTTCAATTTATTTTTTGATCAATGGTTATAATCTTTAACTTCAAACTCATATGTAATATTAGTTCTCATGTAGTGAGTAATCTAGTTCATATGTATGTTTGATGTTTGGCATGGGATTGTTACCGCTTTCAAAACGTGTTCTGATGATGGGAACCTAGAAAATTCCCGAAATAGATCTATCAACACATTCCTGAAAGGGTCAAATAATAAATTTGAAAACAAAAAAAACTCTATAGATTATTTGTTAGGACAATATCCTAATGAAGAAATATAGAGTATGGCCTCGAACTTGAATAATTTTCATTTTCATTAAATATATATGTTTATATGAGGATTATTACACAAATAATACTCAATAAACATATAATTTTCAATCTGATAATTTACTTGGATGTTTACGTTAATTCTCTACATTCGGTTAACAAGGGATAAGACGAATTTTCAATTTTTTTTTAAATACTTAAGATTTAGTCTATAATGATTTAGAGTATGTCTGATGAAATCAAAAACCGTTTCATAACCTGTTTCCTGTTTCCTTTTTTTTTTTTTTTTTTTTAATTGTTTTTTTTATTTACATAATTTATACTTAAACTATTATAAACACTAGTTAACAATAACTTTTTTATATACAATGTCTCATAATCGAGCTCTCAAGTATTATTTATATAATAATAATTTGGTTTTTACAAATTGGTTATAATTTTTTTCTTTTTTAATCTTATTTACAATAAATAAATATATATCACCAGCTTTTTTGCAATGAAAATGAGTTTAAAAAAACATTGCATATCTATTATGGAGTGGGTTAAGAAGGGCTAGTGTCAAGGGATAAAAAGAAGGAAAATTATACTGTTTATTCAGAAAACCACCAAAAGTTTTTCGTATTAGATTTTTGTGTAAATCTAAAATCTTTAATTGATATGCTAGTGCTTTATCTCATATTTAAATGTTCTGAATTAATATTTACAGTTTTCATATTGGCACGTCTATAGTTATGGTAAAAGACCGGGATGCCATTTTCGTTTTGAATAATTTTTTTGTTATCAAGGTAAACAAAAGCCTCAGGTGGTACAAATCCCTTTTCCAAGGAATCAATTATATATTCATAATTTGTGTAATATGGGGCCATTATATTATTATTTTCTATACATTGGCTACACCTTAATATATTATTTCTGATAAGGTTTATTATAAAATTATCTATTCTTATTATATTATCATTATTATACAATTTCTTATTAGATATTTATTTTAGATATTCGCTTTATGGAGACCTGTATAATGATGTACATGCTCTTAAACATTTTCTTTCAAAGACTCTAATATTTTCCATGTTTGAAGGAGATATATTGAATCAAATTGGGCAAACATATGTTAGTATAGGTCTAATAAGGGATTGATACATTATAATTTTAATCTTAGGTTTAATGTATTTTGAATGAAATAATGGTATGTATATAAAGAATGCTTTTCTTGCCTTTATAAGTAGTTCCTTGATATGGTGGTTAAAATACAAAAATTTGTCCAAGTATATACCTAAATATTTTACTACTTCCTTATTTGGAATGCTACAATTTGATAATTGTTTCCAGATTTTCCTTATGTTTGAGTTACATTTATCAACTGGTGGTCTAAAAAGAATGGTTTCGCATTTTTGTGCGTTGATTTTCATGATCCAATTAATTGTATGCTGTTCAACTAAGTTGTAGATGTTTTGAAGATTCATATTTATTGCTTCTATTTTGTCATCAGAATGATATATAACAATATCATCCGCAAAAGATATGATATTATCTACTTTGTTTATCAGATCTAAAATGTATAAATTGAAAAGAATAGGAGAATTTACGGTTCCTTGTTGTAATCCATTAACAATCTTAAAAGATTTTGAGCTTTTCGAGTTTTGATAATAAACCATGAAGTCTTTATTGCTTATCATATGGTATATTAAAATAATTTGATGTATTGGGAATTTATATTGAAGCAATTTAAATATAAGGCCTGGAATCCATACACTGTCAAAGGCCTTTTCCATATCGATGAGGCACGCGCCAGTTCCAATTAATATCGGAAGTAAGTTTATGTATAGCGTTTGAATTTAATGATCTATTTCAGAGTTCGTTAGATTCCGATTATTAGGAATATGTTCGTCTTGAATAATTTTTCGTGTAAGATTGTTTTGAAATTTTTTCCAGTTAGTAATTTTATAATTGTATTTAGATACGGCGTTATCTTTTAAGAATGTGAAATTTTGTTGTTCATTGTTTACAGAAGCGATTATTTGTACAGCATTATGGTCACTGTCGTAGTCTACGGTTTTAAGACAATTTAAGGTGTTATTTTCTGTAACAATGTGTAATGTACAGTCCGCTATACACACATATAAAAACGATCCCGTACGAGGGTATGATGGAAAACTTGAAGCATAAAACTTACATCTGTATCGTATTTCATTGTCTGCTAACCATTCTTTCAATATACTTCCTTTTTGATTGTTAGCTGGGTTACCCCACTCTATATGCTTACAGTTAAGGTCTCCAGCTAAAATGTAATAATTGTTGTGATTTTCTAAGTCCATAGATTCAAAAAGCTTGTTAATTTCGGTTTTTAAGTGAGCATTATCATTGCTAGATGGATAATATGCTGAAATAATGAACAATATTTTATTTGTAGCTAAAGGAATTTTAACTATACATGTTTCCAAAGTATTAAATGATTTTATTACACTGTTTGTGTAAGAACTGTATTTAAAGTTATTTTTGATTAATATTGCTGTGCCGCCGGCTTGGGTTGCACCTTTTCTATCCTTTCGTATTAAATTAAAGTTTTCGAAATGTATTTTATGTTTAGGGTTAAGTTTAGTCTCGCTTAGAAGCACGATATCAGGATTATGTTCACTAATAAATTTGTGAAGGTCGTACCTTCTACTTATTAGTATTAGTGAATTAACGTTTATTTGAATTATTTTGAGTTTTTTTTGAAATTGTTTGGTTGTTTGATGCCATTATACCTCAAGCATGGAAAATATTGTATCTATTCTAGATACTTGTAATGTTAATTGTTTTTGAAAGTTTATCAATTAGTTATTTACATTTATCATAAAATTTTTAATTCCTTGCAAAAACGAGTTAGTAATTACATTATCTGGTTTATTTGTATTTACATTTGACATGTCCCTGCTGGAAATGAAGGGTCGATTGATCCAAAGTGACGATTTTGTGATATATGATTGGGTGGCACGCCACGTAACTGGTGAAACCGAAATTGTGGTGTACCAAAAAGTGTTAATTTGTGTGAAATGACCAATCACGTGACTATAGTAATGGTGACAAAACATTAACAAGTTGGTATCAGGTATATCATGTAACTAGAGAAAAAGTAATATAACATTATAGTGTAATGAAGCAACTAGGGCCGATGCAGTTGAAGTTCTTACTGGTCATTGAACTGGTTCAATCCAGTTAGCAGTTGATGGAAACATGGCAATTAGTGCCAAAGGATTCAGTCCCTTGACTGCTCCAAATCGGTTATAACACTGAAATACACTTATTTTAAAATTGATTTTTGTTGTGCCTTTTTTAAGGTTTTGTGAACACTGTTTTGGGGAAGTTTAGTGACTGGTTTCGGACGGACAATTTAGCAACTCGTATATAATATGACACACGGTGAATAAAAAGTAAAAGGTTATTTGCTAATTACTTTTCGCATACCCGGCGACATGTACTCCCTAGACCAGTGCAGTGGTACTTCACAAATCTAATCCATTCAAACTACCTCAATAACAGCACACATTACGCTTAATATGTGACTAGTTTTCCATTAAAAGCTGTTCTCCAGTTCTACGATACGTAAACCTACACCAGTCACGTGATAATTATTTGAACACTGGTCCTGTTGCTTGTCACATAAATTCTAAAATTATCCTACTTTTACACTGCCTACTTCTAATTTGTCCAGTAGCTTCTTAATTTCAGTCGGTACGCTGATAGGTTACCTTCGTCAAGTTATTCGCCACGTCACAAGGTGCTCCAATGGTAGCAATTGCCACCTCCTATGACAAGCCCATGTTAAAAGTACCGGTCACTTTCATATAACAGAACCGAAACTAGGACAGGTTCATACACACAAAGCTCTAGTCACGTGACCATACCAGTGACTGGTTCATTTCCCGCAGGGGTTATTGCCTCTAACTAAATTTGCAAAGGAACATTCTGGATTAGTAAATAAATTCGTATTATAAGTTTTGTTTTCTGATAAGTTTTTTCTCTTAATATTAATTTTTTGTTTGAGTTGTTTGTACTTTTCACAAACCCTTATAAGAAGCAGGATGTCCATACTTGTTGCATAGCACACAGAACAACTTGTTTTTCTCTTCAGCTGGGACTTGTTCAATAGCACACTTTCCTCTTTCGTGGCTCGTGCTACACTTAACACGTGTTTTGGGAAGATAGCAATTGGCAGCACTATGAAAAAATCCCTGGCAATTGCGGCATTAAGGTATTTCGGGACGTCTTACTTGTTCCCATTTGATACAACGGTATAAAAGGGTTTTAATATTTTTCAGCGCATTGATGCTGCTTTCCGGAGAAACTTGCACCAGAAACATTGGTAAATTAATTTTCTTTTCAACAGACAACTTCGTTGAGAAAGGACTAACTTTTATGAATTTTCCGTTTTCGCTTTCAAATTTTAATAACTCAAATAATATTTCATCTGCGACTACGTTTGCATCGAGACCTTTAAGTAAATATGTTTTGATTTTCATATCTTTAGGTTTGAAAGTAAAGAATTTTGTTTTAGTTTTTTCCAGGTAGTCTTTCACTCTAAGAAAATCTTGAATTGTGTTCATAAATAACGATTTTTTGTTTCTGAAATCTTTCATTTTGAAATCATTTAGTTTTAGACCATTTTTAATTAATTTAATTAATTCTTCTGTATTAATATCGATAATGTTTATAGGGGGTATTTTTTTGTTCGAACATTTTTCCAAATTAACTACTGTGTTATCAGTAATTACTTTTGATGCTTTGTTGATAATAGCTGCATTAGCTGAATGAGAACTTACAGGTTTCTCTTTATTTTCTTTATCTTTTACATGTCTTTCAAATTTTGCTAGCACATCTTTATCACATTCATCATCGTTTTCACAGTCTAAAACTGAATAATAATTGTTCTTAAAATGTTTTGCTGTCATTATCAACATTAATATTGTTTTTATTATTATTTGGATTAACATTGTTCTTATTATTTGAGTTTTGAGCATTTTGCTCACTAATTTAAAGTTTTTTGTAATTTTTTGATTTGGTTTTGCTTTGTTTAATCGACAACAAACCAATGTCCAGTATATGCAAAAAACAGTTTTTTTTAGTATAACATCAAGAAAATGCTCTGATCTCCGTAGCACGTCTTACACACATCACAGTCGCGATCGCACTCCCATAACCTGTTTCCTGGTATAGAAGGAATGTAGGGTGTTTCCACTGTTTGCCGGTAATCGTTTTTAATACCATCTGTTGTATATAGGAAAAGCTCACAAAATTGCAATTAAGTTTTTTTTTTGTATATTACAAATCAAATTTTCATTGATTTAATGATTTTTTTTTGTGAATTTATGAAAAAATTGTAAAAAAAAATTTAATGAAAAAATTATATTATTATTAATTCCTCGACATTTTTATGTTTATATATGCAGTTCAGAATGGCCTTCAGTTATTTAGTTTAAATTCTTCATGAACTTAGTAAAAATCTGATTTTACGATTGTTTCATGAGTGTCAATATTGAATCTTTAAAACGGGTTAATTTTATGGTAAGCTAGTTCCACGCTGGCTGATTAATCATTATGCGCAATAGTTGCTTCGATTTGTAACTTAAATTATTAAGAATGATCTGAACTTTTGTTAACATTTAAGTTTATGTGTTTTTTAATGGATACAATAATTTTTCATTTCATTTCACAATTTTTAATAAAAATTATATCAAACTTATAATAATTTTTATTGAGTATTGCTTTTTCAAGATGAAAAGTTTTGATATTGAAATCTGTTTCATTTTCATCACTGGTTTGGAATCTTAAACTGACTTTATAGCCAAAATTTTAGAATTTTGAGATTTACATAAAGCACTCTAGCAGATTTATAACACTACATTTGGGTCATCGGATTTTACTGTTTTATTTTCATACAGCTAATGATTTGATAATTTTTGGTACAAGTGTGTTCAGAACTAAAAATATTCCCATTATGCTAAAATCCATAATTCGCTTCATGTCGTTTCGAATAGAAAATTTGTTCTTAATTTGACATGTAACATGTAAAACTTTTTTCGTAAACATAATTTATTGTTTAAAATGCATTTTTTAAACGAACTAATATTAGAATTTCGCTTAATTTTGTACTCATAATCTGACGACTTTTTACACTTTTAAACATAAAAAAAAGTTGTTAGAGAAAATGTGTGTCTAGATTTTTTTTAATCTCACTCCTTATGTAGCTATTGATTTGTAATCCAGTTTATGTTCTATCATAAAGAGCAAAATTAACAAATTGATAGGTAAAACAGTATTCATAGTATTTATTAAAAAGTTTAATGAACCGTATAAATAAAAGTTATTATGATAATGAGTGCCGAATAATTATATAAATATTTATTATAGGCAGTTTAGACTGAGAAATTAATCTAATTGGTTAGAGCTAATCCGCCTTTTTAAATTTCTTCTTTTACATATGCATTTTTGACAGTTAAAATTTTAATTTGCCAACTAAAATATTAACTAAGTCAGTTTAAATTACCAAGGTGGCACTGATAGCGATCCGGCATAAGGTTATCAAGGAAAATGTCGCTGTTAGCAGAAATGTTGTCGACAGCGCTAACATTTCTTTGGGCAGCCTGTTAACGTTAATTTGTGCCTGACTTTGTGTGTTTGTGCCTGACTTTTTTGAGTTTTTAGCGTTGCCAACCGAAATTATATAAACACATACTTTAGGAATAGTAGTCAGATAAAAAAATAATCAAATGGTAATCAAAAAGATTAAAAAATGGTTTAATCGCATTGTTTAGTGATTGAGTAATCAGTTAAATCCATTTTTAGTAGATTTACTTTTCTATGTCAATTCATTATTAGAGTTCGTCACGACAATTTGATTTTGGGATATCAACACCTTTTTCATTAAATTTTTTTAGTTAACACTTATTCCTTATGCGCGCGGTGGCCAAAAAAAAAGCACTGATTTATGATCACTTTTGCCACAGAGCAAAAAGTATGTAGTAATAAGAAATTTGAACACGGCATTTGAAAAAGTTGTTAAAGTTTCCATTTTGTAAAAACTAATAAAAATATTTTTTTAACACACACAATGAAAACGTATTTTGAGCTACGAAAAATGCTACAAATATTTTCGATATATCGCGTCAAATTAAAATGTAGTTAATCTATAAAATATGTAATGCATACTATTTAGTAAAGACAGCATTTTGAAAACTTAAAAACTTTTTACTGGGTCACCATAAAGCTGCTTAAAAATAAAATGTTTGCCGTTTTTGTTTATTGATGCAAAAACATTTTAAAAAGTGCTGATATTCCAAAAACAAAGAAATATTACACTTTTCTCACTGACGCTAGTATTTATATTGTTTAAAAGATAGATAGAAAAATTAAATACCCACACATTTTACATCAAACAGACTTTTCAATTTTAATAGAAGCGTTGTATATTTTCTTTGAAGTTTAAAAGAAAAACATGCAGATTTTCCCACAAATTTTAATATAGCCAATTTACTTGTTTCCCTTTATTCCTCCCCCTAATTAAAAAAATGACTAGAATTCATAAAGTAGAACGGAAAATAAAACTATTACTTATAACAATAACATTAGCATTGAATTACCAACACAAGCAAAAACTACGTTTTTATAAATTTTAACAGATGAGGGCAGAGATATAGCGATGAATCACCAAAATTTTTTTCTCTTTGCTAAAAGTTCTTTTATCATTAATAGTGCACTCAAAAAAACAAAAAGTTAGCAACATTTTTGCTGGGAGAATCCTTCAACGCAGAAGAAATTTTTAATTTAGCAAAAATGTTGCTGAATTTAGCAAATTTTTTTCTGATATTTTATTTTCTATTTAATTTACTAACTGCATGCTAAAACAATTATTTTATCCTTCGGACTTAAAAAGTATGCATAGTGCATATTTATATTAAAAAAATTGACCTTTGTACCAAGGATTTTTAAAAATTTATACAAACCAATATGATCCCAAAAGACATTATTTTGGTTTCCTTTCTTGATTGCTTGACACATTAAGCAAAGACCTTTGATTGGTATGCTTTGATTTTTTTTTTGAAAAATCCACTTATAGATAGCACTTGTACACTAAAAAAAAAACATCCGTAAAGTTAGCAAAAAAAAAGTTAGTTAAGTCAACAAAATGTTTGCTGGGAGGATCCTTGCAGACAAATTGCTAATATTACTAAAAGTGTTAGTAAATTCAGCAAAAAGCTTTGCCGACAATTATGAAAAAATTCGCTTTGTTGAAATCTACAAAATGTTTTGCTGTAGATTGAAAAAAACCTAAAAAACTTGTAAAATTTAGTTAAGTTATTGTGCTGAAATTAAAATCTGAAATTGTGCGCCCCGGTACGCTAGTTGGTAGCGTGCTGGCTTATCAGTGCGGGGGTCGTGGGTTCGATTCCCACCAGAGGCACTGGTCTGTTTTCGCTACAACGCACCGAAGGCCATAGTAGCTAGTGTTCGGTTAGGGTAATAGTATATAATTTGTAATTATATGATTATTAATTATTAAATTAAATTAAAAATTAAAAATTAAAATCTGAATATTTTTTTTTTTGTGATTGTTTTAAATATACCCAGCAAAAAATTTTCAAAAAGGTAATCGGTTTTGTAATCAGGAATTTTGGTTAGAATGCCTTCCCAACCTGATTACCAACCCGATTCTTTTAACAGGGCGTGAGACTGAAAAGAATTGATTCTTTAGATTTGATTATATTTTCATGTACAAGAACCAGTTACCTTATTTTTTCCAGGACTACTTCGTTTGTTAAAAAAAGAAGGAGTTCTTTTATTAAAATTGTAAGTATTTTTTTTAAGAAGCACTTGTTTTATTACAAAACTAAGTATTTTTGGCTAAAATATTAATGCGCATTTTTTTAATTATAATAATTTCTCATTTCTTATTGGGTAACTAGTTCTAATAAGAGTTTTTATAACAAAATGGTAATTGGTTACAAATTGAACTAAAATTATCACAAATATAAGTTACAAATAGTTTGTTAGTTCGTAAAAGAACTAATTGTATTTAAAAAACCATTATGTGTTCGCTTTCTTACTTTAAGAATTGGTTACACAACTGTTTCCTTTTTTTACTGACTCACTGCAATGTGTTTGGTATTGCAGTTCAGAAATTTGGCAATCAGAAACGTAATCGATTATATGGCAATGCCTTGTTTTGGTAATGTGTTCTTTTTTCCTGGGTAGTTTTATAACAATGCCAGGACTTCCACATTGTTGTCATAATGCTATTAATAAAAAATCTGGAAATAATTTCTAATTCTAATTAATTATTAGTAATTCTATATTTTTTAATTTTTTTCTGAAAAACAAATATCTCATAAAATCAAAAAAACTTTTTATTTTCTAAAACCAAAAAGGAATATGCACATAGTTTGCCTGTTGCGTACAGTACGCATATTTTTTATGAATTTACTTTCTGCCTGAATACGTTGACTTGACAAAGGATTTTTCCAAATTATCTAAATATAGTTTAGTAACACAGTCATTAATATAGATTTTTTTTTAATAAGTTTATTTAATTTGTTTTGCACTACACACCGAGAAAAATTAAGCTATTTGCCAACTGAAATTCGGTTACTACAACTCAAATTCGGTAATTACGAATTGCAGTCGGTTGGTACAACTAAACATTAGTTCTCATAACAAAGTTCGGTTAATTCAACTGAATTTTAGTTACAATACCCAACATATTTAGAAATCTAATGTAAATATCGTTGTACTAACTGCATTTATAAGTTGTTATTATTACAATACCCTTTTAAATTCATTTGACACATTATTTCTCTGTGTACATATATTTTGTTTTTGTATTTTGTTATTGTTTTTTCGTTCGTGTGAAGAAAAACGTCATCTAAAAACAGGATATAATTGTTTTATTTATATTTGTTAATATTCACAATTTTTATGTACGCTCAGTTTTTTGCCGCGTCTATTTCACTTCAAAAAGAAAAAATTAATGACATCAACTGCGGTTGCATTATGGTAGTATTTATTTGTATCTTTCCTTTTCGTTCTACTTCGTCCAGACAAGCTGCGAAATCTATATCTCCTCATTATATTTGTTTACCTTGCTATGAATGTGTTTATCAATACAATTTTGATAGCAATAAAAACAAGATTTTTTGATAGAACTGGCGACGAATTTTTTTAGAACTGGTTACCTCTGAAACCATTCCCTAACACCTTTTACCATCGCACACAGGGCCAAACATGTCGTATTTTAGCCAAAAGTAGTTTTCGGGACTTTGAAAAAAATAAGTCTGACAACTTATTGGGTACATAATCTATGCCAATTAAGTAAAAACACTTGCAATTAAAAAACTTATTATTTTTTTGAAAAAAAGTATTTTTATTTATAAGCTTGTAGACTATAAATTATTAATTCCCTTTTTGTATAAAGCCAACGGACCGCGATCTTATATTTGGCATATTTTATGCTTGATACCTCTAGTCATGCTTTGGACGACATTCATGTCAATTTTTACACAGCTTTAATATTTTTCTTTAATTCTTTTAATTCCAGTGCATTTGGCTTCCCCACCATTTTCAAACACTTGTTGGCATAAAATACCCCCAAAACCCCCCAACTTTTGGGACGTTTTCCGTATTTCGGTACAAAAGATATGTTTTTTCGATTTAGCCATGCTAACGTCTTTTTGGCATGATGACAGCATGCTAAGTCTGGCCAAAATAATAAGTCGTCTTTAGAGTGTCTATCTCTGATAAATTTTTCCAGGTTTACTAATCATTTATTCATGTAAACATTAGCGTTTACTGCCATATCTTTTGAATTCTGGATGTAAAGTTGGGATATACTTTTTGCCGAAATGGCTGCCCACACTAGTACTTTTGATTCAAATTTCCATTTGGCCGAATATCGTAGCTTGTCGGGAGTTTTTTTTTCAAGTCATCGGAATATAATCTACAATTAATACTTCCGTTGCTCCAAGCAAAAGGAAAATATTTTTCATCATCCAAAAATATTTGAAATTTTTTTTTTCATTGAAGTTTTTGTATATGCTACGTTTTATTTTTTCCTTAAGGAAATGATGTAAAATTTCGTTTTTGGGATACCGTTAGGCATTTTACGATATTTGAAGATATGTCAAAAATTTTAGTTTTGTATAATTTTGTGAACAAATCTTTATTAAAAAGTATATGAAAATTTATTTTTTTAAGTTTAAGTTTTTTAAACATACAACTAGAATATTTTGTGTTTAAACTATTAGTATACATGCCTTATTTCCAATTCGTTGCCAGTAATGGAACATTAGCAGTTGGACTGCCAAGCCTGCCAAATAAAAAGCTTTAAGATTTAAATCTGTTTATCAAACTTGTAATAAAAATGGAAAAAACTCTTATTTTTTGGGTAATCCATTAACATCGTGTGTTTTCTGGGGTTGGTTAACATATAAAAATACATACAAAAGTAAGCCGATTTTCAAAACTTCTTGGAAAAAGAATATGGTTTTTTGCCATTTTTAAAAATTTGCCATATGGAAACCCTGAAGATATAATTTTTATAAGTTTAGTAGTATTTAAAAAAAAAATCATCCATTATTTATGTTTTTAGTGAAAACGAAATAAATTTTGGAATAATTTAGACTTTGTGTATTTGAAGAGTTCTTAGTTCGATCGGTCAGATTTTCAGCAATTCTATACAATCGATGAACTAATTTCAAGCAGCCAAAACATTTTCATATTTTTTTTATCATAATAGTCAAAAATATAAAAGATTGGTCCTTTTTATATTTTTAAATAATTTTTGTCTTTTGTTTTATTGAGCTAAAGATCCTTTATTTTATAATTATAATTATTTATTTCCAATATTTCGTCTTCGCTTTGGAAGACTTCTTCAGGGAAAATTTTTTATAATTAAAAAACTTAAAAATAATAATTACAAAAAGGGCGGGAAATAAAATATTTTCTAATGTCAAATTAAAAAATTAACCCAGAAAACAAAGTATAAATAATTGAAATATCATAACATAGCAAACAATTTTAAATTAATAGTTTCTTAAAATCTAAATGAGAATTATAATAATTTTATTATTTCCTATTGACTAAATGTCTGTAATTCTGTGCAATATTGGATGTGTCTGTTTTATAGTTAATCCTTTGTGTTGATGGTACTTTTATGATCTGTAACATTTCTAATGTATATCTTCGTTTATAATTGCTTTCTGTGTTTAAAATTGATGTGTTATCAAAATCTGGATAATGATTGGAGTTGCTGCAGTGTAATGATAATGCTGTTTTTTGCGTAGAAGTGGTTTTATTGTATTTTTGATCGGATTTATGACCTGCTATTCTAGTTTTCAGTTTATTCTTTGTGGTGCCTACATATACTTTAGTGCAATTTTCTGTGTCATTACCCCTACATGGTATCTTATAAACTAAATTGGACATATCAAATTTACTTATTTTATCTTTTGTCTTGCTAAATAGTGAACCTAATGTGTTATATGTTCTATGTGCTACTAAGTATTTCTTCTCATCGAAGAAAAATAAGAAAATTTTTAAATAATGTTAAAGGAAGTTTTAATTTTGTTTGGTTTAAGATCATATTATCGAAACACTTAGAACCAACGGTTGACACTAATGCATTTTCGTAGATACCAATCTATTCATCAGCTGTCTCTATGGCTCCATCTAGGTTTAACTACCGACAAATTCTTCTATTTAAACGAACGTTTAACAGAAAATGTGATGCGATTCGTAATCGCAACAATTGCATGCCAGCTTTTTTCTATTAAATAAGAAATAAGCTCGGTGTTTTCAAAGCTCTTTTTATCTTCGCTCTATATTTATTGTTTTTACTTCAACTTAGTTATATTAAAAGTAAAGCTTCTCTACTAATAGACCAAGCAAATAATAATTTTTTGCCATCAAAAAAGCTCAAAAACGATTTTTCCAAAGAATTATTTGGCAATTCGGAATAACAATTTTCCATAATTTTTTTATTCACGATTGTAGTCAAACTGTAGAATAATTTTTTGGTTTTTTAATCACTTAGTTATCTTTTTTCCAGTTATATAGCCGTTTAAATGTACTGGGTCGAAAAAATAACACTTTGTCAAACACTGTTTTTGGCAACTCAGCTGTTTTCGTGTAACATGTTACTGTTAAACATGTTCAGTTTGGTTTATAATTTAAACAAGAATCGACTTACAAACGAACAACGCTTGCAGATTATTGAATTTTGTTATCAAAATTCATGCCAATGCATCCCGAAAAATGCACTGTTTGGTGTGGACTATGGTTCGGTGGCATCATTGGACCATACTTTTTCAAAGACGACGAAGGCAGGAACGTTACTGTGAGTGCCGAGCGCTACCGTGCGATGATTACATATTTTTGTTTGCCCAAAAGGGAAGAGCTGGACTTGGGTGACATGTGGTTTCAACAAGACGGTGCCACATGCCACACCACCACTTGAAACAATGGCCCAACTGAGAGGCGAGTTTGGTGAACAGTTTTTTTACGTTTAGGGCCTGTCAATTGGCCGCCTAAATCGTGCAATTTAAAGCCTTTAGATTATTTTTTGTGGGGCTATATTAAGGCTCATGTATATAGGGACAAGCCCGAAACGGTTGACGCACTAGAAGCCAACATTGAAGAATTTATTCGTGAGATAACTGGCGATATGTTGGAGAGAGTATGCCTAAATATGACCCAGCGTATGAACGATTTGAGGCGTAGCGGCGGTCAACATTTACATGAAATCATCTTTAAACTTTGAATTATATAGATTGTTCTATCGACTCAAATAAAGAATTCATACATTTCTCTAAATTGTATGTGTTTTTTTTTTAATCAAATCCGAAAGCTCTTAAAAATCACCCTTTAATTTTACTTTCCCATTAGTTAGGTCTGAGTTTTCTAATAATTTCTTATTTGTACTCTTGTGTAGTAAGATTGGGCAAGTTGTGCTATATTGTTTTATATTTTTTTTCACAGAGAATCATGTTTGTTATTTTCTTTTTTAAACTTTCAGTTGTTTATATATATTATTTATTTAATTATATCAACAGTGAATAATGAGCATATTATATTTTTACGTTTTTATTTTATTCTCAGGTCTCCTCATTATACAAAGTAGTTTAATGTCAAAGAGAAATTTATAGCAAAAATTATCATATGAATGAACTGACATGCGTTGAGAAGTATACAATTTGTGTCATTGGAGGATATTAAAAATACACAAAAAAAAAAACCAAAATCATTATGGCAACTGAATTTTTTTAAAACTAACTAATTTTCAATTGTGATTATCCCATTAATTTTCTCAATAATAAATCACATAAAATATGTACTAGTCTTAGTTGATGTGCTTCCATGCAAACTTTTTTAATTTGTTGTAGTAATGGATGATTTCAGATCTTTCAACTGGCTATACTTCTCTCAAATGAATAATTTTAAAATACACTTTTTATGATAATACCGTGAAATTTCGTAACAGTTTTTAATATGTTTAATGTATGCATTTATCTAGTAGCAGAAGATAGATGCAAATTTTACTCAGAACTTGTATATGAAACAAAAAAAGAATAAATTGATGAGAAAATTTTAAAGTTTTGAGCTTTAATGATGCAAGCTAAGCATTAGAAAGATGTGTATTGATATGAAACGTAGTAAATGTTAATAGATATATATACAATTATCTTCAGGTAACATTTTCATTCAAAATTTTAAAACTAATTTATTTTTTATTATATTTCGATAATTAAAATGTTTAGTGTGCACCTCGTCAGGCTAGTTGGTAGCGTGCTGGCTTAGCAGTGCGGGTCGTGGGTTCGATTCCCACCAGAAGCACAACGCGCCAAAAGCCATAGAAGCTAGTGCTAGGTTAGGGTAATAGGATATAATTTATAATTATATGATTATTAATTAATAATAAAAAAAATAAAAATGTTTTGTGATTTTTTAGAACTAATTAATTGACTTATTTTTAATATTTATTGCTCAAAAAATTTTTTTTATCATCTTTACAATAAAACCATTTCTATTGTTGCTATTAGGGATGTTTTTGTATAGAAAATATTTCATTATGAATAATTCCGTTTCTATTAGAGGGAGATCTAAAGACGTTACAATTAATATGGTAAGAATTCTAGCTAAACAAAAGCATGGTCTAACTATAGGTCATTTGAATGCACAGAGCTTAAATTGTAAAATTGACGAATTTAGGATAATTTTCGAAAACTCTAACATTGATATACTTTATATCTCTGAGACGTGGCTAACTAAATCAAATACCGATAGTTTAATTAAACTAGATGGTTATACAATTTTTAAAGCTAATATAACTGTGAGAGATTAAAATGACAGCGTTCGTAAGGATGAAGGGTGGAGTGGCGATTTTTGTCCGTGTGTGTAAGTTTTGCTGTAAATCTGATAAAGAGGATTAAGTAGAATATATTTTTGCTGAAATCACTTCAAATCGAAGGAAACTTTTAACTGGTTACATATACAGACCTAATAAGAACACATGTCTTTCAAAATTCTTTCAAAATCTGGAAAATTTAACTGATGGATATAGTGATGTGATCATATCAGCAGATTGTAATTATAACATTATGGTTGAATGAATTTTAACTGACACGATGTTAAAGCTTGGTCTCGAGATTACTAATCACACTCTTTTCTTCCACCACAAACACTCTACTAGACCTGATATTTCAAATACGATCATGGTTGGTTGGTTGGTTTAAGTGGCAGCTCACGCTACTCGTGAGCATCAAGTAGAGTCAAAAAGCGACTCCGTTTTGAAAAGACCACACTACCCGTAAGGAACTAATATCCGGAGTACTAGACCCAACCCGTTCGGTTAATATAACGTATGAGATCAACGAATCCCACACGTGATATTACCGAGAGGTCGTCCAGTATATGGTCACAAAAGATCCGGAGTCGAATATTCTGGAGCGCCGGACAATCGCAGAGAAGATGCTCCACAGTCTCCTCCTCACCCGGTATGCCGCAGCTGCGACAATGCGAACCGCGTACAATCCCAAGTCTAATGCCATGCCTACCAATCAGCCAGTGACCGGTCAGAACAGCCGTCAGCCTCGAGACATCCCTCCTGCTCCTGCTCAGGAGAGAGTTTGTACGCCCTAGGTCGTAGTTGGGCCACGTAAGTCTCGCGGTCCTACAGGTATCCAAATTATGCCACCTATCCCCCGCCCTGCGAAGATAGTGCCGGAAAATTTCCCCCTTAACAGTCCCCAGCGGTGCAGCGACTGACACCGATGTGGAGACGTTTAAGGCAGATCCTGCCCTTGCCAATTCGTCTGGCATCATGGTTTTCATAACATGACTTTGACTTGATTTTCTTGGCTCATGTTTCTCAAATTCAACACGTAAATACCACTTACACTTATCGTGATTTCAATAATATTAACTACATTACATCTGCATTATGTTAATTTTTCTCTTTTTCCGTTGATTCCGTTGATGACCAAACAATCTGTTGCGTCTATATGATGAAACTGTTCCCGTAAAAAGTTAAGCCACCAACGTGTTACATTTATCATCAAACCGTTAATTTGGCAAAGATTGAAACGTTTCAAACCGCAAGAAAAGAGGTTAACCACAAAATCAGAGTCGCTAAATCCGAATACTAATCAAGACAATTTAGCTCTGCCCTTGGTGTGAAACATACCTGGAAAACTATCCGCGTTATTGGCATTGGAAAGTCTGAACGAAAAAAAAACTGCTCGATTAATGTTGATGAACTGAATAATAAATTCACTGATTATGATAATCATTATGCTCATATTAACAACACAATTGAAGAAAATAACTTTGAGTATATGACATTGTCTACAATTTTACGGCAGTTATACACGTATAGAACTTTAAGTTGGCAACACTTTTTTAACTGGCGGTCATTTTGTCAGCTGTCAAGTGATTTATGTTTAGTTTGGTTTGGCATTTCAACATGAATAGACGGACGCCTAAACAACGCTTCCAAATTGTGCAAATTTTGATAATCATGGTTCTGTTCGAAATACGTATCGCGCACTACATCCACTTTACGGTCAACATAACCGTCCATCAGAGCAATTAATTCGATTAACTATGGAACGTTTTCGCACCTCGTTTACTCTAAATGATAACATGCATTAACAGAGACGTCGTACAGTGCGTACAGACGAAGTCATTGCTGCTGTAGAGCGTAGCGTAGAGGAAGGCCCCAATCAGTATATCCGTCAATGGTTACCGCTATAGAACCATGATTACTGACTTTTTCGTTCATCAATTGAACAACCATGATGAGCAGGAGCAGTGGTTTCAACAAGACTGCGCCACATGTCACACAGCTCATGCCCCAATTGATTTATTGAAGGAAACGTTTGGTAACCGCATATTTTCACGTTTCGTACCCGTGAATTGGCTTCCAAGATCGTCGACCACCCTACACTTAGTATGAGGATTCTAAGCCTTTTTATTTTTCATCTTCTTCATCACAGCTGTTGTCATTTTATCTAATGAATCGTACACAATCTGTATACGTCAACAACAAATCATCACAACTACTAAATCTAACAGGAGGTGTACCCCAATGGTCAATATTGGGGCCACTTTTTTTCTCGATATATGTCAATGACTTATCTGAACATCTTAATCACTGAAGCATACACATACGTGCATGCAGACGACGTTCATTTTTACATCAGCAGTTCACTACTGTTAATACTTTTAATAACATAAATAAAATAAACTACACTGAGAGCATTATCTTCACTTCAGTAATGACTTTCCACATAGCTTTAATGAATATTGTCACTGGAACTCGTCCATTGAAAATTTAATGCAAAGTTTCATATTATTTATTAAAAATGTCATACTAATAATAAAAAAGCTTAATTAAAAATAGTTTCTTTAAAACTATGATAAATTTTTTAGTGAAAAAATGTCATTAAAACTCGGCCAAGGAATTCGGTACCGTGAAATAACTCCCAAATGAAATAAGTCCCAATGAAATAACTCCCAATGAAATAACTCCCAATGAAATAAGTCCCAAAAAAAATGAAATGAGTCCCAATTTTAATAAATGAAATAACCTCCAAAGAAAAAATGAAATAAGCCCCAACATTTGGGAGTTATTTCATAGTAATGAAATAACTCCCAACAAAGAATGAAACAACTCCCAATGAAAAAAGTCCCACATTACGCGAAACGCGGGCCGCGCAGCAGTACGCGAATCGTACGCACCGCTTTAGAGAGGTGGCATGTCATAACGTCCTATGACATAATGTCCATGGACGTTATGTCACTCGAAAAGTGTCATAATGTCCATGGACTTTATGACAATTTGGAAAATGTCGTAATGTCCACGGACATTATTTTTTTTGGATATTATGTCACCTTCAAATGTGGCATAGCGTCCAGACTTTTTAAAATAAAAAGATTAATAATATTTATTAAATCAATACAATTTTTTTAAATATTTTGTAGTTGTATATCACAAAATAAAACTAAATTTATAAATCGTATATTCGCACACAGAAAAAACTTTATTTCTCGAAGCCGCCTGCCGCGTTCTACGGAGGAAAAAAACCCACACAGAAAAACTTGTTTTTACAAATTTCTTGATGTTTTAAAAATATAAGATTTCAACGGATTCGACATCTGATTTGAAAAACAAGTTCCTGGGTGGCGGCCTTCCGCCGGTCTTAGGCGTTTTTTTCCTCCGTAGAACGCGGCAGGCGGCTTCGCGAAATAAAGTTTTTTCTGTGTGCGACATATAAGAAACTTCAAAATTACTGATCTGTTTCCACACTGGACCTTATGTCACCCAAAAAGTGGCATAATGTCCATGCACTTTATGTTATTTCATTTGTGGACATAATGTCACATTGCGAAGTGTCATAAAGTCCATGGACATTATGTCACTTTTCGAGTGACATAACGTCCATGGACATTATGTCATTGAACGTTATCTCATGCCACTCTTTCCAGACACCTCCTCCTTCTGAGATGTCTTAACTTTTCATAATATTCAATATGCACCAATATCAATTGCTTAAAACATCTTCTTTTGCCACTCATTATTTCAAATTCAAGATTTGCCATTACTTTTAATCACTTTAATACAGATCTTTACTTACCAAAATTCTAGCAAGAACTGCGTTTCTTTTGGTAAAATAACTCATTGTATTGCTATTATTTACTTTACGACAATTTTAAGAACCGTTACAAATGCATAAAATTTACCAAAATGTAATTTTAATAGAAATGAAATAACTCCCAACAAAAATGAAATAACTCCCAACGAGAAAATCACATTTAAAAATGAAAATGAAATAAGTCCCAACAAAAGTGAAATAACTCCCAATGCCAAAAAGGAGTGAAATAACTCCCAACAAAACCTGGTTGGGAATTATTTCATTTGGGAGTTATTTCATAACAAAATAATTTCTAACAGAAAATTATGAAATAAGTACTAACGCATTGGGAGTTATTTCATAGTGAAATAAATCCCAATTTATATGGAAAATTTTTGGGAGTTATTTCATTTTTTTTTTTTTTGGGAGTTCTTTCATTTGGGAGTTATTTTACGGTACCAAGGAATTCTTCTCACACCTTACAAAAAATAGAAAAATATGTGGTTACCTATATGCTTACCAGTAAGGACAATAATAATGATTCTAAAAATTATTTTAAAAAAAAAAACAAAATTTATAAATTTTTTTTAATGAAATGTGCCTAAACTAAATTCCAACCCGCTCTACCATCTGAGCTATCACGATATGTTATACTTGATAGATATAAACATAAATGAATTGCTTGCGCAAAATGTTATTACTTTCCAGCTTACAAAAAATCAAAAATAAGTAGTTAGATACGTGCTGAATAGAGCTGAAAAATAATGAGGCTAAAAATTGATTTTCTTTATATTTAAAATAATGATAATAATAAGTACTTTTGCATTAAACGAAAATTAACTGGTTATTAGCAAGTAATTTTTTATGTGTGTTAAAGTAATGCAGAGAGTAATCTGGTGTAATTACTGGTAGTCCGAAAAGTAATGACATGTCATTACCATTTCTGCACTGTATAGGTTCTCTAACATAAGCTCTATATATCATAAAAACGATTCGATAGAGTTTTTTGTTTCTGAGTCGAGTTAGTAGGCCATAATACTTTGAAATGCACTATCATGAGTAAGTGCCAAAATATTGTATGCGTGTGTAATACAAAAGTTAAATTTATGGAATTTATTTAATTAATATCAAAAAGTTGTGCTATGTAAAAAATCTCTTATTTTCCATAGTCTTCAAATAAAACTTTATTAGCAGAAATAATTAATTTTAGTTAACCAAATTGTGGTTCGAAATTTTGAACTGTTGTTTTTCTTCTTCAAGATTATTTATTGATGTGTCTAGTATTAATACAGATTTTATGTATCGAAATTTTGAAGTAGTTTTAAGTTTTAAAAGACAAATCCAAAAAATTCAAGAACATACTTGATGTTATTCAAATGCGCTTGAATGTTTTCCGGTATGGTAATTTTATGTAGAATTTATATCCATAAAAATAATAAATATGTTGATGTACTTCTCCAAAAACTGCCCTATAAAATATTTCCCTTGGTGAGGAGCAAAATAAAATAAAGCCATAATTGAAAAATTAAATACACCTATTCCTCGATTTACCACGATATAGATACCTGAAAAATCGTATATATCATAATTCGAACATTTTTGTTTGAAAAATGGGGTAATCGAAAAAAAAATTTAATATCACTGTGTGTAATTTTTTAAGTCATGGCAAAACAACCATATACGGACACCACTACGTGATAAAAGACTAAAAAAAAAAGACCCGTGTCTCCCAATTTTTCCCAAAGTCATATCCTCTTTTGTTTATGGGCCGCCAAAGATTTGGGGCCTCGGTATCATTTTCGCAAAAAAGTGATATTTTCTCAGGCTCATATCTTGCAAACCGTTCAGAATTTCGATTTACTCTCTATGGCAATGTACAACATAAAGAACAAAAATTGCGAACATATAAAATCAAAAAAACTTCACCTTCCAGATCAAAATCGCAAAAAACTTAAAAAAATCGATTTTTTTTTACCTTTTTTCCCGTGTTCAGGTCCATAGGTAGCAAACCGTTCAAAATTCAAGTAAACAATCAACTACAAAAATGTACCTAAGATCTCAATAAACAAATTTCTAGAACATATAAACTTCCTAGAGATGATTCTTAACACTGTTTAGGTAGGGCGCAAAAGTGAAAAATTTTTTAATTTAATTTTTTTTTTTCCTTTTTTCTCCTGTTCAGGTGCATAGGTAGCAAACCCAATTCCCAGGAAGTTTATATGTTCTAGAAATTTGTTTATTGAGAAATTTTTAATTTAATTTTTTTTTTCCTTTTTTCTCCTGTTCAGGTGCATAGGTAGCAAACCCAATTCCCAGGAAGTTTATATGTTCTAGAAATTTGTTTATTGAGATCTTAGGTAAATTTTTGTAGTTGATTGTTTTCTTGAATTGTGAACGGTTTGCTACCTATGGACCTGAACACGGGAAAAAAGGTAAAAAAAATCGAATTTTTTTAAGTTTTTTGCGATTTTGAACTGGAAGGTGAAGTTGTTTTGAACGGTTTGCAAGATATGAGCTTGAGAAAATTATCACTTTTTTGCGAAAATGATACCGAGGCCCCAAATCTTTGGCGGCCCATAAACAAAAGAGGATATGACTTTGGGAAAAATTGGGAGACACGGGTCTTTTTTTTTTAGTCTTTTATCACGTAGTGGTGTCCGTATATGGTTATTTTTTTTTTCGTGTTGCACTGTGTATCAATACAAAATTACAGTTTTTTAATATTACAAAGTTGTTAACGGTAAAGTTAAGAATAAAAATTCTAAACATTAAATGCAAATTAAAAAAAAAAATAAAAAATAAATTAGTTAATATGTAATTCCAATTAATTTATTTTTAAAAGGATTCGCTAGTATAATAGTAATCCAACGTATTTTTATTTCAAATCACAGTGCTTTTAAAAAGTATTTATAATAAAATAAATACTTGATTTCACTCTAAAAACTGAGATTATTTTTTTTTTTATTTCTATTTTAATCCAGTTTTGACCCATGCTATATATACAAATTAAAAATTATTTAAAAAATGTTTGTACTTTAAATAATAAATACAAAAGCCCTTAAACATGTAGATATATTGAATATAAAATTTTCACTTTTAAGTCAGTAGATTTATGTCCATTTTTATACCTTTTTGGCCCGTATAAGTTACACGTTTTTTTAATCTTGGAAAAAAACTTTCTAAGAAAATCGTCGAAAATTTTTCTTTTAAAAAGTTTACTTTTGACCAGAAAGTTTTTATACTCTGATGGACAATTTTTGATTTTTTTACGTTTACAAAAAAACGTGTAAATCGAGACAATTTCCATATTCCTCAATTTACAGGCGAAATTAAAAAATCGTGTAAAAGTGAAATCGTGTAGAAAAGTATAGTGTAAATCGAGGTATAGATGTACGTTAAAATTTTTGGAAATTTAGTTTTTTTACCGCTTTTCAGCTCGGATTTTTGTTGACTAATTTAATGTAGTGCGGCCCTTAGTAAGATTGTGAAATCCCAAATTTGTCCTGTTTAGCCATTTACGTGCCCATCCCTGCCATAGACAATACCATATTATAATACATTTAAAGATGATACACATTTTTTTTACTCGGGTAAACATTTGAGTTTCCAACATATTTCCATTTACTAAGCATATAAACTGCATTAATTTTTACTCCTCAATGTAACTATCATACCTAATTTTCTCACACCATTAGAGGCATTTAATATGTAATTAAAATTTCTAATCAAATACATATTAACAAACAAGCATAAAACGTTGCATTACATATGAGGCACTTTGCATCAATTGATTAAATTTTTATTTCTGATTTTTTGTTTTCAAACCATTAAGCGTAGTTAAATATTGCTAAATTTCCATGGCATTCAGACTATATATTGCCCATTGTACCATACCCAGAAAAGATAAATCAAGGAAAAAAGATATATAGTAAAAAATTATATTTAAATCAAAAGAGAAAAATAAGAAAAAATTAAAGATCAAAAAAAGATCAAAACAAAAAGAAAATTTTAGAAGTCCCTGCCTATAATTTCAAAGTCAACCTTATGAATCTGAGAAAATCAGGCAGTTTACAGAATTACGAACAGATTCCATAAAAAAGACGTCATTACACAGAATGCGCTGTCTGGTCCTAGAGAAAGCCGAACAGTAACAGATATAGTGTTCCGTCGTGTCCTCATCCTCCTTATATGACACACACAATGGGTCGTTTACAATGCCCATAATCGCCATATGACGAGCAAAAGTTATCAGTCCAGAAAGTCTACGACAGTCCAATCTTCTTAATTCAGGCTTGCTAACTTACACTCAAAAAAAAAAAGATTGTAAAGTCAGCAACAAATTTTGCTGAGTCAGCAAAATTTTAGTCAGGAGGGTGCTAGCAAAAAAAATGCTTAGTAGATTAGAAATAAAAAAGCTTTGGTAGACTAAAAAAAACGCAAAAAATTGTAAAAAAATTGTAATTTAGTTAATACATTTGCTGAAAATCATAAAACATATTTTTGTGATTCTTTTAAAAATAATTTACAATAATTAAGAAATATAAAAATTTTCATTTTCCCACATTGACGACATGAATTAATTTAATATCTGAAAATATATAGAATTAAATATATATATAACATAACAAAAATTTTCTTTCAACTACTTACATCAATGGTTGTCTAAATGATGCTTTCTTTTTAAGGACGCAACTGCCGAAGATAATTATAGAAACGAAACGAGAAAATAAACAAAAACAAACGAAACGAAAAAACAACCCTTTTTTGTAATAAGAAAAAGGAACCATAAAAATCTACCTAAGATGTGTGTCTTTGTCTTTCGCTTTACTCTGTCTACATGTCTGTATATGTTTGTTTGCAATTTGACCACACTAGATTATTACTCTATTAACATTTATTATAGAAATACATATTAAATTTAAATATTTTCTTTTGTCTTTTATTTTATTAATAGACAATTATTTTCACAAGCCGGTGACAACGCAAAATTTAAGTTGTTTTAATCCTCAATTTTGTTTTATGTATGAAAAAGAGATACAAAAGTCTTCCATGGTTGATTTTTTTATATGTCTTATTAGAGTTGTACTTTTTAGTATCATTTTCGTCTTCTCTACTACATCTTGACATGCCGCGACATCTGCTTCATTGTACGTATATCTTTCAATCTGGTTGTCGTCCACACTATTAATGTGCTTATCAGCACAATTTTTTTAGCAAAATTAATTAGTAAAACATTAGTATATTAGTAAAGTATTAGTATAAAACAGTTAAGTGCTGAATAAGTATAACAAAAATTTTAGCTGAAAACACGATTTTAGCAAAAAAATTTGCTAAAAAAATAGTATACCTGATTTACAAGACGTTTTGCTAACTTTTGTACTAACTTATTCTTTTGAGTGTATCATAAATAACCAAAGCTTAGTGCTCAACCATAGTAGGGCTTGTCAAATTTATATTAAAATATCTGCAATATTTTTAGAAAAGTAACTTGCACTTAAATTTTGTTTAACATATTTTTTTGTTGCAATTTTAAAGAATACGAACAATGCTAGAGCTTTTTATTTATAATTAAAGAAAAAAAATTAAACATTTTTAAACTAAAAAACAATTGGGTAATTTTAAGACAAATCGAGCTACGTGTTAAACAAAACAGTCGGAACAAGTTGAAAATTTTTAAAAAAAAAATTAGTTTTTTTTAATAAAAATTTTCCATACTAAACTCGATGCAGTAAAATTTTAAGCATTTTTTAAATGTGTTAAAATTATCTTATATAATATGAAGTAAATGACTAACTACACAAATGACTAACTACACAATATATAATCACGCTGTTCCATTTTCTATTCATATTATATAGAACAATGAATAATGTAAGTTTGACACTGATACGATATTCACTTTTTTGCTGGACAGCTAGTATGGAAAGTCTCATAGTTAGCTACATATAAATTTGAACAAAGTTTGCTTACGTATATAACAAATACATAAACGTTAATACAAGCAAACATGTGTGCATAATTTGCAAGCAAAATATGTGCATTCACAAAAAATATATATATCGGCCATTCCACCGAAGAATGGCAAAAAAAGGAAATTGTTTGAATTTCGGTCTTACACACAGAAAAATAAAGTGCCAACCGAATTGAAAAGTGTATTTTAATGGTTTCAGCTTATAAATTCAGTTGATCCAACGATATTTACATTGGATTTCTGAATATTTTGGGTGTTTCAACTAAAATTCAGTTGAATTAACCGAACTTTGTTATGACAACTAATGTTTAGTTGTACCAACCGACTGCAATTCGTAATTACCGAATTTGAGTGGTATTAACAGAATTTCAGTTGGCAAATAGCAACATTTTTCTCTGTCTGTACGATTTCAATTAAATTCTGCATTCAGAAACTTTTTGGAGCCACTTAAAGATTGCCGTTTTCGAAAAATTCACGGTTTTATGCGCAATGTAATTTTTATGAAAAATGAGAAATATGCAAATAGTGTGTGTAAGTTTGAATATTCGCATTTTCTTTAATATTCATCTGATCTTCCGCCAGGCACGTAGCCAGAACTATGTTTTACCGGCCTAACAACAACAATTAGAACAACAAGGGAAACATTTAATTTTATGTATTGTTTTTGTGCTTGAGCCAGTAAAACATAGCAATGGAATGGTACTCTTACCTACTTTTTTAATGCGAATTTAAATTTTTTTTTTGAGCATTAAAAACAAGTTCTTTTATATGCAATTTCTTTTTGAAATGTTTTTTTTACAAAGTTTTCCACTCTCGATTTGAAAAAAATATATATTTTTGCAATATATGGAATTTTTATTAATTAACAACACTTTAGTTTTTTTTTTTGGCTCCCGGGGTTTATCTATTATTAACGAATTATAAAAAAAAATCGTTCATCATGTTTCCATACAAAAGTCAACAATTGAATGCCTCTCGCGAACAATGATATAAAATCAAAAATCAAATTGTCCAGAAGAGGTACAAACGTGGGAAATAGTAAACAAATTGAGATTTTATAATTTTTGTTTTCTACTTTACAAATATAGGACAGGTACATGCTGTCTACAAAATTTCACTTAAAAATATTAAATATTAAAAAACATAATTTTTAGTTTTAATAAAAATTATATCAAACTTATATTAAGTTGAAGTAACAAAAAATTGCACTGGAAAATTTTCTTTAGTTGAATTAGGGTATATGTAACAATGTTGTTTCTATTTTCATAGATTTTCTAAGTAGTTTTTTTAAATAATTTTGTTCTTTTGTTCTTATGAAAATTCCTAAATGTTCGATTGCGTACAGAAAACAAAACATGCATCGTTTAGTTTTTTACAATTTACATTACTAACAAATTTTTTTAAAATTTGAGCGAAACTATGGAACAATTTTATTTCCCGTTCAAACGAAAACTAGAGGGTCTTCAGTCTATTTCAACCTAATTTTACGTATAATCCTTTTGTTTGCCGTGGTCAAAATTAAAAATATATTTTAAATAATACAGGAGGACAAAATCTTAGTTTTTAAAAATTAATAAAGATCTGACCATCGATTATATACGAGGGCGGATCAATATGTTCGTGACTTTTTGAATGAAACACAGTTTTTTTGCACAAAAAAAAATATTTTATTATTATTTTTTCCTTCTAGCTCAACGTATTTTTTTTTTCCAAAAATACGATTTTTCGAGGTCCATAAAATAGGCATTTCTTGGCCATATGGGGTCGTTTTTTTTTTAATCCTCGTTAAATCGGTCCAATAAGTTGGCATAATATTCGCAGTTTATTGCTTCTCCCTTTTGAAGATAATCGATGTGGATTATCGTAGAAGTTTATACGATTACGATTACGTTTATGGTCAATTGAGAGCAAACGCGGCGCCCATCTTCCAGACAGCTTTCTTAAACCCAACTGATCATTTAAAATCGACACCACACTGCCATATGAAATGCCTATGGCATCAACAACCTCACGCACTTTTACTCTTCGATCGGACAACACCATATCGTGGATTTTTTCAACATTTTCGGGTGTATTGACCTCAATCGGTCTTCCAAAACTTTCAGCTTTATTTGTACTTGTGCGACCGCAACGAAAGTCAGTAAACCACTTTTTTACCATTGAAATCGATGATGCAGAGCCCCCATAGTATTTATCAAGCTTTTTCATGGTTTGATTGACGTTTTTTTTTTGCAAAAAATAATGTTTAATCAGCACTGGATATTCACTTTTTCCATTTTTAAAAAAATCCACGATGTTGTATGTTTTGAACAGCTGTTAAACGCAAAGTAAGTGACGGAACTTGCTCAAAATTTGACAGCAGTCTATTAACAGGTGGTACACTGACAGAATTTTGTTCATTGTATTAATGAAATCCTTCATTAATACAATGAATTTTTCATTAGAAAGTCCCCAAAGAAAGTTTCATTGGCTCAATGAAATATTTTTCATTAATCAAATAATAATTGAAAAAAATATTTTTTTCTTGTTTCATATTTATTTTGTGTTAATTTTTTCTTTTTTATTATCTTATATTTATTTTTCCGTTTTTTTTATCTCCCTAAACACGACTTGAACCCGCAACCATCACCATACAAACAGCACCGCCTTACCAATTGACCTAAATTACAAAACCAAAAGGATGTGCTTATTTAGACTTTTGTAGGAAAATATTTTTTTTCAATAGTTGAAGCACCTCCATTGGAAATTTTATGGAACTTATTGTTTGCTGTACAAAAAATATTTATGTAAAAATGATTGCATATTTTAAGTATCAAACAAATACAGTTAATGAAAATTTCATTCAGTCAATGAATTTTTCATTAATTTAATGAAAATGTTTCATTCAACCAATGAATCCAAGTTAATGAAACACATTCATTAATAGTATGAAGGAAAATCCTATCACTGTATTTGAGCAGTGTTGCATTTCATATAACTACGAGGGAAGTTCGAAAAGTCACGGACTTATTAATCCGCGCTCGTATATTTCGGACATTCTGATTTCAATAGTGTACTTTATTTTTCGTAAAATGGTACAGATTTCGAGAAATATGTCTTTAAAGTTTTGCTGCATTGCATTTAATTTTTTGAATTTAAAACTTTTCGGAATCATTCTGCTTTTGTTTTGATGCAATAAAAATATTTATATTTTATATTTAATGTACAAAACTTTATATTTAAACCACTGCAGGAAAAACTTTTTCTAGTTTAGAATTTCGGTATTTACTGAAATAAAACAAAATAAACAAAGTTCCAACAGCAGTATTCCAGTTACAAACTGGGTTAAATTAAGATTAAATATAATCTACATTCTAAAACCACGGCATAAGTATCGTGTTATCTAGTTTATAATTTTGATACCATTTTAGGCTCCATCTCGACAAAATTTATTAAAATTAATGTATCGAAATTTAAGTAAACCTTGGGTTAAAGCTGAAAACATTTTTGTGATAACTTCAATGAAATCTTTTACGTATCAGATATGCTTAGTGACGATGATGCAAAATTGATATTTTAAAAACCTTGAATAAAATCTGATTTAAATCTAATTTAAAAAATAATTTCGAATGTCTTTGTTTAATCATCACCAAATTGGAAACAAAAGGACTCCATATAAGGAAAAGTTTAACTAAGGAAAATACTAAAGATGCCAACGACAAAGATATTATTGGAAAATGTGTGAGATTTTTATTTGTTCGGTTTGAGATCATGACAAATTTTTCTCTAAATTAACAGAAAAATTATAATTTTTATATGATAATTTACTTTGACTATTAGAAAAAACACAGAAAAAGTTATTAGACACTAGCATGAATGAAATGCATTTTCTGACCCACTACGGTCTTCATCAACATTCTTCGTGCCATTTAGTGTTAATCGTAAATATCTTCTATTTAACTCACACGTTAAAGGAATTGGGTGGCTTTAAATCCCACATTTCTCTGTGTGTTGAGTTAGAATGAAATTTACCACGAACGATTTCTATTTATAGTGTGTTTGTTTTTCTCTAGTCATTATCATAACTACCAGTTTAACTTTCAGTTAAAACTTTTAAATGGTAATTCTTTTCTCTAATGTCATCATATACTATCCTTCTACATAAGCAAAGCATATCAACAAACATTAAAGATTTTTTGTTAATACATATTTAATAAATTTTTTAATTTAATAAAGTTTTCAATCGAAATAGTGGCCTACAAACTTTTACTAAAATAAAAAGCAGTTACATCTATAGATGTGAAACTCGTATTTTCAATAAACTCAACTGTTTTATGTGACAATAATAGATCGTTTCTTTTTGATAACTTAAAAAAGCGCATGATTGTACTATGCAATCAAAATTTAATAAAGGAAACTTGAATAAAACTTTAATATTTAACAGTTATATTAGTTTTTTGTTTTTATATACATCGAGATTATTTTTATGTTATTTTCAATTTATAACGAGCTTTCAACCTCCGTATATTTACAAAAATAAAGCAAATCAAACATATTAGCTAGGTTGATACTAGTATTTCGATCTGGCTAAAGATCTCATCAGAACCCGAAGTTTTAGAAAAGTTAGAGCCTCCATAATAGGCAGAACTTTAACAAAAAACCTATTAATAATCAATTTTGCTCCATTCTTGTCTTCTTAGTAATCAAGCACGTGGTTAGGTCTTTTCCTAACATTTTATTTTTTACACATTTGGTTTTGCTATTTTGCCATTTCTTGTGTCATTTTTAATGGTTTTTCGTGCTATTTTGTCTGCCATTTTTACCTTTTTTCGTGCCAAAAAAAAAACTTGCCCAGATTATTACGATTAAAAGTAAGAATATGAATATAATTTATTATATTTTATATAAACTTCTACAGATATTAAGTTTTTGTTGTTAACATTTTAGACATATTATTTTATTATTTTTTTTAACGCCCCATGTGCTAGCTCTTCAGAAACAGTTAAATGACTAATTTTGTATTGATTTTATTTTGGCCAATTTTTCATAAATTTGTTAATTTTTTTATCTAATAATACCTAAAATATTCATGTTAATAAAAACTAAATTTTTGTTTTCAGTTTTGTCCCGACGTTTCGTCCATTATTTGTCGACTTCTTCTGGGAATTCGTCTATTTAATAAAAAAAAACATCACATTATTACAAAATTCATTAATAAATTACATTAAAACTTACAAATTTTGATATTATTACATTAAAAAATTTTTATAAATAGTTTTACATTTAACATGTAACATACAACAAAAACCACTAATTTAATAATAAAAACACATCCTAACTTTATATCACAGATTACTAAATGGCTACTTTGTAGCTTGAATTTATGTTTTTTGTGTCCTCTTTCAAGTTCATGGTCTTACATATTTGTTGTTGTATGTATAAGCTTTCATTCGTATATCTCCTTTCTACATTCTCAGTGTTAAGTATTTATATTTTTTCAAAATCAGCTGTGTGCTTAAATTCTGTCATATGTTTTGACAACCCTGTTGCATTATTCTGTTTTGCTATGTCCATTCGATGTTCTGCCATTCTAATTAATTATTTTTTATTACATACTCGAAAACAACAAACACAATCACAGAAAATTTGTACAGATTGTATATAATCCACTATATGAAACTTTCTGCATTACAACCTGCATCCTTTTAAGAGATAAGGGTAAGCTGCTTATAACCTGTATAATTTTTTTTTTGTTTATTTGAATATTACTAAAATTATTCGTTTCGTTTTCTGCTTCTCAGTATTATGTAATCGTAAGCACTTACATCAGCGCATTTGTTTTGTCCTGCTTAAAAAAAAAAACACATTTTTTTACTGGGACACTAAAAATTAAGTACTGGATGAAAACTATAACTAATAAGCAAGAATATATTTCCGGCAGTATAAAACAGTAAACACAATTTTTTATTAATAAATTTTTTTATCGTTAAAAATTAATAAAATCACACAAATTCATAATTAAACACATTTCCAACAAAATGTTATCGTTGAAACTTAAATAATTTTCATTTTCAATAATTTTAAAATAAATGTATTTTATTATTTTTTTGTTCTTTGTTTATATTTTCTTTTTAGAGTTGCCAATACAAAGTTATATGAATCCCTGCGAAAAATGGGGCACAATTTTTTAATTTTTTCATGGACATATATGGTCATATAAAGGGTGTCCCAAGAAGAGCGCAATTTTTAAATTTTAAATAAAACACAGATATTTAAAAAAAAATCGTGAAACTTTATTATATCGTAAAGTAGACAGAATGAGGTTATGTATGGAACAATATATCGTGCAGATGGCCGCCGCGGCTTTGCTGGCATGCACGCGATCTTTTAATGAAATTTTCAATGACCGTTTTTCATGAATGCTGCGGTATTTCATTAATGCAGCGTCCTATTTCCTCTTTTAAGGCTTGAGTCGTCGTCGGCTTATTCACGTAAACCATCGACTTCAAAAAACCCCAAAGAAACAAATCTAATGGTGTTAAATCGCACGATCTAAGCGGCCAATTCTGATCTCCAAAACGCGAAATAACACGACCGGGAAATGACTGATGCAGCAATTGAATTGTTTTTCTGGCTGTATGACATGTGGCGCCGTCTTGTTGGAACCACATGCCCTCCACATTCATTTCTTCAATTCTAGTCAAGAAAAAACTGGTTATCATTTCACGATACCGAACACCATTGACTGTTTGCGCTTGACCTGCCTCATTTTTATAAAAAAAAGGTCCAATGATTCCTCCAGCCCAAAAACCACACCACACAGTTACACGTTGAGGATGCATTTGCTTCTCGTGAATCACTCGAGGATTTTCCTCACCCCAAATGCGACAATTCTGCCTATTGACGAAGCCATCAAGATGAAAATGGGCCTCGTCACTGAAGATGATTTTATCGGCAAAATCAGCATTTTCATGTTGTCTCTCCAATACCCAATTAACATAATGAGAATGCGTTGTTCATTCGTGTAGCGCTCCATTTTTACTAACCTCGTACCTTCTACTAGCAAACAATAACAATTGTTCAAATGTCAAACAATGACACTTCGAATGTTGCCAGATTTAAAAATTGCGTTCTTCTTGGGACACCCTTTATAATGCCATATATGAATGTTCAAATATGGTCATATATTATTACTTTTCCTACATGCTCGTATAAAAAACGCAATTTTTTAAGTTTTTATCAAAAATATTATGTTTTTATTAAAAGAAAAGGTTTTTATTATATTTCTAAGAACATGTTACTGATAAATTCATACATTTCATAATCAAAATGTATTATTAAATATAAATAGTTTAAAGTGAATTTTTTAAGAAAATACTATTTGTGAAAGAATTTAATGAAAATGAATAAGAGTATGGATAATTATCGATTCTAATTTTGAAATCCTATCACTGGCGGTTCAACTTTATTGCTATCAAAGAGCTTCAAAATTTATAATATGTTGAACGTTTTTAAGTAATTTTTTTTTATAAAAATTTAAAAAAGTATATTGAAAATCTGAATAATCCCGACTAAAGCGGGATGGTGGTTGGTCAGGTTAGGTACTACCGATTCAGAATTTAGCGCATCAAATCCGACTGATATTTCTTCAGATTAAGGTGAGATATCTCATAACCCATTCTCTACTATCGTCTTTTTAAATTATACAAACTTTAAAATCTATTGTCTTTTATATATTTTTGTCAGGAATTCGTACAGCGGAGAGAAGGGGTTAAAAATAAAAACAAGTTCGTCCTCATATATGGTCATATCTGATAAAAAATTAAAACATATTGCCCATATATGGAATGAATTCATATATGGCATATATGAACCAATATATGGAATATATTATCATACATGGTGTCATACATATCCATATATGAACTTATCCTTTGAATGTATTTACCAATATATGCTTCTATACATTACATTTATGTTCATATATGGCCATACATGGAACCATATATCCTCATACATGAAATCATATATCACAATATATTGTCATATATTAACTTTTTCACCTGGGTATATAATTCTTATATCGGAAACGTTTAGCGCTACATTTTTTTAATTTAATTTTAATAAATCTAAAAAAAAGGTAAAGGTGCTACAAGCTTGTTTCAAAAAAAAATTTAGAAATAGTTAAACTCCGGCACCTAAAAAGGATTTTTTTTTGTTTTTTGTTTGCAATTTTTTGAAAGGAGAGTGGCCAAATTTTAGAAAAATGCATTTTAAAACTAAATTGCATAAACAATGAAATTATTTTTGACAATGGAAAAAAATTAAAGAAGATTAGTGTACCATTCCAATGCATTTTAAATAATAATGATCCGATATATATTAAGGAAACTACAAACACTCAAACTTACACCGGATTTGCATATTTTTTATTAAAAAAAAAACAAAAGATAATCGCTAATAAGACTGTGGTTTTTTCGAATTTCGAAAAAATATAAACGCCAATCTTTAAGTGGCTCCGCCGAGTTTCTTCGTGCAAAATATAATTTAAATCCCAAGACCCAAGATGAGATTTTGGCCGATCTATTGTGGAATGGCCAATATACATAATACCCTTTTGTGAATGAGTGAGTGAATGACTGAGCAGAGGGTCCTTTATTATGCAAGTTCAATTTAATTTAAATGACAGGCATGTCAATATGTGTTCAATAACCAATGAATTATTTTAATTACTTTTAAAAGCTTAACTTACAACAAGTACATATTTACATATAAAAACATACAAGTATGTACAAACAAACATTCACAAATATGCATAGGAATTTTGTGTGCACAAATGATAACATATTTAGTTAATAGAAATTAAGAAACGTTCTTTTAAGGGTGAGGAAATTTAAAGAAGGAATTATTAATTTTATTCTGTGACAAAAGGCATGCAGTTTGAATGCTGATAATTCTAGGACCATAACCGGTTCAACTAAGTCTTATTACAAGTCTAGAAACCGAAATGGCATATCATTATTTTTCGGACTACCAGTAATGAGATCAGCGTATCCTTTATATTACTTTTATATACATAATAATGAATTACCAATATCTAGTTAATTATTCCATTATTTTAGTACAAAAAAAAATTGCTGCACTCATAAGTACCTAGTTACCCATAATACCTATTGGTGATTATTTTAAATATAAAGTAATTATCAAAAAAAAATTGGAAATCTATTCTGTAAAACGCAGATTTTAATGAATTTTTGTTAAGTTTCTTAAAGCTTCCCAGTCTCATGTTTACGGTTACAAAGTGGGGTTAAAAATAATTTATTTTTGTATGAAAACTTGTCTTTTATTTGGGAAAACTAGATTTATTTGTGCATATGGTTAAAGTAATCAAGAAAACAAATATTTGAATATCCATATTGCATATATAATGGACCCAGAGATGAAAAATTTTTAATTTTTTTTTAAATATAGGGGAAAAAAGTTCAGACACCTTCTCGATTAAATTAAACTGGCATTTCTATGCATTTTTTCTAGCTTAATACAATCACAATTTCTTAATAAAACGACACATTTAATGTTACTCACAAACACATTTTTGAATAACAAATATACTTTAAAGTCTTTAGACATAATTTGTACACCAGTAAATGCGTCTTCAAAACACATTTCATTTGATACCAAATTCGTCTACAGTTATTTTAAATAGAACGAAATAAACTGAAATGCACATAAAATGGGGTAATTCTGGTCCCACGTCGTAACGCCTAAACATGAGATTGGACTGCTAAAAATAAACACAAATCCCGTAAAGTTTTATTATCTACAACATATCCGATGTTCATTAAGATTTGAAGGTCCAGATCGGAATATCCCCCTTGTAATATACATATTTTGTATGGAAAATTTAGAGGTACCTTCACATGTTCACTCATCATAGTATATGGAGGTCACCGTATTCGGCCCCGAGACCATTTAAATAGAAATGGTGGTATGAAAGAAACATAATAAAGCATATCCGTGTCGGCCTTGAAAAAATTTTAAAAACCATGACCTGACTTTATCGTTAAAAAGTTTCCGCACCAAACGCAATGAAGTTTTGATGACAAATTATTAAAATTTTCAACTAAACTGCACTTTATGAGGCCTTCTCCAAAACAAAGTAGGTAGTCCCCACCAGAACTAAAAACCGGTACGTGTAGTAACATATAAGTGTGGGTACTATAATGAAATGAAACTTTCTCAGGATTTCCAAATTAATATATTTTTTTAGGATCTATGATACGTAGCGCTCTCTAGACCCGTTTACAAAGTTTGCCTGCAGCGTTTCTTTTTCGAAAACACTTACATCGAAATTACAGCGAAATAATTTTTTTTGATAAAATCGCCAAATGGAAAAACTTTAAACAGCGAAGCCGCTAAACTGCCTATCACATAGGAGAAAACCATAAGCCCGGCCCAAGACCTGTTAAGCAGCAAAAATATACTCAACGAAGCCATACTAGAAAAAACCTCAGCAAACCGATCTTTGAACGGACTAGAGAAGAAAACCCTTAAGCCATTCAATGTTGCACTATCACCTGCACGTGGTTATCCCTCGGTAATGCCAACGATAGCAACTAAAAAGTCATATTTTCATGTAAAATTCAACTGTTCTACAGTAAACTTTACAAAAATAACAAAAAAAGATACACTAAAAGAACTGTCTCCCCATTTTTGTACTTAACAGATAATTAAAATAGGTCTACGTATATTGGATCATAAAATGAATATAATCTTTGAAATCTTGAGGAAATTTATTTTCATTTGACTACCCACACTTATATACCGTAAGTGGAAATCTCTCCCAACTATCCCAGGACGTCAGGGTAGGATCATCCCTGCACTTCCTGCAGAGGGCCGATATAATAACAAAAAACCAATCAGAAACTCAAAAATAAACTACACCCAGAGGGGTCATATTTTTTCCCATCTCCCCCCCCCCCCCCCCCCCAACACTTACAGATACCACACCTGTTAATATGTATGTTATTAAAATTAATCGTATAACTTTCTATTGATTTTAAAGATGTTTTTCTTGTAGTAATAAACTAAAACATGCTTTTTTTATATAACAGACAAAGTTTATTGATATCCTTAGAAGTTCTTTGATTTAAGAGAAGTCATGAAACGAAAGCTATTGAATATTTTTAAATAAACAATAAAAAAAGCTAATTTAAATGTATGTTCACAAGAGGAAAGCTTATGCTTATAAATCAATTTTGTTTACCCAAGTAAAAAAAAATATTTTGTAAATTTTCGTGTTATATTTAATTCTATCCGAAAAAATGAGAACATCTAACTATATCATATTAGATCTATTCTGATCCAATTAGACATTTTTTGTTACAATTTGATCTAATTTTATGAAATTAGTGTAGAAACGAAATAATAGACTCGTTGTTCTTTGTTTACGCTCTTATGAGCAACTACTTTATTATCATTTATTCTACTTAAAATTTACCTTAATTATATTTCGTGGGTAACCATCAAATGAGTGGTTCCCACGGTTCATATTATGAAGGTGTCAGATTAATCAACCAAAAAAGTACGGCTCCATAATTCTTAGTTTTTCAGAATTCGTTACGATTTTTGTAATTGGTGGTGTGAGTACGATTTTTAATCTTCGAAGCTTTTCATTTCCTACTTTCTTGAAGTGGTCTAGTTTTACGTTGGCCAACAACACACTGTCCAAAGACATGCGAAGAGTCGTGATTTTCAAATTACTGGCTACTTTTTCAAGCCTTGGAAAAAGGTTACCTAAATCTACCTTTCCATTAGTAATAAAATCTCGTGACTCAAATTGGAAAAGCTTGGTTTTCCCTTTTTGGATAACCAGCCTATCTTTAGTAAAATGCAATCTTGCATTTTTATTGTACTCATGGGCGTTTATTGCCTCATATATCCGGATATCCACCGATTCTGTGTTTGGGTTTGTACTGGTCACTTTTTCCAAATTTTTGGAAGACTGAAGTCTTGTAGTTACCTTCAGCATTTTATTATTGTTTGCATTTCTAATGTCTTCGAATTCTAATCGAGACAAAGCATCTGCAGCATGGTTTTTGTTCACTTGGTGAACAAAAGGTACCAACCAATTGTGCCAAAGGTGCCAACACTAACCCTTCCCATCTAATGACGTTTGACCAACATGTCAAAAAAACTGAAATCAATTGACTTGTCATCAAAACATCATCAGAATTTTTCTACTCGTCGTCCAGACAACATCCCGTTTTTAAAAGCTTAGAACCAATTGGTGAAAATTCATTAAATTTAAAAGTAAAATTAAAGTTAAAATCCCGTATTTAAAAATTCATTAAATTTAAAAGTGAAATTAAATTTAAAATCCCATATTTAAAAATTCATTGAATTTAAAAGTGCAAATTTATTTTGAAACCCAAAAACTTAGTAAAGATTTATCTTGAAACCCAAAAACGTTAAAACTTAAGTCTAAAGTTAAAACTAAAATCTAAATTTAAAATTAAGATTAATATGAAAATTGGGAAATTAGTGAATTAAAGAATTAAAGAAAACTGTTAAATATTAAACCCCATATACCAAGTTAGGTTATGAACAATTTTAAAACCCTAGACCTAAAATTAAACATAACCTAAAATAAAATCCTAAATATTTTATAACGTTTAAAAAATCCGCCATCTTTTTATTTATATACATTTACCAGCGAAAAGATAGTACATAAGCCACCATCTTTGTATTCCCCTAACCCGTAAATAATCATGGTCCTTCGAACCGGAACCCAAGCTGAGACGAAAATTCAATGTTACGCAAACACAGTAACTATTCAGACTGATATTCTTCAAGATTTTTCAAAATGGTCAAGAGCACTCAGAGTTTTATCGTACGTATATCGATTTTGTGATCGCATTTCCAATACCCGTAGAACCCTTCATCGTCATCAGAGATTGGAACTTAATAAAACAAGAATGCCATCGGTGAACGATAGACTTACAAGTCTGCTAAATCACAAAAGTATTCAACTAGAAGCCGCCGAAATAAAATCAACCCAAGATAAACTCGTAGTTCTTTGTCAAAATCTTTATTTTAAAGAAGAATGTGATTGTTTAAAATCAAATAAACCCCTACCCAAGAAAAGTGCCCTACTCACACTTACCCCTTTCTTAGATTCTAAGAAAATTATTCGCGCAAATGGTCGTTTAGCAAGCTCTAAATGCCTTTCATATGAAGAAAGACACCCGATAATATTACCTTATGGAAGTTGTTTTGCCAAATTACTTACCCTGCATGTCCATTTGGTAACCCTACATGGAGGAAATCAGGTTATGCTGAGAGTAATTCGGTCAGGCTATTGGATTCTAAAGCTTCAAAACTTAATTAGCCTGGTTATCAACAAATGTTCACCCTGCATACGATACAAAAATCGTCAGGCAACTCAACTGATGGCTGCACTTCCTCCAGAACGCACCCAATTAACCCGACCCTTTTATAATGTTGGAGTTGATTTCGCAGGACCATTTGACATTAAGGTCTATTCTGGCCGCACGTGCAGAATTACCAAAGGCTACGTATGCGTTTTTGTTTGTTTTGCAACAAAAGCTATTCATTTGGAACCAACATCTGACCTATCAACCCAAGCTTTTATGGCAGCCTTCGCACGATTTTTTTCGAGGCGGGGATGCCCTGCCGCCATTTATTCGGACAACGGTACTAACTTCGTAGGGGCTAGCCAGTTATTGAAGAAAGAGCGGCAGGAATTTATGAGGAATTTGAAAGGATCTGTTACGTCAACTAACAGTTTCCAGAATTTGACGTGGCACTTCATTCCGCCGGGAGCTCCACACATGGGAGGATTGTGGGAGGCAGGCGTAAAGAGCTTTAAGTCTCATCTCAAGAAAATGAACACCCTGAGATACACATTTGAAGAGCTTGCTACACTTCTTGCTCGAATCGAAGGTTGTTTAAACTCAAGACTCCTTAGCCCGTCAAGCGACAACCCTCAAGATCTTAACCCTTTAACCCCAGGTCATTTTCTGATAGGTTCACCTTTGTTAACCCCAGCCGAACCAGACTTAAGCGATGGAAACCTTACTCTGGCAAATAGGTGGCAGAAGCTCAGGATTCAACACCATTACTTCTGCAGAAGATGGAAAGATGAATACCTAAAAGAGCTCCACAAGCGATACAAGTGGAAAAACCCAAGACGTCAACTTGAAATCGACGATATTGTCGTTATTAAGCAGGACAATCTACCCCCTAACGAATGGTCACTAGGACGGGTGACTAAGGTTTATCCCGGTTCCGACGGCCGCACCAGAGTCGTTGATTTACGTACTCCAACTGGAACGTTGACTAGGCCTATAACGAAGGTCGTAGTTCTACCCACAAACTAAACCAACCCTCTCTTTATATCATTAACCCCCACTTGTATCCTAACCATCTAACATTAAATACTCACCCAAAATTCACTCATTACACTCTCATAACACACTAACATCAATCATTATCATTACTTTAACTTCATTATTTCATTTCATTTCACTTCATTTAGAAAATGGCTCCACGTACCCAAACCCAAAGAGCACCACGTGTTCCTAATCGCAACCCCACACACGGTACACAAGTCACCAGACGCCAAACGGCTACGAGTTCTGCAACCCAACCCAGAAGACGCAGACAGGAAGCCACAGTAAGGACCAACTCCTCTCAACGCAGTCGCTACTTTGGATGCGGTATTTGTAAAGCCGACCACCGTATTGCGACCTGCAAAAAGTTTCTGAACCAGAACTTGGCTCAAAAGTATAAAACCGTGTTACAGTTACATTACTGTACGAATTGCCTGGCCAGAAACCATCTTGTGGCTAACTGCACCAATGCAGCTCGTTGTCGTGTCTGCGGAGTAAAGCATCATACCATGCTTCACGGCCACCAAAGGGTTTTAACAAACATACACACCGAAGCTAGTGGACCAACTACTACTCGTAGAGTCAACCCCAGACAAGCAACAACAGCACCACTCACCAGCTCCCCTTTCGGAGTACCGTCGTCCATAACCCGAACACTTGTTCCTACGGTCGAAGTCTATGGCATGACTGAAGATGGTTGTGTTTCCATAAGAGCCATTCTTAACCCCAGCTCGACTTCTTCTCGTATTGCTGCCTCATTCGTGCGAGACAACAAGTTACAAACGTTTAAACTGGATGGCAAAACTTTCGTGAAGCTCACCATTACACCCAACATGAATTCACTCATAAAATATGAGATGTGCTGGCTGGTTGCAAAGGATTTACCAAAAACCCCGTACTCAACTCCATTCAATGAGTCTATAAAAGAAAAGTTTGGCCATTTAGCTCTGGCAGATCCCAACTTTTACTCCGATGCCCCCGTGTTTATGGAAATTGGTGGCAATGTATACACCACGATTTTAAATACCAACAAAATTACTACAGCGGGTGGATCACTAATAGCCCAAGATTCCACTCTTGGGTGGCTCATTATGGGATCGTTTTCTGGCTAAGCTTACCCAATTCAACTTTAAAGTATTTGTATAAAAAATTAAATACTCTACCCATTTATTACCCATAACGTTGAACCAATACTAAAGTCAATTTTTAAAATTTTATTTACAGATACGTAAAGGCGGGGAGAATGTTCACTTGGTGAACAAAAGGTACCAACCAATTGTGCCAAAGGTGCCAACACTAACCCTTCCCATCTAATGACGTTTGACCAACATGTCAAAAAAACTGAAATCAATTGACTTGTCATCAAAACATCATCAGAATTTTTCTACTCGTCGTCCAGACAACATCCCGTTTTTAAAAGCTTAGAACCAATTGGTGAAAATTCATTAAATTTAAAAGTAAAATTAAAGTTAAAATCCCGTATTTAAAAATTCATTAAATTTAAAAGTGAAATTAAATTTAAAATCCCATATTTAAAAATTCATTGAATTTAAAAGTGCAAATTTATTTTGAAACCCAAAAACTTAGTAAAGATTTATCTTGAAACCCAAAAACGTTAAAACTTAAGTCTAAAGTTAAAACTAAAATCTAAATTTAAAATTAAGATTAATATGAAAATTGTGAAATTAGTGAATTAAAGAATTAAAGAAAACTGTTAAATATTAAACCCCATATACCAAGTTAGGTTATGAACAATTTTAAAACCCTAGACCTAAAATTAAACATAACCTAAAATAAAATCCTAAATATTTTATAACGTTTAAAAAATCCGCCATCTTTTTATTTATATACATTTACCAGCGAAAAGATAGTACATAAGCCACCATCTTTGTATTCCCCTAACCCGTAAATAATCAGTTTTCCTTTCCCCTGATATACTCTACCGTAAAATCATACTCCTCCAGATCTAATCTCATCCTCGTAAGTTTCGACGATGGATTTTTCATGGAAAATAGATACGTTAAGGGACGATGATCACTTCGGATCAAAAATTTACGACCATAAATATATGGTCTGAAGTATTTAATTGCCCAATGTATAGCTGCTAATTCCTGTTCAATTGTAGACTTATTACTTTCGCCCTTTGTGAAGGACCGTGAAGCATAAGCCACAGGTAGCTGCTTATCAAAGTATTGCTGACTTAAAACTGCACCGCAAGCAAATTTGCTTGCATCTGTTGTTATGCAGAATTCTTTTTCAAAGTCAGGATACTGCAAAATTGTTGGGTTTAATAATTGGTTTTTAAGGTAGTTGAATGCTTTTTCACATTCAGTACTCCAATCGAATGGTATATTTTTCCTACATAACCTTGTTATGTGCCTTGAATGTTCGGCAAAATTATGAATAAATCTTCGATAATAGTTGCAGAAAGCTACGAAGCGTTTAGCTTCATCGCCGTTCCTTGGTGTAGGGTAATTTAAAATTACTGAAAATTTCCCATCATCAGGCAATATGCCCTTATCCGTACACTTATGTCCCAAAAATGTGACCTCGTTACAGAAAAAAGAACATTTGTCTGGATGTAATTTTAAGTTATATTTTCGACAAGTTTCAAAAACATTCCTTAAATTTTGCAACATGTGTTGTTTAGAGCAACCAATTACTACTAAATCATCCATATAAAGAAATGCTTGTTCGGATGATAATCCTGAAAAAGCTAGCGACATCATTCGCTGAAACGAGTTTGGAGCAATTTTTATACCGTAGGGTAATCGTTTGAAACGAAACGAACCCTTATCCGTTGAGAAAGATGTTACGTCCCTAGAGCCTTCTTCTAATTCAATTTGATGGAAACCTGACATTAAGTCAAGGCAAGAAAAGAATTTGGCTCTGCCCAATTGATCTAGAATATCGTCTATTCTAGGGAGTGGAAATTTGTCTGCTACGAGTTTCTTATTAATTCCTCTGTAGTCAACGACCAATCTCCACCTCTTTTGATCTGTACCAGGTAAAGATTTTTTCGGTACTAATAAAATTGGGCTGTTGTATTCTGATATGGAGGGTTCTACAATGTCATCTTCTATAAGCTTATCAACTTGTGTACGCACCTCTGCTTTGTGAGAGTGTGGTATTCTGTATGATTTCATGTAAACTGGTTCATTATCTTTTAATCTGAGCTTCTGTTTGTAGAAGTTATTGGTTGTCATTTTTTCAGATTCTAATCCAAAAATGTCAACATATTCAGAACATAAGTTCCTCAGATTGGCCTTTGCAAATTCTGGAAAATTTTTCGATAATCTATTTAATTTTTCCTGATCTTTGCGAGGGTCTCTAGTTGGATGGACAATTTTATAGTCGTTAAGACTTTCTGTTTGAATTTTAAAATTCGAAATAACAACATTTTTATTTGTTGTGTTGACTATCTTGACCAGTGGTCTTGATTTTGAGACAATAGTGCTTGCAATGAATATACCATTTTGAAGTATCTGATTTGGAATTAACGCATTTTCCTCGTCAGTTTGAATGTTAACGTGACGGATTACCTTTGATCTTGCAGGCAATGAGATCGAGTTAACTTGTGGCGCACAGCGCATTGCTATTGCAATGTGTTGTGGAAGATTACCAGATCTCAGGACTAACCAATCTTGGTCATCCTGGTAATCCAGAAGGCACTTATATTTACGCAAAAAATCCATACCAATGATTCCGTCTGAGGGAATCTGAAAATCATTCTCGACCACATGAAATGTATGTGGTATAAGGAGTTCTTCAAATTTTAAATCAGTATGAATTTCACCAAGGGTAGTCGTCAATCCTTGGCCGACTCCACTTAATTGGGTAGTTATAGTCTCGTCTATGTATCCGTTAAGGATTTGTCCAATTTTTAATATAGAAATGTCTGCACCCGTGTCAACTAAAAATGTTGACTTTCCATTATTCAAAGATGTTCTACAGGGAAGATAGCTATAGAGACTTAAATTTATGTTGTATATTCGCTTATATTCAGGGGAACTAACTCGTTTCCCGAAACATTTTCGGTAACGTGTCGTATATTGTGGCGATTTCCGTTATTATTTGAACGGTTCCGTCCACGGTTGTTATTATAATTATTATTATTGTTATTATTGTTATTGCCATTGTAATTATTATTACGGCCATTTCCGCGATTATTGCCATTTCTATAGCCGGATCTATTGCTATTTGGCCGATTTTGGCGATTATTGCCATTACGGATTTGAGATTTATTTTTCATAAATAGAACGGAGTTTTGCTGCCCGTAAGCTTCCGTGCAGCTATTGACGAATTTAGCCGTCACTTCGTTCATATTTGAAAAGGTTCCTGATTCCATGACCAGTTTAACCCTTTCGTTTGTCGCATTCTTTGTAATCGCTTTAACTGCCGCTTGGGTCGAGTACCTCTGGGCTAGTTGTTGTGGGAGGCCATCTGTAATATAGGCACTCTCCAATGATTTGGTTAGGGAGTCTATTTCTGCCACGTAGGTATTGGCGTTTTTGCCACCTTGACGGACATTCATCAATTTGGCCGATATGACTTCGACCGACTCACCTTTGACAGTTCCTTTTAATGTAGTTATAACCGCATTAATTGTGGTTTCATTCGAAATTAAATTTCTGGCTGAGCCCTTTAGTTTTGTTTTAATTAAATTTACCGCCACGACCTCATGGGTATCCTTTACGGAATCCAAGAGTGTCAGTGCGTCGAGGAAACTCTGTAAGTTTTCCGGTTTACCATCGAAATCTGGTAAAAGTTTCGATGCCAAACCGAGAAATTCAGTTATTGATTGAGGCATTGTGTTTTCTATACTGGACACTATGCCACCACTATTCATGTTAGATATGGTTTTCGCGGTTTGGATAACTGGTTTTTCGGATTCTACAGTTAAATCTTGGCTAGTCCAAGCATTAACAAGAGCAGGGTCGTAGACCACTCTCTCATGGATAGTTTTTGGTAATTCCGCTTTCAAATTCCTTTTTGTTAAGAGGTTTGAAAGTTTATTACGAATGTCATCGAAGAATGCATTCGCTGCCAACTGATGATTATTGGTGAGACGAGAATAATGTTCGTCAAATAACGCCCTAACTTCTTCAAGACTGTTGAACAAATTTTTAATGTGTTTTTCTACCGTTTCGTTCCTTGAAGGTCCTTTGTAGGTATTTAAACACTTAAAGGATTTGTCGAAATCCTCTCTCAGAAGTCTTGCTTTGGCAACTATGTCTATCCAATCCATAGAATGGCATGATCAATTTAAGTTGAAAAAAAAATTTAGGACAAAAATGAAGTGTTAATAAAAAATTAGACTCTATCAAGACCGTTTCCTAAGGACGCGGTTCTGATATAGTTTTTTCTCAACGACCTCTTATGTAGTTGATACATGGTCGTGAGTAATTGCAATGCCAGTATAGATATTATTATTATTAGGTATATCACTGGAAGGTGCACTTCTACAGTGATTTCATTTATAACATTAGCGTTGGGGTTCTCGATTTTCGAATCGTGATTCCCCATCTTCAATTCTCATTAAAAAATACAATTCATAAAAAAATTTTGTTAGTATGAATCCAAAACAAAAATTCAGTTATGTCACATCATCCCCTATCCGTTTCCTTCAGGACAACAGATTGAGGTGGATGTGGCATAAATCAGTCACTCATTATTTGGTGACTGTATGATTTCTGTCGCGCTGTGAGAGTGTCCCTTGAGAATCATCCCAGCCGACGGAAATTAAAAAAAAAAAATTGGTTAGTAGTTAAAAAATATTAATATTAATTTTTTAAAAAAAAATTAATCACAATAACGGACTATTAAAAAAAACATTAATAATTCCGTTTTAGTTATTTTAAATTTATTTTAATTCTTATATATATTTTTTTTTGACTGATCTTTTTTTTTTTAAAAAAAAAACTTTATAATTGAAATATTTAAATTATTTTTTTTTTATTGTGCAATATGAATTGTTAATTTAAAACAAAAAAAAATGTAGTTGGAAAAAACAAATTCAATATTTGACATCTGTACTGTACAGAACAGACGTACAAATATGTTTACCTTGTTTAAATCTGTTATTATCTCGTTGAATTTTCATCTTACTGTTGTTGAATTTTCATCTTACTGTTGTTGTATTGCTGTAGTTTTAAGTTGTTGTTGATGATGTTTTAACTTTGCTGCCTATGCTCCAATGGTTTTTGCTGTTGTTAATATCAATTGATGCGGCTGTTGGGCTTTTAAATTTAAACTAGTCTAGGTCCGATGGTGTATCGGACACACCATCCTTGGAGCAACCCGGCATGTTGCCCCGCAATGTTTTGGCCACATTGCTTCTTCTTGTATTCTTAATTATTTGTAGGGTTGAAAGCAATTTTTGTGTTTTTTAGAGTAGCCGGTGTATGTTACTACACATTTTTAAAATTTTTGCTAACGACATCAGTTCCACTTGTTTTTATTTTTATTTTAGTTTTAATTTTTTTTTTTTTTATATTAAAATTGTATATATTAGTTTAGGCACATATTTTAATATAATTATTCTTTAAGTTTCTATTTTTTTTTTTTGTATTCAATTTAATTTTTAAATTTTATTGTTTTTTTAAAAATTGTTTTTATTTTGAATGTTTTGATTTTATATATCAAAAAAAAATTGTTTTTTTTTTTATAAGTTTAAGTATCTCAAAACTTTTTTTTTTAGTTTCACAAATAATTTCATTTAAACGGGTAGTTTATACTGCAACTTTTTAATTAAAATTTTTTTTTTCAATTTTATATATTTTTTTTTTAGATTTTATTGATATATTTAGATCAGTGTTTTCACGTCTGCCTCCTGGCAGGATCGCCATGTAGAAACGAACTAATAGACTCGTTGTTCTTTGTTTACGCTCTTATGAGCAACTACTTTATTATCATTTATTCTACTTAAAATTTACCTTAATTATATTTCGTGGGTAACCATCAAATGAGTGGTTCCCACGGTTCATATTATGAAGGTGTCAGATTAATCAACCAAAAAAGTACGGCTTTTAGCCAATCACAATTAAGTGTCAAGTTTATGACAGTGATTGCTATTGCACGACAATGTTGACTTATTAATCACACTACATTAGATATAATTTGATACAATTGTATTCGAATTTTGTCCACATCCAAATGTATCAAATTATATATAATTTAATACAATTATATACAATTAAATACAATTCTATACAAATATATGCAATTACATTTGACATACACAATTCATATAAATTCATATGTAATTGAATATTTTTACATATTGCACTATATGAAGTGTTATATAAGGATAGATATAACCATATAGAAGAGATATAATTTTACATAATTTTGTGTGAATAATATTTTGCAATATATAATTATAAATAATTGTATAAACTTTTATATAACTATATCAAAACTTTTTTACTCGATTATTAAACATTGCATATCAGCTAACCTGCCATAAAAAAGAAAACTATCAACATTTTCCAAATTGAAGTACAAAAAACTAACAGAAAGAAAAATTGGTAATATACTTACTCATAATAATACTATTTTGCTAATTGTAGTTGAATACAATTTTTAATACAACGACTATCTTACTTGAAAAATGTATTCTTCCAAAGAGCTTATATACATATTTAATCCTTTTTAAAAGGCAGACAATTTCTACAAAATCCTGTATATTACGATATTATCTAAAGAAGAAAATTTGCAACTTTGTTAGTTGTTAACCAGGTGTAAGTATTCTCTGAGGTATTATACCCACATTTTTAACATACCACATTTGGGAATATACCTCTTTGTAGGGCTAATGTTTTATGTATCTTCTTTATTAAAACCGAAAGAAGATGAAAACAACACAAAAGTCGTGTATATAAAAAGTTTTAATTTTCGTTTTATTTTTTGTTAACCACATGTTGTAACAAACTTAAATTTTTTACAAATATTTACAGACATCAAAAGTTCGAAAATCAATATTTGGCACAATACCTAAAAAAAAAAATTTATATATCAAGAAGAGAGAGTATACTGCAGGTATGCACTGACAACATAGCATACTTACGAAGAAACATTTGAGGCTTTCCATATCAAGGGTCCAGCTACAGAAAAATTAAATCGAATTATTGTAAACTTTTCAGTATTTATTTTCCAACTAACTAGTTAACAAACCCGATACTTCGTTGCCGGTAGTTTAAAATACAAGAATATCCGTGGTAAAAATTTTAATATGGAGTTTAATATATATCATACATAATTATATATCTTATATAAACACATGCAAACTGATCCGAAAAATGGATAATCTACATGAATCTAATTATATAAAATAAGATATAATTAGATGCTATTTTATCCGAGATTTGTCCAGTACCGGGTCATTAAATTGTATATAATTGGATATAAATATATATTTAATCATTTTAGCCGATAGTAGTTTGTTTTCTATCACTTAAAGTTGCGCGCCTGGTTAAACATTATAATTAGGAGTATAATATACTTATATCTCATTTGATAAGTTCCAATACATAAACACATCCAAATTTATCCAAAAAATGGGTCATCTACATGTATCTAATTATATCAAATTTGATATAATTTTATCCGAGATTTTTTCATATCTGGAACATAAAATTATATCTACAATAATTAGACATAAATATATAAATTTAGGTCGATAGTTGGTATGCTTTTTGTTACATGAAGTTATGCTTAAAAGTAGTTAAGTTGAAAATAAAAATTTGTAGAAATCAACCATTTTCAAGACCCAATTTTCATTAACCCTCAAACCGGTCTAAGCTCTTTGCAATAAAATTTATAACACATGTTTAGCACGAAAATAAAAAAAATGTTTTTTTTACCACAATTTTTGTTGTTGGCTATTTTAGGCGATATGAACAAAAATAGGTTTAGAGCGAATCTGCAAAACCAGTTCAAACTCGTAGAGCGAATCTCCAAAAATGTTTAGGTTGAGGCATAAGTTATTGCTACAGTCCAAATATTACCCTTTTTGTGGTTGTACTTAAAAAGATACTTCAAACGGGAAATTGAGCGAAAACATACCTAAACTTCCGCATGTATAGATTTAACTTAAAGGCTTTGCTAATGTTATTAAATATAATCTTCGATCCAAATTTCATGACAATCCGTCCAGACATTTTCAAGTTAAGACAATGTCTTTTACAGGTATGCTATTTGAATCTTGTATGTCCTTGGACCAAAATTAGACCGTTATTTTTTTTTAACTTTAAGCTACAATCTTAATTTCTGTTAAGCATCAACGTTTTGTAGTCAATATGAATATGGTTTCAAGATTTTTGAAAATTGTATTCATTTCAAAATATTTATTTTTTTTTAAATTTTACGAAATTGTAACTTTGACGCTTTTTCGCTTACAAACCGTGCAATGAACACAACAAATTACTTTACAAAATATTTTGTAAATTTAGTTATTTTATAGAAATAGCTTAATTTCTTATTACACACAGAGAAATAAAGTGCCAACCGAATTAAAAAGTGAATTTTAATAGTAACAACTTAGTACAATGATATTCACATTCGATTTCTGATTTTTTTTAGGTGTTACATTTAAAATTCGGTTGAATTACCCGAACTTTGTTGTGAAAACTAATGTTCAGTTGCACCAACTGACTTAAATTCATAACAACCGAATTTCAGCTGGCAAATAGCAAAATTTTTCTCTGTGTGTACAAAATACTAATTTGGGGCCAAAATACCCCGCCTGGAGGGGGGCTTGCCGGCTAGAGGGCTAAATGAAACAAACTGAATATATCAAACGGCTATTTTTAATGCATGTCTGAGACAAGGTTACTTTCCTCGTGAATTTAGGACGGCAAAAGTTATTCCGATTCGTTAGCCCACTAAACCTCCAGATAGTCCGTCTTCGTATCGTCCGATAAGTCTGCTATCGTCTACTGGTAAGATTCTTGAGAAAATTATAAATCAAAAATTGATATTTTTATTGAATCAAGAGGCATCTTTCCTCGTCATCAATTCGGCTTAATTAAGGAACATAATACCGTTCAGTTCTTGGGTTCGAATTAGAAATTTGGTAACCGAGAACTTTAAAGTTCAAAAATCAACTGGTATGATATTACTAGACGTAAAATCTGCCTTCGTTTATGTGTGGCATGATGAACTTATATATGAAATGCTACGTTTTAATGTCCCCTTGATCCCCAATTGGATCATCATATTCTGATAGTTTAGGTATACCAGCAGGGTGCCCCCAGGGCTCGTGCCTGTCTCCTAATTTGTATAACCTCTATACCTCTGATTTACCCCAACTTGAAATCTGCACCATGTCTGTTTTTGCTGACGACACAGCAATATTATGCTCAGACATATTATCCGTCAATGTTATTTCAATTTTGTAAAGGGCTTTGGAAGAATTAGCTCATTATTTCAAAAAGTGGAAGATAACATTAAATGCAGATAAAACCCGGGCAATATATTTTACAAGAAAAAGAAAATCTTGTTATAAACCCCAAAGCAGCGTAGTTTTTTTAAATACAGAAGTACAATGGGAACAAAAATTAAAATATTTAGGAGTAATATTTGATCCGAAAGTGAAATTTAAAGAGCACGTACAATATATAATAAACAAAGTGAATATTCTCACTCGTACACGGTACCCTTTTATAAACCGGAACTCGGGTCTAAGTATTGAGAACAAAATACTAATATTTAAAGTAATCTTTCATGCTAATATGTAATATTTTATGCTGCTCATATGTGGTCTAAAAGTGCAGCTTGTCATATTAAGGAACTTCAGATTGAACAGAACAAATTAAATCCAGGCTTCATACTATTTCGAATATAGAGCTTGTTGCTTCTAGGTTAAATAAACTGTCCACGAATTTTTTTTAACAGATGTTCTGGATCCGAATATCCCCATATTAATTAGTTAGCTGCAGCTTAGGTAGCTAGTAGGTAGTAGTGTAAGTGGTTTTATTAAAATATTAAAAATATTCTAAAAGGTTTTTTAAAATTTTGCCTCCAATAAAACTATTAATGTATTTATATAAAATTTTGTAAATAACTATTAATTATTAAGAAGAAAAAGTACAAAAACTTGAACTATTTATAAATAATTTTAAGATGAAGATGTAAATAAAATAAATTGAAACCATTAAGAACAAATTTAGTTTTTAAAAAAAATCTATATATATAAAACAGGATGTATGTATGTAATGTATGGACTCCAAAACGGCTGGGCCGATTTTCATGAAATTTTCAGGGAATCTTCAGGCGGGTAACACTGTGAAGTCTAATTTTTGATTTTCGGTCTGTGGGCGGAGGGCGTGGCAAAATTCAATTTTCATATTGTACCACCAATGACATATACATATATTTATTTTTTTTTTTGCTTTTTTTTATTTTATTTTTTTTTTTTTTGAAAGCCGTTGTCATGTTTTTGAAAACGAGATATCAAACTCTTAAATCGGTTATGTAGTTCCGAAGATGTTTACAAAAAACCTATGTTAATCTTCAAGCTATGTTACACGAACACAACAGCCTCATCCGTCTATTCAAAACAGCCCTAGACCAGATGCCGACAGATGATTATACATTTGTGATAAGAGCTGACAACACACCGGCTGGTGAGCATGAGCGGCGTTTCAATGCACCGGTGATAGGTGACGTCGCAGTTGTTATGACAGTTGTTTTCAGCAATTCATTTCATATACTTCAGCAAATAAAGCCGATAGAAGGACAAAGAGGCGTTGGGCTTCCCATGAAATTACAAATTTTAAAATGATTTACAAATGTGAATTTATTTTTTTAATTATTTATTTGCGTAAAAATAATTTCTTGATTTAAAGAATTAATTACAATTAAATTTTGAAGGCAAAACAACGTTTGCCGGGTCAGCTAGTATATAATAAATTCGTTTTGTCTTATAAAATGTACCCATTTTTTTACTTGAAATTATATAAAAGAAATCACTCGGAAATTATTTCGCTATAAAATTTATATCGTTATATGTGAAGCCATATTTAGGAAAGTCTTAGCTTCCAGATAAATTAATTTGATTTTGAACTTTGATAAAATTTGAATGCGATTATATATAATGATATATAAAATGATAAGGGATATATTTTCAGAAAGACGTCACATAGAGTTTAATAAAACTCAGAATGTTACCATATTTATTCTAAGATGACCGTTTGCATTCACTAAGTTCTTATTGTTTTTTTTAAGAAATAAAAAGCTTGAAATTAATTTTATTTTTATACAATTATTTGTTTAAATCATAGTTACCTAGTAATAGGACATTTCTATTAAAATAATTTTTTTTTTTTTTGAGTTATTTATATGGAAAAATCTTAAAATTGGGTGGGACATTCGTTTGCACGCACTTGACTTAAATACTGTTAAATTTAATGTTATAATGGATTTCTTTTTGATGTTTATATGGTCAGCGGGACTTAAGTATTAAAAAAAAATATTGAAAAAAAAATGATTTTAGCTTTTTCCGAATTTTCAAACGTTAAAATCTGTTATTTTTACTGGGAAAACATATTTAAGCTAAATTAAGGACAAAAATATACTTTGAGTTAATAAGATAACCAAATAATGTTCATTAGTACATATTTCGAAAACCTTTGTACATATTTCGAAAACCTTATTAATTCTGATCATTGGTGATTTTCTTTAACTTCGAGCTCATATATTAGTTCTCATTTAGTGAGTAAACTATTTCATATGAATGTTTGTGACTTCTTTCAAAACGTGTTCTGATGATGGGAACCTTGAAAATTTTCGAAATAGATCTATCAACACATTCCTGAAAGTGGTCAATTAATAAATTTGAAAACAAAAACTCTATAGATTATTTGTTAGGACAATATCCTAATAAAAAACAATATAGAGGATGGCCTTGAACTTGAATAATTTTCATTGCACAATCAAATGTCGAAAAAATATAATTTTTAGTTTTAATAAAAGTTATATCAAACTCTCAAATATAAATTTATAAATCTAAGTAAAAAACAGTAAGCATAAAAAACAATTAAATTTGTATTATTTTAATTCGAAACAAATATCAAATTGGCTTAGCCATGCTCCGCATAGCAAGAGCATTCCCGCACTAATTTCGCCACCCTATCTAAAACATCAGAGGAAATCTCGATCATATTAAAAGATATGTAGAATGTTATAAATCTCCAAATTTAAGTAAATTTTATACAAATGAAGTCTAAAACCCAAAAAAAATGTAAACTCTCTTTTAAAGTGTCTGGCCAAAAAGTTAACCCATGCGAAGGTTGGTTAAACGTACTTTATGCTAAAATTTTATCAATGGTATTGATACATTATGGCTTAAAATGCAAAAAACTCCATGTACACTTACTTCAATGTTAAGTTTGTTCCAAATTTACTCTTTATTTTACCAATTGTTGTTTGATGGCGAAATCGTTAAAACCGTAATCGAGATACATCCGATTTACCGTCAATATTTTACTTCACATCCAATTTCGCTATTTATTTCAAATAAACTCCCCTTATATATTAAATAAGGCTTAAGAAAAATGCAATTTATAAATTTTAATATTTATTCATTGAAATCATTATCTCATTTTACACCTTAACTGATGAAACTTCCTTAAATATAAGGAAAAACTCAGTGATATACAATTTTATTATTCCTCGTACTCACTAAAGAACGTTCTGCTGTAAATTGTAAGGTTCAAAAACCGTACGTAAATCTTCTGTAAAGCACCGGAAACCGGTTTTTTCGTCACTGCGTGCAAGCGAATGTCTCAATAAAACAAACAAACATCTTTTATAATTTAACACGTGTACAAATATTCTCCATAAAAATTCAGATACTCACATATTTTTTTTATTTTTTAAAGCCTTTTAAATTATGTAAACAAAATCACAAAAGAAATAGTACACTTGCGTGCCACTATTGACACACATGCCATAGTTTTGCCAAACCTGGATTAGGCAACCAAGAAATATTTGAATGCGGAAACTTTTTTTATTTAACCATGATATAAAATTACAAACAGTGTTATTTTAAAGTTATTTTGTGTCGTATTACATTTTCTATTTTTTTCACCAGTTTGGCGGAAATATATCACCTTCATCCCCCACGCCTGTCTAAGTTAATATAATAGGATATAGTATGGTCTATATATTATTTGAAACATAAATATCGAGTGATTTATTTTAATTTTAAAAACAAAAGTTTTCGGTATTTGTATAAAATCCCTCATATGATTTGTAAATATGGTAAAACTATGATAAACTTACAATTTATTATAGTTTTCAAGCTACAAAAGTATTTGTTATATTTATTTAAAATTTCAGTTGAAATCTGAAAAATTTAAGTTTTCTTTTTGAATGCAGAACATTTGCATTGAACATTTTCATTTGTAATTTAAGAACCCAGGAATACCACTGAGTAACCGAGGAATTGTAAATAACGACAGAAATTACCAACTGCTCAAACTTTAGCCACCTACAACAATTTAATAAAAGTTGTGTTGTCGGAAGGTTCCGAGTTCGAGCCCGGTTTCATGCATTTATTTTTTGTGTTATAAGTTTTAATGTTTTTTCATATAAAATTATAAATTTTTTTAGAAATGTTGAGGTTAAGAAGAAGAATAAACGTTTTTCTCTGAAAATTATAAACATTATTAATTTTTAAATCAGACTAAACTAGTTTCTGCCTTTTTATGGACAGGCGTCATCAGTGATTTTCCATTTAAATTGTATTATTATTTGTGTATTTATAATTGTCAGATTGTCTCTATATTATAAATTTTTCAGCAACCTGCGTCTGTAAGAATCAAACCTGTGCTCATCTTACATTACAAATGTAACAATGCCAAGTCATGACCGTTTAGTGATCACACCCAAGTATGGCCTCGAATCTAATGCAGCTAAATTGCAATTTTCTTTCCTATTAGCTTTCTTTTTCCCCTGTTATTGTATATTATACTCAGAAGTGACAACACTAACAACAAAAATATTATATTTTAGATTTTTGTTTATTTTTCTGATCTCCTCCGTCTCTATTTCACAATGTTACTTTATTGTTTCTGAAAAAGGACCAATTTTTCCCCCTACTTTGGCATGTTGTTTCCATCAATTCGTTACTTACGTTTTAAGCTATCAAGTATTATAAGTCCGGTTATCTACGCGGTTAGAGCTGTCGGCTGCCAATCTAGCGGCCACTGTGCAAATACCCTTTGGCACCAATAACATTATATATGAATTTTTTTTTCTTTATGTTTTTTAAACAAATTTTTAGAATACTTGCACCACTTGCTAAAGTGCCTTGCCAGCGGTGTTTAAAGATTTCCTACAACTTTTTGAATGACAGTGCGAATATTCATATTAAAATAAAGATTTTCGGGTTATTCCAATAGTGTTTGTAATTTTATAAATTTGCAGATCAATATATAAGATTTTTTTGATGAGATTTGAATAATTACAAATTAAACAACTGAAAGCATATAAATTCAATCACTCGATTTCATTACTTTTTCTAATTTCAACCAGACTTGGTATAGAAGATGTACATCACAGAACTATATAGTCGTCCAAATGTAAGACAGTTAATCAAAGCTGATCTTGAAATATCGTGTTTCAAAATATGAAAAATATTCGAAAACTTTAAAAAAGTACACTTAGAATACTTTGTAGGTAAAGATTACTGCTAATGTAGTTAAAAACAAATGAAATTTCATTTGAAGAAAGGACGACTTACATTTCAGAATATTCAGCCAACATTGCCATTTGTTTTTTCATGTTCAAAAAATGAACCACAATTGAATCAAATGTCAGTAAAAAATAAACAAACATTTATTTTTTTTTTAATTTTTTAAACAACAAAAAACGACTGTAGAAAATGAATTAAGTCATTTGGGTTGGTTTCGTGGTTTGTTTTTAAAATGAACTACAAGGTTAGTAAAAACTGTAATTTGTTCTACAAATGACTGACATTTACATTAAAAATAAAGAAGAAAGATATGTGTGTAAAATGTATTACAACTACAAATATTTACAGCAGAAGTTCCTGAGTGTAGTTGGACATATTCCTCCATATTTTGTTAAAGGCTTAAGGTACGAGGGTCATTGGTACCTCATTTTAAAGCTACTAAATTCTTAGTGGTACACACAAGTAATTCACTTCTTCACGGCAAAATACACTGTTTTCAAAAAACGTGGTTCAAAAAGCTGGGTTTTAAAAAACTGTTTTTTTTTTAATTTTTGAAAATTATATATTAATTAGTAATTACTTCTCTATACCATGACCAAAAGCCTATATAGAGGTCATACAGTATCCTGAGTAATGAATAAAAATGTAAACAAAAATTAAATTTAACTTCCTTAATTCCCGGGAGTTGAAGAACGTCGGGAATTTAAAAACAATAGTTGAGATACATTTCGCTTATATCCCACAATTATTAAATTTTTATACCGCAAATATGACAGAATTGAAATATAAAAAAATGGTAATTTCGGCGAAGAAGGATTGTTCTCGAATTTAGTCAGCTATTTTTTAAATTTTAATTTTTTCAAATTCAAAAAGATGTAGGAAAATTTTCTCAAAAAATTCCAATTTTCCCCACTGTGCCAGGGTTGTCATGGTAGATTCAGTTTTAAATTATAATTTTTAGAAAAATATTTGATATTGTATCTTTTTTTATAGAACAAAGAATTTTTTAGATAAATAATTTATTTGTTTTTTAATAATTGTTTAAATATTGTTGTTTATATTGATTTCCAAAGAGTGTTCACCATGAAAAAAGACCACCAAGACGTATGAGTGTTATTATGAAATACTAATAACTCATACGCACAGTATGTCAGGAGTTAACTTAACATTATTAACCCTTTCACTACCGACTTTTTGTGTGTGGCAAAATAATTTTTTTGACTTATGATTTATTTTTGGGATCCTAAAAATATCCTAAAAAAGTTAAAGAAAAAATTTTACCCCTTCCCCTTTATACCGAAATAACTTGTACACTACAGTGTACATTGGTAGTCAACGGTTGCAGAGCTCTATTACTCTATAGTACTTGATACTTACTGTTCAATATGCAATTTGAAAATAAAAAAGCAAATTATTATTTTTTTACAAATATTTATTAAAAAAAGATTATTTTAATTCACGAAAAGTTAAAAAAATATAAATACAAAATTTATGGTGAGTGATAAGTGAGAAAATAGTTGTTGTTACGTTGTATACATAAGTGTGCTTTACATTTTACGCATTGAATGTACGTTCTTTTTGTGCAACTTGGAAGTTTGCAACGTCCTGGTACTGTAGAATCATGAAACATGGTAAAGTGACCAACTCCATCCAAGCGAATGTCTCTTACAGGAGCCGTAAAACGTCTCTTGTCATGCTGATTGAATTCGGAAAACGGATTATTTGATGGACGACCAACTCTTCTGACAGAGGGGTTTTCTAGTAAAACCAATGTATTGCACACCTGCATTCTAAAGTTCATGAGATCAATTTCGTCGTTGGATTGAACACCTGCCATGGCTGCATCTATTCGGTATTCGAGCCATGAAGCCGTTATGGCAATATTGAAAAAATGCATCATTAGGCGAAGCGTCCATTTTTTGGATTTAAGAAAGATACGATTGTATGCCACAAGTTGATCAAGAAGGTCAACACCACCCATTCCATCGTTGTATATCTTTACAACTTCTGGTCTTGGAATTTTTAGGTATGTTTTTGATGTTTTGTCAAAACGTCTTGCTTCATCAACTACACCTTTGCCAATAAAATTCGAAGCCATTTGGAAAAAAAAATTCGAAGCCATATGCAAAAAATGAAGCCATGCTTAACATATTGAGTAACAACCGTTGACTACCAATGTACACTACAGTGTACAAAACTTTTAACTATTGCCGAGACCCAACCGATCGCTCAATTTTTTTCAAATAAAAACTAAAATGATCGTTGAAGTATCTGCTTTAATAAAAAAATTATTTGAAGTACATAAAAGTTATTCTAGCAAAGTTATTAAAGCTCCAAAATGATAAAACTCTCAAAATCCGAAAATAGCAAATATTGGCATGAAATATCGCGAATAGAAACAACCCATATGTATTTTTCCTCCCCAAAAAAAATTTATAGCTTAGATAACATCCCAATCAACATATTTGTACACAACAATTAGTAAATATTTTATTCGGTCATATTTTAATTATTTGTCAAAGATGTGTACACTGTAGTGTACAAGGGTAGTGAAAGGGTTAAGAACATTTCTAGCAAGCACTCTGCGGCTTGATGGAAAAAGTAATTCAACACACAAATGTTTTCTTTTTGTTCAAACCCAGCAAAACCTCGCTGTTACGGTATTAAAACCCAGCAAACGCGGGTATTACTGAACAATTTACTTCGCCACTTAAATGATATTGCTTTGCCCATTAGAACGCTCAGGGAAAAATGTTTTTTAAATAGAAAATTAAATTTTTTAATTTGACTTGAATTGGTGTTCTTAACTTCAATTTATTTATACAAATTCTACACATATACACATTTTTTTAATTGCATTTGCTCTTTCTTTGCTTTCATAATCCCGCCACTTTAAAAATAATGTATGGAAAATAAATATTCGTCATTGGTTGTAGCCTTTATAGGAAATTTTCCTAAGATTTTTATAACTTTTTTTAAATTTGCCTCTTTTGAAGAATTTATTCATGATTCAGTTTGAAGTGCTTTTTTAAAACTTTCTGATATCTTTTTTAATAAAATGTATAAAAACTGGACTGAAGAAATGTTTCCAAGATTTTTTATATTTTAGTTTGTAGTGCTAGTATCATGGTGTCATCCTTAAACACTGGAGTGATTAAATTTTCATAAGATTTTTAAATTTCCTCTATTTTTGAAGGATACCCCCTGGATCGGTTTGATGCCCTTGTATTCTGATTTCGTCCTTTATATTTTTTTACAACTTTCTATTTTAGTAACATATAGTAAAACTGGACTGAGGAAGCTTTCCTAAGATTTTTTAAATTACCCTCAGTTTGATATCCATGTATCCTGATTTCGTCCTTTAAATTTATTTTTTATAGCATATATAAGAACTGGAATGAGGAAATTTTTGTAAGATTATTTAAATTTTTTTTAAATTTCCCTCTTTTTGGCTCATGAGTTACAGCGCTTTTAACCAAATTTCCCCAAACTTATATCCATTAAAGTTTATCACTAAATGTTAAATTTTTTAAACAAAAAACTTTTATAGTAACACAAAATTTTTTGCCGGCTTTAAATTTGTTTGTATGTTTGTAAACGCTGTTTTGCTGCTACATTTACTGCATTTTTTTTCCTGTAGATATTTGCTGGAGTATAAAAAATATGGTATGCGTGTAAGGCAAACACTTATGTGATAGCATTTGCCATGAAAATGGAGTACAAAAAATATAGAACAAAATATGGTAAACAAAAGTTCAGAACTGAAAAAAAAAATTTTTTTAACCAAAATATTTATGTATGAATATCGAATGTAAGTACTATTTTTCATTCTTCATTTTAACATATAAAATGAAAATGCATTTGTTAGTGAAAATGCAAAACCACGTAACTAACTGAATTTTCAAAGCGGGTTTTATGGAGATTATGATGGATTTCACTAACCAACATTCCAACGCAATATTTTATAGGTCTACGGTTATAGAACGTAACTTGAATATTTTTTTTTTTTTTTTTCATTTTCCGCGTTTCTTTTTGTTGCCCTCCATAAATTAAATATGCAGCACTGTAGTTTAAAAAATTACATTACAAAAAATTAAAATGTTAGTTACGTGGTTTTGTCTTTCAACTAAGAATTTTAAAGTAGAAAAAGGAGTTAAAGGCCTGCTGAAGCCTATATGACACTTGTTCTTTTGCAGCAACTTTACCAGGATTTTTCTATCAAAAACTTAATTTTTTTGGACATTTAGTTTTGTTTTTTAAAACATTTTATAGAAAAACCCTGGTAAAGTGACTGCAGGTGCCATATAGGCTTAAAGAGAGTTCGATATTTTCTATTTACACCAAGAGTCAGTTAAGCATAGCTGCAAGCCGACGGTTATTAGCCACTATGCTGTCGTAGAGCGTTTTTTTTTTTGGGCAAATCGAAGCCACCGCCAACCCAATCGGAATAAACAAATTGATCCAGGTTTGTAAACAAAACAAAGATTTTTCATATTTATACTTCAAACATTTTCGACACTGTTGGAACTGACTTTAACGCTGCATATTTCTGTTTTTATGAATTCAGAGAAACGATGGACAGTGTTAGGTGCAGATATGACGTGCAAAGTTTCACGTTGAAACATTTTCACTAAAAGAATTGATGGCGATTTAAATGTAAAAAAATTCAAAAAATTACTTGGAACTTACAAGAGTTTTGTATTTTATATTTAACTTTCAGATCCAAACCAATACAAAATGGACCCACTAGGCTTTGGAGATTCATTCACTGAAAAAGTAATGTCCATATCGCTGCTTTGTTAACATTTAACAGAGAAAATTCGTTTTTTAGTCGAACGATTCGTATGTGGAACAAACTTCCCGCAGAAGTCTTCCCTGTTACTTACAATTTAGAAAAATATAAATCAAATATCCACAAACTCCCTCTTTCCTCCCTCCCATACCCTATTTTCCTGTACAAAACAATGCACTGCATGAGTAGGGGGCATCCCCTGAGTATTGGTTAAAATTAAAAAAAAAAAAAAAAAAAAAAAAAAAAAAAAAAAAAAAAAAACATTTGTATGGTAGTTTACAAGTGAAACCAAATTTTTCCGATCTTTAAACATTCGCAGTTCCTTGCAGAGAACAGTATTTGAAAAAAGGTGTAATTTTATATAGTTTGAGTTTAACAAGTTCATCTCAGCGCTCCAATAACGGGACACAAACATCACAAACTTATAAGGAATTGCCGTAAATTTTTGTTTTTGGGTCTGACATTCACAATGATGTTTGAGATTGCGTATTGCGTGATCTGAATTACTTGGTAAATAGCACTTCCGAGTCAAAAAGTCATTTTAAAAATTGTATGAACTTTTAAATATTTTGCGAAATGTAATTATTTTGTTTCGCATTTTTTTTATATAATAACAATGTTAAATCATAGTTATGTATCTAGAGTGAATTCTAACGACGGGCTAAATGGAAGAAGTGCAAAAAAGTTTAATTTTTTAGCATTCATATTGGCTACAGCTTCAGTTTTTTCCCAACACATTTCGTTTGGGGACAGCTAATATAAATTCCGCCAAAACGTGCATTAAATAAACGATTTTAATGAGATTAACACTAAAATCGAAAAGGCATCAACAAATTCTAAGGACTTTAAATTTTATGGAGCAAACAAAATGATCATAATCTCAAAAAAAAACTTTGTTTTAAGATTTTATATATGACAAAACATTTTTTTTGGGAGTAAAATGCGCTATTTTGGGTGAAATCTATGAGTTTGTGCTCTTTTTATTTAATCTAAGCAAAAACTGTAATTTTAATATTTTTAATTTGATGGAATATTAATATTTTTAATTTATAGAAGTGACAACACTAACAACCACAAATATTTTTAGATTTTTGTTTATTTTTCTAATCTCCTCCGTCTCTGTTTCACAACGTTACCAGATTGACGTATGGTTTTTACGTTCAGTGTTGACAACTTGCGTTTTAAGTTGAGACATAGCCACGGGGCAAATTTTATATTGTATCGTAATTAATTTTTAATTAATATGCATATGACAATTTTAATTTAAAAAAAGTTGAGGTTAAGAAGAAGAATAAATTAAAATTTTAAACTTTTTTTTCCATTTGATGAAAATTTTTGATTTTTTGGGTTGGGTTTTCACTCTGTTAGCACACTTGAACTTTTGTTGTATATTTTAAAACAAAATTCTATACGACTATACAACATATAAGCAAAACTTTGAAGTTTTTTGGAATATTGAATAAATAAATCGATTTGGTTGGAGAAAATTTTTAAAAAAAATTAAATTCGAGATTTGAAAAATATTACAAAAACGAAGTTCGGTTTTGACATCACCTTACGACAGGTTAAGGACATAAAAAAACAGATATTTCAAATCTTACAATTTATAATACTATTGAATAAAAAATTATGTTGCACTAATTTATTTCAAAAACGTTTAATAATTGCTTGGCCAAGTAGTAATTGGCACATTAGCGGTATGGCGCAATATTTATTACTGGGAGAGTTTTTTTTTGCCGATTTTGTATTTTTAAACCCTTTTGAAAACACAATTATATCTTCATATCGATTATTTTATTATCTAAAATAAAAACTGTTCGACATTAAAAAAAAGTTTCCAAAAACTGAAAAAAAAACTATAAACATAGTTTTAATTTTCAATCGATTTCTGGCAAGAATTTTCTTTATCCGATTGAAGCCAAATTTCAAACATATTTTTTATAGAAAGGAAACAAAGGTGACCTATTCTTCCTCAAAAAAAAAAAAAAATGCCCATACAACTAAGAACGAATCTACCAGATATATTATACATACCGATGAATGTATCCTCGCAAATGAATGTGTCATCACGAGATAATAATGTTAAATGGCGTATGATTGAGAAGTCTTTTGGCATTACTACAGTACAAACTTAAATCGAAAACAACAAAAAAAAATACTAAAAAGAATAAATAAACTGAATAATAAGTAAACAAATAAAATTTTTTTAAAATAAACTCACAAGCGGGCCTCTGGGGCCTTATACACCAAAAGGGGGTCAGTAGAAAGAAAAAAGTAAAACCTGTAAAAATTTCTCACTTAAGTTTAGATATCAGCAATTTGTGAAAAGAACGTCAAGAACGAAATTAGAATACAAGGATATCAAATTGAACCAAAGGGGATTCCTGTAATAAAAAAAATTTAAATCTTAGGAAAATTCCATCACTCTAAATTCATATATGTTATTGAAAAGGATGTCAGAAATGTTGTGATTTTCAGGGACGAATCAGGATACATGGCCATCAAACTGCACCATGGGTGTATCCTTAAAAGCGGCAAATTTCAAAAAAAAAATTATGTTAAACATCCCTGGAAAATTCTCTCAATTCAGTTTTAATACATGTTGATAAAAAAATATATCAGAAATTTGGGAAAAAAATTTAAGGAAGAAATCAGGATAAAAAAACCTCTAAATTAACAATAGGTGTTTCGTTTACAAAAGGGCAACTTCAAAAAAATTTTAAAAATCTTAGGAAAATTTGGTCACTCCAGTTTTTATATATGTCACAAAAAACGATATTAGAAATTTGTGTAAAAAATTTCGATATCAGGATGCAAGGACCTCAACCTGAACCTTGTATGTATCATTTTAAAGAGGGCAACTTCAAAATAATTTTACAAATCTTAGGAAAAGTTCTTCACTCCCGTTTTTATAATGTTATCAAAAAAAATATTACAGATTTGTGAAAAAAATGTCAAGGATGAAATCAGCGTACAAGGACATCAAACTAAACCATGGGTGTATCCTTCAAAAGCGTTAAATTTAAAAAGAAAGTTTAAGTTCTGAGAAAAACTTACTCACTCCAGTTTTTATATATGTTATCAAAAAAGATATCGCAGATTTTGAAACAAAAAAAACTTCATGAATGAAATCAGAATAAAGAATAAATAAGCTTTTTCTAAAATATGTTATATGGCTTAAAACTTAACATTTTTAACCTTCGCTTTACCAATACCCGCCCGGGTGACCATTTTGGTTTCATTTCTTTAATAACTTTGTTAATTTTTGTCCGATTTAGGGGTAATTTCTACTCACTGAACAAAATGTTGAGTTCTTTTGAATTTTGCAAAAACATTTTAACATTTTTATTTTTTTAAAAGATTTTTCTAATGTTTGTCAATTTTACTTGAACATACAGAAGAATTTTAGAACAGTTATTTCATTTGTAATTTATTCACATTAGTAATTATAATATTTATTTTTGTACATTCCAACTAAATCCTTTACAACACGCTCACCTTGGTTAGTGTCACTTACATAGTTCACTTTTCCGGTGTATATTTGCCCCTGAAGTGGATAATACGTGTTTGAATCACACGCCCACCAGATTTTGATACCATATTTAGCTGGCTTGGAAGGCATGTACTGCGTGAAGCGTGTTCGACCCCGAAATCCGAATAACTGTTCGTCCACTGTAATTGATTAGTGTGGTCGATAATGCGATTTCAAGTTAGAATTTACCATCTCGAATACATCTCTGATAGGTGCAGCCTTGTCTTCCTGTTGTCGAGCAACTCTTGTAGCATGCCAGTCAAAGCGAAGGAATCGTAAAATTTCCGCAAATCTGTTACCCGACATGGTTGCACGATACAGTGGATATGAATTTTTCTTCCAACGTTCTGAGAGGGGCACCTGACAAGAATTTTGGCAGCCAATTATCAGCAAAAGTTCCAAAACTGCTGATAATTCCTCATTAGTAATTGGTGTCAAAGTACGTTGTTGCTTATCGGTGTTTTCAGAATTCCATTTGTTGTACACAGCCTCGACTTTTTTGTTTGAAAGTCTTCGAATTAAATCTGTTACAGGATCACTGAAAATGCAGTTGAATGTATCAACCCTGAACATGTTTTTAGTGATTGGAATAGGGCCCATAAAAAGTTTATTGCGAATAATATTGACTGAACCTCACCGATTTATATTTGGAGCCTTCTTGTGCCATTTCACAGCATCTTTACTCTCGTAATACGTATTATTCGCACACGACGACGTCCGGTTTTCATTATTCGACTCATCATTATCAACATTATCATCACTATCACTTTCATCGTTTACCTCAACTTCGCAAGGCTCCTGTTCCACATCAGAATATGGTGCTTCTCCACTAGGCATATAATCATCGTCTTCATCGCCATCCCCAAACAAATTCTCAGTTTCATCCAAATCTGATTCAGCGTCAATCAATTGAAGAAAATATTTTTCTCTCTCTTCATAAGATAACCTTTGGCAACATAAATACCAATAGTTATTATACTTTGAAAATGAGAAATATTATTTAGAAAATACATGTAAAAAAGTTATAGCCCTAATGTGCAGCATTGTTGTTGTTATTGTAACAGGTCTACTTTGATCTACTTTGCAAAAAAAAAGCTGTTACTTATCATAAGTTTAACAACAATAAAATTCTTCACTTTATGAGACAATCCAGGCTTCATCGCCCATAAGCATTTGTATAGAAGTGCATGGTCACCCCGGTGGGTATTGGTAAACGACGTACATAAAAACCTTTGGTAAAGCGAAGGTTAAGCATATTTATATTTGTATGCTAAATTTTCAAAGCTATTAACGATTTTGAGTCTCTTCTGGAAAATTTTCTGGTTTTAATAACATCTCTTAAACCTTTTCGCTAATATATTTATTCAATCTTTGTATGCATTAAATAAAAATTAGACTTCTTTTTTAATTATCATCTTAATTGTTACGCCGATAACATTTTCCAGTTGCTCAATTAAAGAATTCCCAAGTTGATATAGAAACATTTGAAATTAACTGAAATAATCAACTAATATTTTTGTTAAAAAAAATATAAGCTTCTGATACACTGTAAAATAAAATAAACGACTCAATTATTTTTTTTAGTAAAAAAATTTAAAGCAAAATAAGAAATAATAAAATTAATTCTTTTTTATTTTGCTTTTAAAATTAACTTGAGATCGATTTTATAATTTATAATTATTTATTATTATTCCCTTCCAATAATAATAAATAATTATAAATTATGAAAAGGATCTGAAACTCATTTAAAAAGAAAAATATAAATAAAAAAACTATAAATAAAAATAAAAAATATCGAAGAAAACATTTTCATAAAACTAAAATAGTTCATTTTAGAAATGTTGAGGTTAAGAAGAAGAATAAACGTTTTTCTCTAAAAATTATAAAAACTTTTAATTTTTAAATCAGACTATACTAGTTTCTACCTCTTTTATGGACAGGCGTCATCAGTGATTTTCCATTTAAATTGTATTATTATTTGTGTATTTATAATTGTCAGATTGTCTCTATATGATAAATTTTTTAGCAACCTGCGTCTGTAAGAATCAAACCTGCGCTCCTCTTACATTACAAACGTAGTTTATTTTCAAAAAGTTTGTATTTAATTTTATTAGAGCATGGTAAGATTTTTTCCAAAAAATTTTCCAATTTTGTACATCCCTTCCAAAAAATAGGATTTTTCGATGTCCAAAAAATAGGCATTTCTTGGCCATATGGGGTCGTTTTTTTTAATCCTCGTTAAATCGGTCCAATAAGTTTTCATAATATTCGCCGTTTATTGTTTTTCCCTTTTGAAGGTAATCGATGTGGATTATCCCGCTTGCATCCCAAAAAACTGTTGCCATCACCTTATTGGCCACGATTACGTTTATGATCAATTGAGAGCAAACGCGGCACCTATCTTGCAGACAGCTTTCTTAAACCCAACTGATCATTTTAAATCGTAAACACACTGGCATATGAAATGCCTATGGCATCAACAATCTCACGCACTTTTACTCTTCGATCGGCCAACACCATATCGTGGATTTTTCGACATTTTCGGGTGTATTGACTTCTATTGGCCGTCCAGAACGTGCAGCATCATTTGTACTTGTGCGACCACAACAAAAGTCAGTAGACCACTTTTTTACCATTGAAATCGAATGTGCAGAGTCCCCATAGTATTTATGTTGCAACTAAAATTCAGTTGAATAAAAGGAAACTAAATGTTAAGTATCGAATTTGAGTCGTAGTAACTGAATTTCAGTTGGCGAATAGCGAAAGGTAGAGTCACAATACGGGATAACATACGTAATAACTGGAGTGCGGAAATTTTGCTAAGATTTTTAACATTTGTTTGAAGTTTTCTCTTTTGAATGTTGTAATTTTTTTATTTAATGTATCTTGAAATAAAAAACATTACATTACGATAACATTTGCAAATGGAAACTGATTTGCTTCAATTTTTGCAACATTTTTTAGGTGTGCCCACATATACGAAAGCATGTCTCTGGAGTCAACTTGGAAAGCTATGACGTCGTATAAAATTTTTGAAAAATCGCGAATATATAGTATAATCCGCTATATGCAAATACATTTTTTTTATCGAAATATTCCCATTAATTGCCTCTTTTTAAAAAACTAACACTTATTCAGGTCAATTGATCATTAAGCGTTCACATTCCCTGAAACTGTAAAGATCAGTACGAACCTACCAAAAACGTAAAGCAGTGGCTTAAATATAATGTTTTTGCATTAAATATGGGCCATAAATATGAGCACAGGTCTTGTTATTTAATTCCGTCAAAACAAAAGCAGATTAATTGCTTGCAAAAAGTTTTAAATGCAAAAAACCTAAATGCAAAAACGCCAAATTTTAAAGACAGTTTTCTCGAAATCTGTTCCATTGATTAAAAAAATAAGAACGCCAATGAAATCAGCATGTCCGATATATATAACTAATGGTCAGATCTCTATAGGTTTTTTCTATGTAATGCCGTGATATCATTTACAGACATTAAGATATAGATAGCTTAACTGAAACAAAAAAGCTATTTTAATTTTATTTCGTTTTTATTGGTTTTATTATTGTTCAAGGTTTTTCCTAAATTATTTTTTTTTATAATTTGCGTTATATATATAGTGTACGTACTAACAGGTAAAACAAATTAACGCAAAAATTACACCTCGGACTAAAATTTTAGTATTTTACGACTTTGTATATGGAAATTTTATATAAAATTTGGATTTACAATTAATATTGTGCGGATTATTGTACCACTAGGTATAAAAATTATCTTTAACGAATTTGAGAAAAATCGGAAAGCTTATACCTTGGTGACCTGTGACCAAAGTTTCCGAATTTTAAAATTTTTTCAAATTCTCATAACAAAAATATGTTGTGTGACACATAATTTTTAACTAATTTCACCACGCTAAACACGATTTTTTTTTAAAAATTTTTGAAACCGCACTAATGGGTTTTAAGCTCAAAATGACGTTTTTTCTATTTATATTGAATTTTTTATGAAATAACTCCGACTTTCGACTTTCATTAGATATTTCACAAGTTGTTGTACTACTGGGTCCAAAGATTATGTGGTGAAATTTTCAGACAAATCGGGTTATGCTAACCTGTTGCGACTTGCGACTCCATTTTCGAAAAATTTTCAATTATGAAGATTTTGGTCGCAGTTTGCAACAAGTTAGCATAATTCGAGTTGTCTGAAATTTGCAGCACATAATCTGCAGAACTAAGAAGACTAAGACCCTGAAGACATTTTAGAAATGAATGCAAACACTCATAATAACAAATATAAGAAATAACTTTTGAAGATATCCTGGTAAGAAGTTAGAAACATGCCAGACAAGTGTTTTGTATAGTTGAAAAGAAATTTCCCTATATATTGCGATATTTTTAAAAAGAGTCTCATTTAGCACTCTTGGTACAACAAAAACTTGGGGTAATCCTAATAAGAAGGTAAAAACTTAAGTTTTTTTTTAATATAAATTTTTGCTATTCAATAAAATACTTATTAATAGGCACAATCTAATGATTTTTTGGACTTAAATAGTCAAAAATGTGAAATTTATGTCCCACAATTCCCAAAATTAAAAAAAAATATATGCAAAAATGGAATTTTTTAAATTTGTTGCTGCTATGTCTACATTTAAATCAGGTGGCGCCGCTTCAGCTACCTAATTGGTGGCGTGCATAACTTTTAACAGTGGGTTAAATTTGATATTTGCTTAAAAATGTGGCAACTTTAGAAGCGGTTGGTGGGAAAAGTATAAACAAATCATAATTTTTGTTAACAGAACTCGCTTTTATATAAAGAATACTTTAGAATACTTCTTAAATATCTTTCAGAATAGAGGAAAAAGGCACTATTTTTAGTGAAAATCAAATCAAAATATATCAAAAGCCGTTAGTTCAGTTTCAAGCATTTTTAAAATATTCGTGATCAGCATGACAACATTAATTAAGATATATTTTTATTAAGCAAACTTAAATAAAATCGGAAACTACCCAGCAGAAAATAGTGGTTACCCAGCAGTTCCGTAGGGCATTATTTTATTACCAAGCGCTTCGAAAGCAAATCCAGAAGGCATGATTTATGTTCGCAATGTCCCCAAGTGGTGGTGTCTATTTTAGACAGGTGAAACGCGCTTCATTCATGTGCTCTAAGAAGTCAATAATTCATGCCTTCGTATGCAATAAAAGGCATTCTATGTATGCATTCTTTGTATGCATTATTCACTGGTTCAAAAAAGGCATTACAGGAAGCACAACAGAATGATTTTCCTAATTGCTTTATTGTATGGAGACATACTAATGTTGTTACTGCTTACCAAATCGAGGTTTTTTTTTTGCTGTGTATGGTCGCTGGTTGCCATGGGTTATAGCTATCCGAATTTTCTCAAATTCGCATCGCATTACTTTTAGACCTAGTGCTACAATAGAGAAAGAAGGCATATTGACGAAAATATGACTTCTACGACTTTACCCCTTCAGATTTGCATGAAACTTGGAATATGTAATCTCCTATTTAGAGTGACTCAAGAATTTGTTTATTTTTTTTTTTTAATTCGCTGTCGTTTGCGCTTTATCGCTTCTTAAAATTGGTATATTTTCGAAAATTTATAAAAATATATACTGTTCAAATTGTCGTAATTACACAGTCCGATTTTAAAAAGTATTATCTCATTTCAAAGTTTATTTTGTGTTCTCTGAGATATGCAAAACTTTGAAAAAGGATTAAAAACTTAAAAATGTCCTTGTATCGCAATATCTCAAAATGCATCTCTTTTTTTTAAATTTTTGTATGCAAATTGATCTATATGTCCTCTAAAATATATACAAAATTGAGAATGGAGTTTTAATATGTTCTTTAGAAAAACGATGTTTTCCGATATTACTACTTTTTCATAGAACAAAAAAAATAAAAATATTATAGAATTTTTCTAATGACCCAGCAAAACCACACATTACCAAATCATGGGTAAAGTAATGTATCGCCATATGGCTTCACGCATTACATTACGCCTTACTTCACTGATGAATTTTACAGGCTATGAGCCTAAAAGTAATGGGTGGACTCATTACATTGTAGGGGATAAAGTAACTGGTTACTTATATGGTTACATGGTGGGAAAAAGTAATGTGTCTATAAATGCATGCTGGGATTCGAACCTGGGGTCTCTGGCAATTAATAATTAGTTAGGCGAGACTCTACCAAATGAGATATCGATACATATAATATTTTATTGCTTAAAATGTAAATGAGTTGTTGTGCTGCGTGTTTTCGTTCGCGATATCAAAAATATACTCCTTACCCTCATGCTTACGAAAAATCACAAAGTAATGTGTATATAAATAGATTTACAAAAATATATATTAATAATTAATTTACGTTTATAATTCATGCATTATGTAATTAATGATCGGTAAGTCATTATCTTATGTTTTAAGTAATGTAAAATGTAATGAGGTTTCATTACAAGGTAATCCATGAGTGTTAAATTATCGGTCACTCATTACTTCTTGTTGGATAATAATGATACAGATAAGGAGTACACATTACAAGGTAATGCATTACTTTCTCGCATCAATTAAAAAAATTTTGGCGGGGGAGTTCATAAATTGCTCTATTTTTAAATTTACAGTGGACGAAAGAATTATAAGTTCGCCCACGAAATTATGAATTTTTTTCAAAATATTGGTAACATTAAAAAGTTTTTGCTATAACATAAAATTAACAATAATTCCAGAAGATACCAGCCCACTTTCGATCCATTTGCTGCAGTTTTTGCAGCATTTGTAATAATTTTTAAAAAGTATTCATTGTTTGCCAGCGATATATATACGTTCAGTGTTATCAATTTAGTTATTTTGTCAGTATTTGATTAACAGTTATTTTAGTGGTCTGTAGAAAAAATCAGTGGCAAAGAATTGGCTGAGATCACTATGCCAACGTTGGGATTGCTATTCAGTCAGGAATTTGCTAACGGCTCGAAAGTAAAGGGTCCGCCAAAAAACTTTTTTTTTTTAAATGCTATAAAAAAAACTACTGAATATTTTCTCAAATTTCTTTTTTTATTTGAAAGTACAATCCTTCCGGTTAATAATGGAAAATAATTTCATTCAAATGGCTGCCTCGGCTGGCCATGCAGTAGCCTACACGATCGGTCCAATTTTTAAGCACATTATCGATTGTGTGCAGCTGTATTTCACCAATGGCTTCACGAATATTGTCCTTTAAAGCGTCAATTGTCTCTGCCTTGTTGGCGTAAGACTTATCTTTGACGGCACCACACAAATAATAGTCCAACGGTGTCAAATCGCAGCCCCGAGGTGGCCAAACGACATCAGCTCTGCGGCTGATAATGCTATAATGCGATCAGCATCTTCTGTAAGTCGATCGCAGGCCCACTTAGCGAAGCGAAAATGCATTGGATGGTCAGTTGGCTTCAACTCCTGAACCAATTCGACTTTGTATCTCGTCATGCCAAGGTCTTTATGCAAAATTCTTCTCAATGATGTCTCCGAAATGTTCAATTGTTGAGAACGACGGTGAATTGATGTTGATGGCGCTTCACGCACACTTTCTGCCACAGCAGCAATATTCTCTGGTGTACGCACTGTTTTTGGCTTTTCACGCTTTGGTTTATCGATGAGGATGCCAGTTTCTTTTACTTTTTTCACAAGATAACGAACATACGGAGCTGACGGTGCTTCTCTTCTTCCAAAATCCGTACGCAATTTTCGCACACATACTGCAACATTACAATGATTTTCAAAGTAATGTCGCAATATATCCCAGCGTTGTTCAAGCGTATACACAACCATATTCGTTCAGCGGAAGGATAAAACTAATTATCTGTCAAATCAGACATGAGCTAAGTGTTACCATTCACGAAATAAGCACTAGTTGAAAAAAAACGTTAGATGGCGGACCCTTTATAACCACTGATAAAGCATTCTAACCACTAGTTAAGTACTTATTTTATAAAAATTATATTTTTTTATATAAAATAGATTTTTTTGTTTCTGAAAAAGCTCTTTTGAGACCAACTTTTTTTTTGTTTTCCCAAAGTTAGCAAGTTATTCAATCATACCTTGTGTCAGTGCTGACAAATTTGAGCAGCCAACCGTTACCCAGCAGTTATCATTTACTTACGTTTTAAGCTATCAAGTATTATATGTCCGGTTAGCTCAACGGTTAGAGCTGTCGGCTGCCAATCTGGCTGAAAAATTTTTTATAATTTTTTTTAGAAACACATTTTTTTAAAACCTATTTCATCGTTTTACCAACATTTTTCCAACGTTGGTAATTTTGTTTCCCCAGTGCTTGTCCGACACTTTTTATCCAGACGGACCTTTCATCTAATGATGTTATCATTTTGGGATTGGAAAAGCACTTGTTGCCAACACTTGTGCCACTTGCTGAAGTACCATGTACGAACCAAACCAGTCCGTTTGTCCGGTTTGGTACATACTCTGGTTTTAACAAAATCTGCTAACTAAATGAGAATTACATGAAAGTTTAAATTTAATGTTATAAAATTCAAGCTAAAAGCATTTCGTATGGCAACAACACTTTATCAAACTGTTTTTTGCTATTTGAGAAAAATAATTCAATTAAATAGCTATAAATTTCTAATTGAATTAGCAATTTTCGATATTGTCGGAATTTCAGCAATTAAAGTTATTGAATCAGTAGAATTCGTGATTGTAATGTGTTCTTATTTTTTTGTGTGTATATTAAAAGTCGAACCAAAGCACATTATTTCTTGCTTGGTAACAAAAACTTTCAAATATTTTTAAAAATATTCACAATTTCATGGGTGAACTTATAATTATTTGGTACACTGAATTTTATGATTATTTTTATTTTCAAATTTAATATTTTTTCAAAGTTTTGGAAAGTTTTGCTCTTTTATATTGAATATAATCGTCGTAATTACGGAAAAATCGCTTTTCTAAAAAACATATTAAAACTCCATACAGAATTTTGTATACGTTTTAGAAGGACAAATCGATCAATCTGCAAACAAAAATTTAATAGAAACAAATAGATCACATTTTTAAGTTTTTTTTTTCCAAAGCCTTTTTTTTTTTTTAAAGAGAAGCAACACTCAGGAAATTCTTCCTATTAATTAATGTGTTGCTTTCTTTGGAAAGGGGATAGTGGAGAGATGAAAGGTGGTGAAAGATGAAGGGCTTCAAACATGGCAACACTGTAATTGCGCGATTACATAAGTCTTAGAACAGTTGTTGCTCGCCACCTGATGTAGAGTTGGCGAATTTATTGAAGCATTTTTTTTCATAGCCCTGATTCATTGCTTTACTTCGGTGGGGTTAAGTGCTATGGGAACACCGAAGGTGGGCGCAGCGATACATATAAGTGATAGAAAACTCATACATATTATTTTTCTAAATTGATGTTGTCGTCACCGGGAATCGAACCCGGGACCATCTGTGTAACAGTCCAACGCGCTAACCATTACACCACAACGCCCACATATATGAGATATTAAAAAAAAATCGCACTACGCGTTTAATATATAAGACCATTTTACCAGTATGCATTTTTATAAATTAAAAAAAAATACCAACTTTAAGCAGCAATAAAACGCAAACGACAACGAATTAGAAAAAAAAAATAAACAAATTGTGTTATTATACTAATTAGGAAATTACATATACCAAGTTTCATGCAAATCATAAGGGGACGAGCTGATGACTATCAACGTAACGTTTGGAATAACCCAATAATCTAAATTGAAATTTTGTTCATACAAAAAAATGGTGCTTTAATGCACTTTTTTTTGATTACACAACAAAATTTCTTGTAAACTCAGGGAACTTCTGCTTTAAAAATATATAGTTGTTTAGGTTGTAATACAGTTTCATTATTTTTAATGTAAATGTCAGTCATTTGTAGAACAAATTAAATTTTTTTACTTACCTTGTAGTTCATTTAAAAAACAAACCACATCAAATGACTGTTTTATAATTTTACATTAATTTTTTACAGTAATTTTTTGTTATTACAAAAAACTAAAAAAATAAATGTTTGTTTATTTTTTACTACCCTGTGGTTCATTTTTACTTCAACTGTTAGTCATTTTTTGAACATTGAAAAACAACTGACAATGTTAGTTGAATTTAATGAAATGTAAGTTGTCCTTTCCTTAAGTGTAATTTCATTTGTTTTTTTATTTATTTATTTATTTATTTATTTATTTAAGTCTACGGAATAAATCCTTACAGACTATTAACATAATAATTACAAAATTATAAATTAATATAAGTACAATATTTTTTTTTTTTTTTTTTTTTAAATAGTAGAATTTAAAAACAAAATGATGTTGCGTTTAATAATATTAACATTTGAAGAAAAATCTAACAAATTATAAAGATTATTAAAATCATTACACATTCTTATAAACGGATCAGCATCAGCATACATTTGACGATAGAATGGAGTATATAATGGAGTATAATTACGTGTTGATCTTGGAGGAACGAAAAGTACAAAATTTTCTAACAGGAAATCGGAGCATATATCACCATTAATCAAATTTAATAAAAATGTAACGTTTAGCATTGTCCTTCTACTTTTCAGAGTGGGAAGCTTAACGAGGTTTAGTCTGGTTGTATATGAAGGTAGATTATTAATGGTATTAGGGTAGGTGCTTCGTAAGCAGAACAGCAAAAATTGTTTTTGCACTGATTCAATTTTTCCAATTTGAACAATGGATAATGGATCCCAAATCACAGATCCATATTCCAAAATTGGTCTCACAAGCGATGTATATAATTGTTTTGTTACATTGGAATCTGTAAATTCCTTAGCCCATCGTTTTATAAAAGCTAAGGTGCCACGAGCTTTATTAATCGTCAATAAAATATGCCGTTTAAAATCCAATTTGGGTCTAAGAGAATACCCAAATCTAGAATATTATCTACTAATTCCAACTGAAAACCACCCAAAGAGTAAACACCTAAAGATTTTGTCCTTCTAGAGAAGCGCATATGTTTACATTTTTTTAAATTTAGTTCCATAAAATTAGAGCAGCACCATTCGTAAAAACTATTTAAATCCTGCTGTAGATAAATCTGATCGGAATTTTTATTAAAGCCACGAAAAATTTTAACGTCATCAGCATACATAAGAACGTTTGAATTACATATGCAGTGGTCTTTTTTACATTCATAGTATTCTAAGTGTAGTTATTTATCAAGTAATTTTAAATTAAAAAAACATTTTACTTAACTTTTTCACATCAACGATTTTGTAATAAAATTTGACTAATATAAGAAAATATTTTCATTATATATGTATATCAATTGCGTGACTTTCCAAAAGGCCCAAAAACATAAAAAAAAAATTGTGCTGGGTTAAGCATACACAATAAATTCATAGTTGGTGTAACATGAATATGCATGAAGATATTTTTTCATTTCTTTTCCACATTTTTCCACAGTCATAGTTTAGATATCTTAAATAGTTTTTGCGAGCTATTTCTTTTTTCTCATTCTTTAAAGTTTTAAAATGTTTAGGTAACTTGTGTTGAAAATATGGACAAAAAGTAGTGAAAAGTTCAACTATTTAAATATTCAATGTTTTAAATTCATATGAATAAAAAATATGTATATGAGGCATTTCACAACAATTTGGTAACTTTTCGATAGATAAGAAATTATAACAAGTGAAAATCAGTTTAAAGCTGGTAAAGGTTTGGGCCCTGCTTGTAACTAAATTCAATATAAATACTAAAAGTGCTACTACTCCTCTATAGTTAACATGTTTCATATCGATCATAGAGTTTTTCACTTCAATGATCGTGAATAGTTTTCTTCTGGCTGAACAGTTTGACATGTAAATATCACACATTTATTTTGTATCGGGAAAGTTTATTCAAAAATGCCTCATATTAAAGATTTTATAAAAACAAATAAAAATTATTTTTTATAATTAATTATGGTCGAGCCAAAAGTATCTGTTTTTTATAGCCATCTATATTTGTTCTAAAGTTATACTTAGCATAAGTTAGTGCGAATTGCCCCACAAAGTAATTTTAATATAATATTTTAAAGTTTTTTTATTTTTTTTTTATATAATATTAAATCACGACCCAACCAAGAGTATATATTACATGATATTCTCAGTTTTTTTACAGCTAAAACTTTTTTGTTTTAATATTAAATAGCAACAGTATGAAAAATATTGTTAATAAAATGTATTTTATTACATTTTTTCACTGACCATTAATTTGATAAAAAAAAAAAAAATTAAAACATTTTTTTAATAATATATGAACAGCGTTTACAATGCTAATGGCGTTTAACATTTAAACGACATTGTAATAATTTATTGATATAAAATTATATTAAAAGTTTAAAAGTGTAATTATACACTCAAACAAATAAAAGTCTGTAAAGTGAGTAACATTTTTGCTGGGAGGATGCAAATTAAAGCATGTGATTTTTGCAAATGTGATTTTTGCAAATGTCATTTTTGCAAATTCCTACATTATTCCTAAGTACAAAAATCACCCCTAATGACCTGCCCAAACCATTTTTAACAAAAACAAAAAATTTCTGATATGTATTCCCTGCGGTATAACTAATTTTGTAATTTTCGCCAGGCTCGTTCTAAAAATGTTGCACTCATTAAAATAAGTCTGTAAAAATATCAGAAAAAGCTACTCAAAATTAATTAAAAATGACGTTAGAGAAAAAATTCCTGAAATGAGCAGATTTCTTATGCTAAATATTAGTAGTATACGAACAGCAAAAATAAAACAAAATAAAAAATAAAAATTTACAAAATTTTAGTTATATTTTTTTTAAATTCTAAATAATTGAAAATAACAATTTACTCTTGAAGATTTCCTTAGGCAGGAATGAAATCCGGATAGGGACACGCCTACATCAGATTGCTTTTCACAATTTGTTAAATAAGTTTTGGGACTTTAGCACATTTAATTACTATAAATGCAATTAATGTTTATCCCGCTGAAAATAAATTTAAATAACAAATATGCAGGTGCTTGTGCAAATTTAAATGTAAGTGACACTAATAGAAAACATATGATTTTCTATTGTTGATTTACTTGAATAAACGTCACTACATTGCTAGGTCTGTCAAAAAAACAGAGTAGTATTTGGAAGATGACAAAGCCAATTGTGACAATTTTTTGTTGTTGTTTTGGTTTTTCTTTGATATTTTAAATTTTGAATCTCGCTCCTAGACGAGGACAAGAAATTCTCATTGAGTTTGTGATTTAATATAACAAATATCTCTAGAAATTCTAATAACAAAGTCCCCTGAAGATTTCCTTATGCAGGAATGAAATCCGGATAGGGACACGCCTACATCAGATTGCTTTTCACAATTTGTTAAATAAGTTTTGGGACTTTAGCACATTTAATTACTATAAATGCAATTAATGTTTATCCCGCTGAAAATAAATTTAAATAAAATTAAAATTTTGTTCACCTTTTCAACTTTTTTTGTTTCTTTCGAATACAAACTTCTAAGAAAGTTTAAACGGATTTCTTCGAAATTACTCACATTCTACGCTTTCCGAGGAAGGCCTCAGTAAAAGTTTCATTGCCATATCCCACTTCAATACCGACTTTTGATCAAAAACGTCAAAATCAAAAAATTCCACTATCTTCTATATATATAAAACTCTTTTTCTGTTTGTTTGTCCGCTATACAAATTTGCAATTCTCAACGGATTTTCCTCAAATTTGGCATGAATAATCTTCGGACCTCAACTTACGCCTACTTTTGACAAAAAAAAACTGAAATTAAAATTTCTTTCACCTTTTTCAATTTTTTCGTTTTTTTCGAATGCAAACTTCTAAGAAACTTTTAACGGATTTCTTTGAAATTACTCACATATATTCTACGTTTCCCTGGGAAAGCCTCAGTAAAAGTTTCATTACCATAGGCCACTTTAATACCGACTTTTGATCAAAAAAATCCACTATTTTTAATAAAGCTACTTTTTTTAATTTGAATCAAATATATTTTTGGAAAACCCATTTCGTTTTTAAGAATTTTTTTCCCCCGTATAATATACCTATTAATTTTGTCGCAGTCTTTATGATTTAATTTTTAAATTTTAAGTTTCCTTACCGTCCATTAAAAAAAAAAAAATTTCTTTAAGGATAAACTTTTTCGAAACCATGTAAAATCCTAACTGCTTCTGCAAAACACAACAGAATTAAGTCGTCTATTTCCTGGCTTAAAATGTTTTTCTGCATTCAAAAATCACAGTTGATACGGGAAACACCGGGCACTTTAACTAGTAGTTTACTAAAATCAACAGAAATATTTGCTAAATATTTTGGTTTGAGAAAAAAACAATTTATTTTTAATTTCAAAATTTTTAACTTTTTTCGGTTTTTTTTTTGCTGACTTTAATAAATTAATTAGCTACTTTTTGAACATATTTTTTTTTTTGTTTTATTGCTGGTTAAATCATATTTTTACAACAACAATATATCATCACACGAGAACTAATAATAAAGCACAATACTCATCTTTATCCTATTACATATTGTTTTCCCAGAAAAAGTTTACCCTATTTAGCAATATTTCCTTAACAATAGAGTGGCCAGACCAGTATTTTTGACGTGTTAGGCATATTTGATTAAAAACTACAAATTTTTATTTCAATTTCTTCCAGATATTGTTACAAGATCATTGTAGGATTAAGCTGCGTAATAATTTGACATAAAAAATTTTTTGAATTCCGCTTAGTTTCTGAGAAAAAAATTTTTATACACTTAAGAAACTATGTAGGTAAAATCCACTGCAAATGTAGTTAAAAACAAATGAAATTTCACTTAAAGGAAGGACGACTTACATTTCAGTAAATTAAACTGACATTGTAATTTGTTTTTTAATGTTCAAAAAATTACTAACAATTGTAGTAAAAATGAACCAGATGTTAGTAAAAAATAAACAGATATTTATTTTATTTATTTTTTTAAATAACAAAAAACTGCTGTAAAAAAATAACGTAAAATCATAAAACAGTCATTTGATGTGGTTTGTTTTTTAACTGAACTACAAGGTTAGTAAATATTTTTATTTGTTCTACAAATGACTGACATTTACATTAAAAATAAAGAAACTGTATTACAACTCAAACAACAACATATTTTTAAAAAAGTTCCCTGAGTGTACCTACTCTGCCCAAAACCAGTCAAAATAACTGGTGCTTTTTAAAAATTCGTCAAAAACACATTTTTTTATCCGATCATCAATGTAATCTAGAAAAACTTCAAAACTGCATTTAAAGCATTTCGAAATGTTGTTTCGTTTATGCAATATTTAGACCAGAAAGGAGATGTCTGCTATTTTTAATGAATTTTTTAATTCGTGTAACTTCTATAAATGTTAGAATTGTAATTACTTTATTTTTTTTTTTAAATCTAGAATTCTAGAGTTATAAAATTATACCAATAAGTTTTTTTTTTATTTGCAACAGCTATAAAATACATTTGAAACAAAAGCTGGTGCCATAGTATTTTTTTTATAAACATTGTGTTTTATATGAAATTTACTTTTGAACCCAAAATCACCAAAACGTTTTTTTTTTATATATAAAACTATATAACAATTTAAATTTCTGAATATACTGATATTTAACGCACTCTAATCTAATAAAATATACTATATTTTTTGACAAGTTTTAAAGTAATTCCAGTCATTTTACTGTTGTTTGTACTGCTGAAGCATCCAAACACCGGTTCGCCTTGTTGCCTTGTTGCTACAAGAGATAAATAAGCACTTATTGATTTAAATTTGTTACTTTGGAATTCTAGATTCAAAATATATAAATTAAATAAAAATCGTAAAATTTTAGAAGAAGTTACATTAAAAAATCGAAGTTAAAATTCATCAGCAAATGGCATTTATCTACTTTCTTTTCGAAATATCGCTTAAAAAACGAAACATTACGAAATGATTGAAATGCAGTTTAGAAGTGCTACACCGTAATGATCAGAAACGTATTTTTGACGCATTTTTAAAAACACCAGTCATTTTGACTGGTTTTCTGCAGAGTATGTATAGAAAAATTCCGGTCATTCTAATGTTAAATATAAGGATTTTATCGCGTACCACAACCACATAGGTAAGGCTGATTAAAGAGTCGTTATCACATCAGCAAAATATAATGCTTCATGGAAGCAGTTTCGTAAGGGAGATTTATGCCTTAGGCGCTTCGAATATCAGTGATTTTTACAGTTATATTAGTTTTTTGTTTTTATATACATCGAGATTATTTTTATATTATTTTCAATTTATAACGAGCTTTCAACCTCCGTATATTTACAAAAATAAAGCAAATCAAACATATTAGCTAGGTTGATACTACAGAACTTTAAAAAAAACCCTATTAGTCATCAATTTTGCTCCATTCTTTGTTCGAGATGTCTCGCCTGGCAGCACTGGTTTCGAGCACCTAATTGTCATAAATTCCGCGCTTGTACTTAGTGCATTACTACAGCAAACTTATAAATTCTAAGGCCATATTAAAGATCTGCGTCCAAAAGTCTTTTAAAAATAATGCATAAACTTTTTCTAATTTTGTTGCACTGTGTAATTTAAAAATTATTATATTTTGATTTTCGTTAGAGCAAAATCATTTTAATCCAAGTTTTAACAAAGTTTAATAAAAATTCGCTAAAATAAGAAGAAAGTGTTGAAAACTTATTGCGCATTTCATTACTTTTTGGGTAATAGAAAGTTTTGCTGGATGCTTTCCATTTTCTGCGGGGAATATGTTGTTATTGCGCTTTAAAGAAGCGTTTTAATAAGCCAAATTCCGAGTGTTTTACTTTTGATAAAAAATTTACTTTTAATAAATTACAAACATATATGATTTTATTTTCGTTCGATCAACAGTTTTTTAATAGAAAAGCAAAACTCGTTAAAATAACGAGTAAGAGGTGAGTACTTTTTTGAAATCACTACAAAAAGTGATGCAAACAATCAATAAAATTTAGTATTTCATTTCTGCTCTTTAAGAACCTATGCATCTTATTAAGCAGTAAGGATGCAGTAAGCTGGTTTTACTGCTTCCTATTTTCCGCTGGGACGTTACTCGGACCTTCTTAAAATCAGCATATAATGGCATTTTAAAACTCAAAAATATGATAGATATTTCCCATTCTCATAGGAAATTAAATTAGACCATTGATTAAACAAAATCGCCAAAGGATTTTGCAAAACTAGTTTGAATTTTTTTCGTATGTCCGCTTGAAGTTTGGATATCTTTCACCATTTTTTTGACTATGAGCGAAAAACAAAATAATATGTATATATATGTTTTTACTTATTGTTCAATTGATCTCAATATTGAAAAATATTTATTTTTATTTTATTTTATTAATTAATAATCATATAATTATAAATTATATACTATTACCCTAACCGAGTACTAGCTACTATGGCCTTCGGCGCATTGTAACGAAAACAGAGCAGTGCCTCTGGTGGGAATCGAACCCACGACCCCCGCACTGATAAGCCAGCACGCTACCAACTAGCCTACCGGGGCGCACAGTTGAAAAATATATATTTTTATATATTTCAACAAATAGTGGGCGAGATAGGCATGGTCAAACACAATGAAAACGTCGATTTTTGGGCATTAGAGTTCATTTTCGGAGTTTATTTTGAATATTTTGTAAAAAAAATATATAATCGATTTTTAAGAAGTTTTTTTTATTTTTTGTGAAATAGTTTTGTTTTATTGTATTTGACCATGCCTATCTATGTGTTTTGGGAGTTTATTTGCAATGTTAGAGAATTATAATTGGAATAAGTTAAAAAAAAATTGTATATTAATGTCTATTAAATTTAATCGAGGAGATGTAAGAAATTTTCGCAACATTCAACATTGTTCCGCTACTTTTCACGAAGAGCTTTTTCACCCATATTTTAAATATTTCAAATAAATGCCAACCCTTATATACTACATAGTCAATATTTGTATAAAGATGTTCGTTTTCTAGAGTTCTTTAATAGAAATCAGGTAATAGAGCAGTACTTAATGAAATTTGCTGTTAAAATAAGTATCCTTAATAAAATTTAACATAATATTATTAATTTCAAGCGGTTTAAATATCCCAGCCATAAGAAAACTGTTACAAATTCAGGAATTTTAAATTATATCGAATTGAGATGTTGGCGCTCAATAAACGTAGATAAATAATGATGAGCACACAATAATGGCTGTATTTTCTAAAATGTCCAGCTCCCATTAACATCGAAAAGATTTGCTGGTTCATAGTTTAAAGTTATTTTTATTTGAAACATTTGAACCGAATATCAAATCTTAATTTTGTATTGCAATTACGGAATGCAAAATAACACAATTTTTCATTTCCTGAGAGGATTCAGCTCGAAAAATAAATTAATAAAATGTTCATATTAATTCATATTTTTTGTATATAATATCTGTTAAACGATGTAAGATTTATTTTTTTTAATTCCATTTATTTCTGTGGTTTTTCTCAGAATTTTTATTTTTTCTTAAACCTGAGAGAAATAGAGTTTTTAATAGCAATTCCTCTAAATCTTAAAGTTTGATAAAAAAAAATGCAGTATAAAAAATTTGCAAGTTCACAATAATAATAGAAAGTTTACATAAAATGTGAAAACTTGAAAAACTTCAAAATCAATAGAGTCCCACAGAAGAGTTCGGTCAAAAAAACGGAATTTGGACAATGCACAGTGGGGTGGGCCTAGTACATTTTGCGGCATCAACTAAACCGCTAAGTTTTTATACAAGTTATGCACATGGTTGAAAAGAGGATTACTTGTAGATATCAGAAACGTGAAAAAACATATTTGCGTAGTGCAAATATTTTTCGCAAATCGCAAAAAACCGAGTTCGCATACTCAACCGCTAAGTTTTTTAATAAGTTCTGCACATGGTTGAAAAGAGAATCACTTATAGATATCAGAACCGTGGAAAAATGTATTTGCGTAGTGCAAAGTTTTTTCGCAAATCGCAAAAAACCAAATTCGCATACTTAACCGCTATGTTTTTATATAAGTTTTGCACATGGTTGAAAAGAGAATCACTTGTAGATATCAGAGACGCGAAAAATATCATTATGGCTCGCTTAGTTTTAATGGCTGAAAAGGGGATTACTTATAGATATTAGATACGCAAAGAGATGTATGAGCTAACTTCCAAATTCGCTAATTTAAAAAAACCAAATGCCTATCTATTTTTTTTTCTAATAAAAAAAATGAAGTTAAGAAATAATGTATATATTTATATACATTTTAGAAGGGTACATATATTTATTTTAATTCATTGTTAACAGTAGTAGAAAATGTTATTTAAAAAATAGTAAGTTAATTAAAGCTAATAATAAGATTAATCATGATATAAAAGGTCCTTTGCCTCTTCAGGCAGTTCATTAATTGTCTTTATCGGACTTTTACGTTTTTCTGTTATTATTGGATCTGAATTGATAAGTAAGAAGTTAGAAACGTCTTGGAGGTTTTCTTTTCTGCCACATTTTCTTAAATTGAATTCTCTGGTTTTTTTGAATATTTTATTCATAGCCTCTTGGGCTTCTTCTGATAAGAATCCAACAGGTAATTTTGAGTTATTAATAACAGCTGTACTGTGTATTAATATTTTATGCAACGTTGGTGACATATTGTACCAGGGGTAATTTTTAACGAATAGTTCTGCTGTTTCGGTAGTAAAAAGTTTGAATTTATCAACTTTAACGTTATGTTTACTTGATATTATTATTAATATTATATAAACATTTTTTATAAGATTAACATCCAGTTTGGTTATTTGGGCAGTAAGCTCATAATTTCGAAAAAAAAGTTCTTGCCGTGTTCCCATCGTTATAATTTCCAGCGCCAGGCTTTGGCTGCTCAATTAAAAGACCCAAAGATTTTTTAAATTCATCCTGTATCCGTTGTTTGCTTTGGTTTGCAATTGCTTTGTCTTCACCCCTAGCTTGCCACTTTTTTATTGGAATTTTATATGCCAAATGCAAAAGGCATGTAGTGAAGACAATCCTAATTCCAAGTTTTTTACTGGAGTTGTTAACATTTTTTGAATGTCATTAAAATCTTTTGAAGAGCTATTACACATAAAACATGTTTTTGTACAACGAGTATTTGTGATACTATTGCAAGATTTTACATCTATCATAGTAAGTAACAATTCGTATTTGATATTATAGTGTTTGTTCCCCACAGAAATAATTAATGGCTGTAAATTATTTATATCTGTATCTATTTGCTCTTTTTCAAGTGTGATGCTCTCCTTAGTTTCCTTAATATATTCAATTTTTAGTGGCCGACAGTATCGAGTTGCAGATGGCGTTGGATTTTGCCAAACAATTTTGTCGTTCTGACAGAGCTGAAGAGGTACAATTGTTGTAATCAGTGCATGTGAATCACTGCAATTATTTCCCAAAAACGCCTGTTTGTACTGATGATGGATGGCCTGTAGTACCATCAAAACCCCATTTAACATAAAGAATTAGCTCTTTATTTTCGTATGGTGATATTATATTTTCAGCAAAAGATTGTACTAGTCGAGATGCTGTGTGGTCTAGTAAATTTTGTAAGGGCACTGAAGCACAAGTCTCATTAATAGAAATATTTTTAGGGTAACACATGTTTTTGGATTGTTGGACAATTTTATAGGACGGAAAAGTTTGAGGGGCTTTTGATCTGATAACCTCATATTGGCATCGGGTTAACTTGCCGTCTACAATAACGCCTAAGACATCATCAGGAGATGTCATTTTTGTTTAATTTTCTAGTAAGTTTTGATATTTTGTAGCCATTTCTGGATTTTCAATGATATTTTTCAAAACAGTTGCAGCTGATCTATTTCCACTTGCTCGCAATTTAACTTCTAATGCATATGCTAACATGGAAATAGAGTTTTCTCTTAAATCTTCTGTTTTTAATCTTTTGGTTCGTTCAGAACTTGATTCAAATTCCTCTACTGGACGACTAATTTTTTTTGGAGTACTTTTATGAAAATGAAATGATGTGTTCAACCACTCATGATTTTTAGCAAGAAAAATACTCTCGATACGATTACATTTATCATAATTCAATTTGTACTTACGATAAAATGATGAAAATAACTTTTTAAACTGAGCATCATCATCTTGGCAATTTAAAATTGTTTGAATATGATTTTTTAAATAATTTATTCTCTTTTGAACCGTTTTTAATTGCGAGCTCATCATAACGTTATGTAGCTCCAGACCAGTAAAAATAAACGATCTACGATCTATATCACAAATTAATTAATTAGCCACTAAATAATAAGAAGCTTTAAATTTACCTGACAAGGCCATTTCGTTACTAATGTTTGCTAAACCGCGGTTAATCGTGCTGATTATTTTAAGAACAATAAAAGTTTTTGATAATAAATTGTAATTTTATAAAAACATAAATTACATTGACAGGATGATCAAAGGAAATATCGATAGGCATTCATTTTTACTAAAGCTCAATATAATCACTACTATAAGGTTAAAAATAAAACTAAGGGGTCTATGATTTTTCGAAAGTCGAGCTTTTTTAAAAAAAATTATATTTTTTCACTTTCGTAGAAAATTTGTTATAACTTTTTACGGGAACAGATCTTACAAAATATTTTTTCTGGTAAGGATAGAGTATAAAATATAGAAAATTTTACCGAAAACAAAATTCGAAATTCTGGCGCAGAAGTTCGAAAATTTTTCGATGTTATTAAAAAAATAGCGAAATTTTTCGCGTGATACATTGCAAATCAAAATTAAGTATATATTTAACAAATGACATTTGTTGTAGTTATCCATGCAAAATTTCAGACAGATCGGGTCATTAGATCGTCAGAAAAATAAAAATATCTAACACAGCTCAAAAAAAAAATATATTGGCAATATCTTTTGCAAAAATCAAAATTTTGCAAAACTGTTCAAATTGCTTTTTTTTTTGTTTACAATTCTTAACCGAAAAATTTATTTTTTTTGCATGCTTTCTTGTTCATCAAAAGGGAAAGTTACATTTAATAAAACACTTTCGTAGAAAATTCGTTATAACTTTTTACGGGAACAGATCTAACAAAATATTTTTTTTGGTAAGGATAGAGTAGAAAATATGGAAAATTTTACTTAAAAAAAAATTCGAAATTTAGGCGCAGAAGTTTGAAAATTTTTTGATGTTATTAAATAAATCGCGAAATTTTTCGCGTGGTACATTGCAAATCAAAATTCAGTATAAATTTAACAAACGACACTTATTCTTATTATCCATGCAAAATTTCAGACAGATCGGGTCATTAGATCGGCAGAAAAATAAAAATATCTAACACAACTCAAAAAAAGTAAATTGGCAATATCTTTTGGAAAAATCAGAAATTTTACAAAAAAATATTCGAGCAAAGTTGAAAATCGAACAAGTTTGTTTTACAGAGCACGCCAGAGCACGGCGGGCATATTAAATTCGTAATCTAGATCAGGAGTGCCCAAAAGTTCCTTATGGAAGAGCAAACACCAATACATTTAAAGAAAAACTAATTTTTATTCAATATTTTTTGTTGTAAAAATCAATCCATACAAAGAAAAAAGAAAAAAATATTTCAATGTTTACCAGCAAAGCATACGAAAGTGTTGTTGCTTTGCGCTTGCGTGTATAAAGTGAAGAACGACAAAAAAACTAATAAGACAAAGTTGTTTGTGTATTTCGTATTGCTAGTGCTGAGCGCTCTATATGTGTATTAAAACACACAGACTATAGCTAAGTGTTTTACAAAAACAATTGAGTACCAAGCGCATAGGCCGTGGGCACCCCTGATCTAAATAGTATTAGCTTTCATATGCATACGGTTTTAGGGTCTCCCTCCCCTGCGTTCAAAATATAGGGCTATTGAAACATTAAGTTTCTCTTAATTTTTATTAAAAAACTAATCTCTTCTATGTGCTACCAGCATCTTTTTTTACAAATGTATTAACATGAAAAATTAATGATTTTGTATTACTACTAATGATTTATTACTTAAAGGTAGTGACCTAAGTGGTTAAACACGCACAACACTGGCTTATGTTAGTACCTCTTTTTAATATGAAACATTTTTGGAAACAAAACTTTGACTTTGGCAGCTTGCCATCGTACCAATAATTAGAATATCTCAAAAAACTAAACGGAACTAGTTTCGGCAAGGTCTTATCTATTAGATTTGCCAATTAGTTTGAAAAAATTCGAAGATTTAAAATCGGACTTTTTGCCGGAGATCCCCTTAGGCTGCCCCAACGTGCAATGGTTGGTAATTAAAAGTATTTTCGACAAAGTTTTATAATGGAAAAAATTTATGCAGCGATTTATATTGATTTTCAATCTTCAATTTTTAATTTAAAGTCGAAGTCTAACAGTAAGTTAAACGGAGACGTTAACTCTTGAGGTGAAGTCACAACATTGTTTTTTTTTAAGTTATTTAAAATGTTAATTGCTGTATTAAAAATGTTGAATATTTAACATTTTTGTTTAAAAATGTATTCTTAAAAATTCCGGTATTCCCGAGGCATATTCCCGGGATTGCGAGAACAGAAAAATACTGAGTTTCCCAGGAATTTCGGGACAGCAATAAAGATTTATTGCATTCCCTAACTGCAATAAATCTTTCAATTAAAAAAAAATAACTATTTCTTAAAAAAAAAATTAAAAATATATTTTTCTAAAAATCGTTTCTAATCTTTTACAGAATAAATTCCAAAACATGAACTCTACTTCTACCTACAAGAGACTTTCAGATGCATTATATCTGAAATTCTTTTGGATTGTTCATAAAAAGAAAATAAATTATTTATGTTTGACCACGCCTATCTCGCCTACTATTTGTTGAAATATGTGAAAGAAATATATTTTTTGACATTCAATGGAACAATAGGTACACACAATTACATTTTAATAAATATATTAGTATTTTATTTCGATTTTCTCTTATGTTGAAAAATGCTCAAATATATCCCAACTTCAGGAACTAACGTCGCAAAACCTTTAAGCGGTTTTGTTTATTTAATAGTCAACTTTCATTTCGCATTTGAACCATTGAAGCTGACGGCAATGACCCAAAATTTGTTGCACAGTGTAATAAAGATTATGATGTTGATGATCGTCACTATCACATGTATTATAAACACTGTGATCTTAGTACCAGGCACCACGATTATATAGTGTGACAATTGTTGTTATTGTTACTGTCATTGGTATTGTTGTTTTTGTTGCAATTTTTGTTGTAAAAAAAACAAACAAACCAACAATAATATATACAACAATGACTAACATGAAAAAATAAGAATAAAATCGAATGAAATTAAACAAACTCTCCCCCTTACAGTACAGAGTAACTATATCCAAATTATGGGATTGTAATGCATAAAGACAGAGTCTTAAAATAATTCATTATTTTGTACTTTTTTTGCTTTTAAAATGCTCACACCTCTAAAAACTACACCATTTCAAGATTAATTTTGGCAAATATCACATTAATATCAGACGAAAAATCTGTTGTTCAGCTAATATCAAATAGTTTTTATAGTAAATTTAAATGAAAAAAAAAAATTGGTATATCAGAAGTTATCACCGATATTATGACAACATCAATTGTAATTTGCTATAGTAAAATATAAAATGGCTTAGTAAATTGTAAATTTTTATTGTAAAAGTCAATGAGACACAGTGCAATGTATTTCGCTGTTTTAATGGTGTTTTCGACAGTGTAAAATATTAATTTTTGTTATAATATTCCAATATTATAATGGCCCAAATTTGGGATTTCACAATCTTACCGAGGGCCGCACTATATTAAACTAATCACCAAAAATCGGCACTGAAAAGCAGAGGAATTTTTTAAAGAAATTTGTTCTCATTAACATAAATTTAAAGTCAAAAATGCTCTAACATATTTAATTTTTCAATTGTCGTTATTTCTTTTTTTAAGGAAAATATTTTATGTTTTTTTTGGAGAAATAGATCAACATCTTTTTTATTTGTATGTATATAAATTCCACATAGAATTACCTTATCGGAAAAAGTTCAAGCGTGTTTAAAAGACGGCATTATGCTCTTCAATATTTAATTTTTTTGATTTGTATTTTTAATCTTAAAGATGAAAGCCTTGACAAATATACTACAGAAAATCGAAAAATGCAATATGGACCATTTTAAAAATAAAAATTTTGATGAAGATTTTTTATCAAATAAAGAAAATTTTTAAATCGGGATTAGAAAAACTTAATCCAAATAAATATGACGTTATATATACCTAGAAATTGATATTTTATCATATTTAAGAAAATTAAGGTTTAATTTACAACAAGATGTAGGGCACCTAAAATTTATTTCTTTTTAAAAAATTATTAATTTTTGTTAAAAAAAAAACTTGATTCATTTTATGGTTTATTTTTGTCGTCATAAAAATTTATTGTCTTTATAGTAATTAAATTTGCTAAAATCCCAAATCTTGTTTAACAAATTGTAAAAAATAATTTGCTGCACGCTAGTCCCGATCTCATTATTATTGGAAATCTTCAGGGGGAAATATTCTTAAAATTTCCAGAGATATTTGTAAGGTTACATCACAAACTCCATGAGAATTTTATGTCATCGTCTAGCAGCGCGATTTAACATTTTATTTGCAACACTAGAAGTTTTTACTATAGCTTAAGAATTTTTCTTAATTAAGTTGTAACTTTTTTCCGTGTTTGTATATTCAAAAATATATTAAGTTACAAAATGCGATAAAATCTATGTTAAGTTTTTCAAAATTTCTTTTCTCAAGCAATTTGTTTTTTGAGGAAATTTCAAAAGAATTTTATGAAAAAAACCAAATTTCCATGTGGCGAAAAATAATTATAAAGCCCTGCACTTTTTGCAAGTGACTAAGGTCACAAAGTATTAAAAACGTTGAAGCAAACCAGAGAACAGAACGAGACCATTCGTTTTTGTTGTTAAACATGAAATATGTATACAATTTTTTAATTTTCTTAATACAGTAGTATGTTTCACAAAAAAAATTTGTTAACGTTTTATTCATTTAACATTGAGACCATTCATACCAATCGTTGTGTATTCGTTGTTTTCGTGAGTGTTAAGTGGGGTTAACACTAGACAAGCAATGCATGGTTTTCGTTACACTCACTTTTCTAAATTCTGTCGATTGTTGCTTTATTGAAATGATGTGAGTTGACAACAATGTACTTTTTTGTCATTGCGTTCAAAAGCATGAAATAAGGCACTCAACCCGTTCTCTGAAGCAAACCCCGTATTTGGAGGTAATTTTTTTTTTTGAAATATATTGAATTTCAATTAAGTTTTTAATACAACTAAAGGGTGTTTTTATAGAAGTATAGAACTTTGAAATGGAATAAAACAAAGTTGAATGTTTTAAATTGGCATTAAATTTACTTTATTCGAAAGATAATCTTCTGGCATTATAATTTAAATATGACTTCTGGCATATGCCCGCCATGGCTGGCTCGGACGTAGTCTTATCTGGAGGTCCAATTTTCGATGACTTTCTCCAGCATTTGTGGCCGTATATTGGCAATAACGCGACGAATGTTGTCCTCTAAGTGGTCAATCGTTTCGGGCTTATAGTCCAGCGGCGTTAAATCGCACGATCTTGGAGGGTAATTCACGGGTCCAAAACATGAAAATATGCATTTACCAAACGTTTCCTTCAATAAATCAATTGGGGCATGAGCTGTGTGACATCTTTCGCAGTCTTGTTGAAACCACAGCCCCTGCTCTTCATGGTTGTTCAATTGATGAACGAAAAAGTCAGTAATAATGGCTCTATAGCGGTCACCATTGACTGTACCGTTTTAACTTAGACTGATTGGGGTCTTCCTCTACGGTACGCTCTACAGCAGCAATGACTTCGTCTGTACGCACTGTACGACGTCTCTGTGAATGCATATTATCATTTAGAGTAAACGTGGTGCGAAAACGTTCCATAGTTAATCGAATTAATTGCTCTGATGGACGATCATGTTGACAGTAAAATGGACGTAGTGCGTGATACGTATTCCGAACAGAACCATAATTTTCAAAATAAATTTGTACAATTTGGAAGCGTTGTTCAGGCCTCAGTCTATTCATGTTGTATATTGTTGTATTAGTTGAGATGTAATTTTATACTATTCTAAAAACGCTGATTTATATCGCACCATTATTCGGATGTAATTTAATATCAACATAGTATTAAATTATAATTACACTAATGCAAACTTACATAATTTTATGTGCCCATTTTTCGGATAAACTGTACAAAAATAGCTATTAAATTACGTATGTTTACACAAAGCATCATATCAATTTTGGTAGTCGGGTAGTTAAATTGGGCCAAGTCAGTGTGAGGTGTCTTACCAAGTGTTTTAATTTCCACAATACTTTATAGGACAAAAAACTATAAAGTTTTTTTTCATAGTTATGAACTTCATAAAATTTATTAAGAATGAACTCTTTTAAACTCATAATACACTTAAGTTAAAAGATATTTACACGTTCCACATACACTCGACACTCAATGATTATTAATCCACCAGCATCTTTTCTACTATTCACAACTAAAACATTTCAATTAAATTAAATGTTCAAGAAGAGGAAAAAAATGTGTTATAATATGAAAAAAGAATACGATACAAAAGTAAAATCTATTCGAGAATTACGTGTAGAATTCATGTATGTGCCACATAGAGAAAAATTTAGCTATTTGCCAACTGAAATTCGGTTACTACGGCTCAAATTCGGTTATTACGAAAATCAGACTGTTGGCACAACTTAACATTAGTTTTCTAAACAAATTACGGTTAATTCAACTGAAGTTTAGCTGCAACACCCAAAATATTTAGAAATCTACTGCAAATATCGTTGTACTAACTGAATTTATAAGTTGTTACCATTAATATTCACTTTTCAATTCGGTTGGCATTTTATTTCTCTGTGTGTGATATTATAAATATAAATTAATGATTTTATTCACACAAACATACAAGATCAACGTGTAAAGATATGATTTTACAACAATATCATTTGGTTACTTTCTTTTTTTTTTTTTTGAAAAAAATAAAAATTAAATTTTATGAATACTGAGATTTTCAGCTTGTGCTATGACAAGATTTTTATGACAAAATATTTCATATGAATTTCGATTAACATGAGATTTTAAAAACTTTGTGCACATTTTAACATCACTTAATTAAAATTTCGAAATTCAATGTCAACAATTTCTTGTTTTTATAACAAATACCGAAGAATTAATTAACACATTTATATTTATTTAAAATATAAGATTTCATTGTTTATCACTTAATTGCAAATTTTTCATTAGAACGTAATTGAATAGTATCTATTGTTAAACAAAAAAATAAAATAAAAAAATTCTAATTCTAATATACCCAGTGTAGAAAAGCATAGCCATATAAGGTGGTTATATAAGTACATATTTGATAATGGCAAGTACTTACAATTGTCAATATAACTTTCATTACTCTTATATGGGAATGTCGAGCAAAATAATGACAGGTCATTACTAAATACCTTACGAAAAATAAAGAAATATGAGGTTACATGTATGCTTACTAGTACGAAAAAAAACAGTAAGTCTAAAAATAAATTTTAAAAAATAACTAAATAACTACCCAGGTGAAAAAGTTCATATATGATCATATATTGCCATATATGGTTTCATGTTTGAGCATATATGGTTCCATATATGATCATATATGAACATATATGTAATGTATGGGAGCATATATGGGTAAATACATTTAAATTAAAAGTTCATATATGGATATGTATGACACCATATATAATATATTGCATATATTGGTTCATATATGCCATATATCTCCATATATGAATTCATATATTATTCCATATATGGTTAATATGTTTTAATTTTTGATCAAATATGACCATATATAAGGATGATTTTTTTTTTTATTTTTAACCCTTACTCTGCCGGTCTACGAATTCTTAACAAAAATATATAAATTAATGGTTTAATAATTTATAAATACGATTGCAAAGAATCCGTTATTAGGAAATACTTACCCCCCTTTCCAGGGGGAGGGGTTCAAAGTTGAAATTTTGATTTTATACAAAAGTTTCACAAAAACAGGAAAAAATTAAAAAATACCAAATGTTAAACTGACTCGTATTGGACATTTAAAACACCTTTCCGATTTAAAACACCTTGCCTAAATGATGACAATCCATTCAAAACTTTTGTATAAAATCGCAAAACAAAACTTCAAAAAAATACATAAAAATTTTTTTTACAGACATTTTTTTTTAATTAAATAAATAACTTTTTTTTTATTAAATAAATAACTTGGTCATGCTGGGATTCGAACCTGGGGTCTCTGGTATTTAACAATTAGTTTGGCGAGAACTCTACCAATTTTTTTTTTCGTTTGTGATATCAAAAATATACACCTTACCATTATGCTTACAAAAAATCACAAAGTAATGTGTCTATAAATAGATTTTTAAAAATATATATTAATAATTACTTTACGTTTATAATTCATTCATTATGTAATTGACGATCGGTAAGTCATTATTTTATGTTTTGAAGTAATGTAAAATGTAATGAAGTATCATTACAAGGTCCATGGATTACCTGTTCAATTATCGGTAACTCATTACTTCTTGTTGGAAAATAATGATACAGATAAGGAGTACACATTACAAGGTAATGCATTACTTTATCGCACCCATTACCAAAGTTTTGCTGGGTAGTATTCAAAAACTGGTTAAACCAGATACATTTATTGGATTTATTTATGTTGTTATATTTTGTATTTAAAAAATAAAATATTTTCCCACATTCCCATTTTTAGTTGTGTTTTAGAATAATTGGAAAACTAAAGAGAACTATTTAAATTTTAAGATACAATTAAAAATGGTGTAGAATATTCTTATATTGAAGTATATTTTAAGTTTTTAAAAAAATTCCTGTATTCAGTAACATGTATATAGAATTATAATAGCTTTATTTATTAATAAACAGATTATTTTTGGAAAAAAAAACTAAAAAAGCTTTTTTATATACGAGAATATAATAAAAGTAGTAATATCTGACAATATATGAACATTCATATATGTCCATATATGAGCATATATGTCCATATACTCTCAAATTTCGGATCCGAACATATATGGATTCATAAATATATGAACTCATATATGTGGCCATATATGACAATATATGAACTTTTTCACCTGGGTATATTAAAAATAAATAAATTTAATAAATAATAATGTTTTTATTGAAATTTTGTTTTCTAATAAAATGTGCACTCACGGGTTCGCTCCCGGAAATCCAGGTTGTCAGTCAAGCGTTTTGCCATCTGAGCTTTCTCAACATGTTATACTTGAAACACTTAAAAAAAGGCGTAAAGTTATCAAAAAAGTCAGTTTAGTATGCAAAATGTTTGCTGGGAGGATCCGTGCAGAAAAATTGCTAATACCTGCAAAAGTATTTTACTAAACAAAGCTGATTTTATTTATTTATTTGTTTATTTATTTCAGTCTATGGATACAATATTATCCTTACAGACTAGCAACTAAAATCCAAAGTAAATAACTTATTTTAACAAATTATTTAAAATTACTTTAAAATTTATGCTAGTAAAACTTAAATCTAATTGATTACAATGATTATTAAATAATCTCATAGCCCTAGTTAATGGTTCATTCATAGCGTAGTCAGCTCTATGAATATCAATATGAAAAAGGTTACTTTATATCTAAGTGACCGTGGAGGTACATAGATATGAATATCATGTAATAAAGCGGGACAATCAATTAAACCCCAAATAATGCCATGCAAAAAATTAAGCGAAAATATTTTTCTCCTAACCTCTAAAATTTTCATTGAGAGTAAAGCACATTTATCTGCATAAGAAGCAGTTACATATGAAGGAACTGGCGAGGAAAAGTTTAAAAAAGAAAGAGCATATTTTATGAACTTTATCTGAATTTTTTTCAATTCTATTAATATGAACTTTAGCATTAGGTCCCCATATAAATGAGGCATATTCTAATTTAGATCTTACAAACGAAGTAAAAAACGCTTTTTTTGTATAATGATCAAACCAGTTATCACAATTATGACGGATAAAAGCAAATATTAAATGATTATTAAAAGATAGTTTGATATTAAATACTACTCCCAAATCTAAAGTTTCATCAACACATGATAAAATATAAGTCTTTATTCTATATTCAGACATTAAAATATTACGACGCCTATGATACGACATAGAAAGGCATTTACCTACATTGAAAGGAAGACCATTTCGATCAAACCAACGGACAACTCTATCCAAGTCCTCCTGAAGATCAGAGATATCTTTGAGGCAAGGAATTTGTTTAAAAATATTTAAATCATCAGCATACAAAAGAAGCTGGGAGTTTTTGAAACAATTAGCAATATCATTGATAAAAACATTAAATAAAAGTGGACCCAGAATACTACCTTGGGGAATACCCGAAAACATCTAATCCAACGCCATCAACAGATACAACAATATCTGCCAGTCAAATAATGCCTAAACCAAGACAGCATTTCCGGAAAGTTTTAATAAAAGAAGCTCATGCGGTACACGATTAAATGCTTTCGCATTGTGTAAATTGTGTCAACTTGTAGTCCTTTTTCAAAGCTAGTTATACAGAATTGAGTAAAAACAGCTAAATTAGAAGTTGTCGAGCTACCAGCCATAAATCCAATTTTTAGAAAAAAATTTGTAAATTCAGCAAAATTTTTTGCTGGCACATAGTTCATTGCAAATTAAAATAGACTTGTTGAAATCAACAAAAAATTTTGGTGCAGCTTAGTAGATTGAAAAAAAACTGAAGAACTTAATATACAATTTTCACTTTAGATAATTTATTCAGCTGAAATTTAAACCAATTTTTTTGTGATTGTTTTAAATATATTCAAAATTGTCAGAACTTCCATTAACATAATGCAATTTAAAAAAAAATAATCTTGAAATAAAGAAAATATTTTATTAATAACATAGAGAACAAAACATAATAATTCCCATTTACTTACATGCATGTATTTATATGTATGCATGACGCAATTTTACATTTTACAAATGAAGAAAATTATAAAATACGAAAAAGAAATATTCAAAATATCGCTAAATGTCATAAAACCCCTTTATTGTTTAAAAACAACTACCTAAGACTGGCATTTATTGTTGTGTACAGTCGGAACAAAGCGTAGTTTATATTTTATTTTTGCCGGCGTCCTCAATTTATCAAAATATTGTTTTCTAGAGCAGCACCAAAGCGTATTTTATTTTTGCCGGCATCTTTAACTTTCAAATTTATCAACACATCAGCAATTTAGTAAATTTGTTAAATTTGTTTATTTAATTTATCTAATGCCTTATTTATATTTTTTTTTGCGTGCCTTTGTTTGATGTGTAGTATACAAAAGAAAAATTAAATGAACAAAATAAATCTCGCTTGTACTTTGAGTACGTCTTATAATTGTTGTGTTTGTTTGAATCTTTTCTTTTTTCTCTACTTCATCCATACGAACTTTGACATCAACAGCTAGTCCTTTTAGTTGCTCTCCATGCTATTAATGTGTATATCAGAATTTTGGTAGCAATTTAAATTAGTTAAACATTAGTTCAAAATCAGTTTTTGGTAAAAGCGTTTAACTGAATTTTTTTATAAAGTTTTTTTTTTAAACGTATCTGAAAGTTAGTTAAATATTTTCAAGAGTCTTTCAACAAAATGTTCAACAAACTTTTTTTTTTGAGTGTAGATACTTATCGGTAACGCATAATTTTGTGAATTAAAATAATGCGAAAATCATCTAGTTATCAACAAGTCCTTATTATTTGTGTTAAAGTAGTTTGTGTTAAAGTAAATCATTACTGGTAGTGAGAAACATAATGATTACCGTTTCAACACTCGGCAATTTAGATTGTATATTTTTTTTATTTAATATGAATATCCAATGAGAAATAATGGAACTTTAAAGTCATTTATCATTCATTCTTTTAAAGAAAACCTACAAATTTTCTTTTATAACCACATGTATTCTTATTATTATTCTCTATGGAGCATATAACACATCATATTCACTTTGAAAACAGACTCGGTAGTACACTCAAAAATAAAGTTAGTTGAAAATTTTGTTAAACGTCTATTTAAAATATTTAACTAACTTCCAGCATTTTTTTGCTGACATCGCGGTTTTAGCTAAAATTTTAGTTAAACACTTTTAGCAAAAAAAAAACTAATTTTTAACTAATGTTTAACTAATTTAAGTTGTTACCAAATTGTGCTGATGAACACATTTCTAGCACGGAGAACAATTACTAAAACTAGATGGAGGTGTCGCAGCTTGTATGGACGAAGTAGAGAAAAAAGAAATGATGCAAAAAAACACAACAATTATGACACAAAATGCAAGCGAAATCGATTTTGTTCCTTTAATTTTTTCATTTTTATACTACAACTCAAACCAAGGCACGCATGTGTTCATAGAAATTATGAATATTAAAAAAATACAAATAAAACAAATAAAACAATAAATAATTTAAATAAACTAATTTAAAAAAATTATTAAATTAATGATATTTTGATAAATTCGAATATTGGAAATGCAGGCAAAAATAAAAAACGCTTCGGTGCTGCTGTACAAAACAATATTTTGTTACATCGAGCACCCAGGAAAACAATAAAATATAAACCACGCTTTGGTCCGACTGTACAAAACAATAAATGCCAGTCTCAAGCAATTGTATTTAAACGAAAACGGATTTTTTATGATATCTAGCGATATTTTGAATATTTATTTTTTGTAAGTTTGATATAAATTTTATTAAAAATAAAAATTATGTTTTGTCGACCTTTAATGGGATTGCCACTTCTTTCAAAACATGTTCTGATGATGAGAACCTAGAAAATTCCCAAAATAGATCTATCAACACATTCCTGAAAGTGGTCAATTAATAAATTTGAAAACAAAAACTCTATAGATTATTTGTTAGGACAATATCCTAATGAAGAAATATGGAGTATGGCCTCGAACTTGAATAATTTTCATTTTCATTGAACAATTAAAGGTCGAAACAAACATAATTTTTATTTTTAATAAAAATTATATTAAACTTCAAAATATCGCTAAATATCATAAAAAATCCTTTTTCGTTTAAAAACAACTACCTGAAACTGACAAACATATCGTTCTTTATTCACCCTTTTCCTAAGTGATTTCAGAAAATTTTGAATCATTCAAATAGAATTCATTCATATTACATAAAGCTTTTGAGAATTAAGCTAAGAATTTATTCCTTAAGAATGCTTTTTCGGAATGAAATTTGAGTAAAAGTTCATTTATTTTCAAAAATTTAATTAAAGTATTAAGCTTATGAAACTTTTCTATTAACAATACAATAACGTGATGTTTTTAAGTTTGTCTAAGAAAATATTTTTTGATGCAAATGAAATATTTGCATATATTTTTCAAAATAATTCAGAGATTCGACATCAGATCAGAAAACCGACAACAACTTTCGAATATAGAGCTCTGTAAAATTACATGCCAAAATCAAATATGCATCTTAAACCTGCATTTGCCGCACAAATGCATTATTTCTAATATGTAATTTTTAATGCAGAAGTGAAAAATAAGAAAACCATATGAATCGAATGCTTTTTGAATCAGAGATCCGATATCATCTGATAACAACTTTCAAAAATATAGCTCTGTAAAATTATATACTTTCCAGTTTTTTGATTTTTTTTTTTTTTGAAAATTAAAACCGTGAAAAAATTGTGAGTTTTTGAAAATTTGTAAAACTGAATATGTTATGGGCTTCATGGGGTATGTGTTCGATACATGTTTGAAACAACTCATGATATGCAAACGAATTTTTAATAAATTTGGAGAAATAATATTTAGCGATCAGATTTAAAAATTATATTCAATAAAAACTATACGATGGCCTCCTCCTTTATTTTACTGCAACAAAGTTTGCTCGATGACAGCTGTATTATTATATAATGCTTTTAATGTTGATTTATTTGATATTAGCATTATTCTGTATATTTTTTATTATATGTTATTAAATAAAAATACATCAACGCTTTCAATTAACAATATAAAAACACCATTCAATACACATAATTAAAAGAGGACATAACTTTTTTCACAGAACAAAGAAATAATACAAATAATAAATAAAGTTGTAGTATTTAAATATTTTATATATTAAGCAACCTCCGGATACAAACAATTCAATATCGACCATTTTTAACATTTCTTAAGGGTATATTCTGATTAAAAGAATTTTCATGGCATGCCCTACCATAGATGCTCGTATCTTCCGCCTTTAAAGCACTATCTTCCTATATGTACACTAGGGTGGGGCGATTACTATGGAAGGAAAAAAATCTTAATGGGCGCTTCGCGTTTCTGATTCTTGGGATTGTACTGAGCAAAAAAGTCCACTAGACCATACGTCTTCGGTGAAAATCGAGCTTCCAGATTTTGACTTGCAGTTTGGAAGCTCGATTCTCACCGTAGACGTATGGTCTAGTGGACTTTTTTGCTCAGTACAATCGTTATGACAACGAAATTCCGTTAATATAACAACATTTTAATTGCTCCAACCAAAATAATCTGAAATCACATTTGAATATGGTTGTACCAACCGAAAATTTTGGTTGTATCCACCAAAATATACTTTTCAATTCGGTTGGGTACTTTATTTTTCTGTGTTTATTTAAAAATTACACAGGACAATTAGTTTTCAGATTTTCAACGAACGATTTCTCCGAGTAGAACATTCGATAGGTTAACCCTGAATTTTAAGGGCAAGAGACAGGACTTTCTGATTACATAGCATGTTTTGTGACTATAGCCTTATTCGCGATGTTATAGTGTCCCGAATAGAATGAAACCCTACACTTAGGAAATTATGTTGGTAAAGACGACAGCAATTGCAGTCAAAAAAAAATGAAATTTCATTTAAAAAAAGGACGACTTACATTTCATTAAATTCAACTAACATTGTCATTTGTTTTTTAATGTTCAAAAAACATTGTAGTAAAAATGAACCACATGGTAGTAAAAAATAAACCAAAATTTTTTTTTTTTTATTTTTTTAAATAACAAATAACAACTGTAAAAAATGAATGTAAAATCATAAAACAGTCATTTGATGTGAGTTGTTTTTTTAAATGAACTACAATGTTAGTTAAAAATTTTATTTGTTCTACAAATGACTTACATTTACATTAAAAATAATGAAACTGTATTACAACCCAAACAACTACATATTTTTAAAGCAGAAGTTCCCTGAGTGTAGGTTTTTTAAACTTTTCAATAAGAAATCTCATCATTACTGGTAGTCCAAAAAATAAATTCTACAGATTTATTTTCGCTATTCTTATATTACTAATATTTAGTAAAAAAAATCTGCATAATGCAGCAGTTTTTCCTGCAAGATTATTTTTAACTAATTTTTAGTACATTTTTTTTTTTGCTGTTTTTACAGTTTTATTTCTTTGAGTGTACGCACGCTCAGGGGCCCCGCAACGCCCCGCTTCCGATGATCCTGCGACCGACGACCTAACCGCTGTCCCCTTTTTCGTAATATTGTGAAAATTCTTAAAGCATAAAATTATTTAATTTAATTTTAAAGTTCTAAGAAAGTAAATTACATTTTATCGTTTTCTAGTGATTATGAGGTTTTTGTTTCAAATTTGTACAAAATTTGTATAAAGAGAAAAAAACTAACAAGGGAGGTATCCCGACGCGGACCACAAAAAAAACCAATAATACTTGGGTATATGATTGAGGAGACAAAAATTAAATAAGGTTATTCATAAAGAATCTTAATTCAGATTTCCAAAACATTTTAGTTAAAACACATTTTAAGCCTTAAAACTGTATTCATAAACAAATATTAGATTAAAATACATATTTTAAACCTTGGTTAAAAGTTAAAATTGGTTAATGAATACAGTTTTAAGGCTTAAATTTTTGTTTTAACTAAAATACTGTTTAATATTTTTATGAATACGGGAGTAAATGCTTACAGAGATTAATAATGTAGTGTGTTCAAATTGCAAGCAAATATACAGACAGGTAGACAGACTAAACAGATTTTTATGTTTCCTTTTTCTTATAGCTAAAAAAGATTGCATATGCAATAGTTTGTTGTTTTTTTGTTTCTAGAATTATCTGCGGCAATTGCGTTTCTTTAAAATATGCCATCATTTAGACTACCACCGATGTAAGTAGTTGGAAAATAATATTGCTTATGGTAGAACTATTTAATTATTTCTATTTTTAGATATTACATTATTTCATGTCGTTAATGTGGGAATATGAACATTTTTATATTTGGTAACGTATGTAAATTATTTTTTAAATAATCACAAAAATATGTTTTATGATTTTCAGGAAATAGCTTAACTAAAGTATAATTTTTCTACAAATTTTAGTAGTTTTTTCAGTCTACTAATATTTATTTTTATTAACTTTTAACAAGAGTTTTTCAGTTTCTATTTCACTGTGTCAGCAAAACTTTTGGCTGAATCTACTAATGTTGTTGCTAAAACTCAGCTCGATGATTTTCAGCAAAAGATTTTGCTGGCATGAACATTTTTTTTCAAGCACCCTCCTGACTAATTTAAAATTTTTGTTAACTTTACTAAAACTTTTTTGAATGTAAAACAAATAGGCGAAAGGCGACTATCAATTTCATGAAAAAATATGTGTATCAGTTTCATTTAACTTAAAATTTTTTAAATTTTTTTCACAAAGCACAGGGGACCCCAAAGATGAAGTGCGACCTGTCTGAAATTTCACACGCAATCTTTTAATGTCTACTTCAACCGATCCTGCCAATTGTCTAATTTGAATTCCGAAATTTTGTTTCATCGCTCTACTCTAGTATACAAGGCATAAAAAAATTTTAAAATTCCATTTCTGTTTACAGCAAATCAATTTCATATTTTTGACTTTAAAGTCTATTTAAGTCAAAAAATTCATTGGATAATATTTGATTGAATAGTGAAAATTTACATTTTAATGAAAACCGCAATTTTTACTTTCCTAATAGGATTACCCAATTTTGTGTTCTGCTAAGAGTGCTAAATGCGATCATTTTTAAAAATGTCGTAATCTACACACACAGAGAAGAGTTTTACTATTTGCCAACTGAAATTCGGTTATTACGACTCAAATTCGGTTATAACAAGTTTCAGTCGGTTGGTAAAACTGAACATAAGTATTCACAACAAAGTGCGGTTAATTCAACTGCATTTAGAAATCTAATATAAATATTGTTGTACTAACTGAATTTATAAGTTGTTACCATTAATATACACTTTTCAATTCGGTTGTCACTTTATTTCTCTGTATGCAGTTAACTTGCTTTCCAACGATAAAAAACACTTATATGGCATGTTTAAAACTCCTTAACAGGAAATCTTTAAAAATTACTTCTTTCGTAAATATTTCTTATTATATCCAAAAATTAGATTTTTTATATTTTTCGCTGCCATATCCACATTTATATGATCTCATATTTACCTCTATCAAGTATATACGAAGAGATAAAAACATCAACTTATTTATGACAAGAGATATAACGATATATAATATAATATAGCGCTGCATTAAAAATGTTCTTAAAAAAAATAAGAAATATAAATATCAGACCTGGGCGACGTCAATTACATTTCACAATCGTTCACTTGTGAAATTTTTCTATATCAACATCAGACCTACACTCACACTTGTGAGCTTAATCGCTTCGTTGGAAAATTTGTAAAATATTTAATGCCAAACATGGGGATTAGTAACAACATCTGGGTATTTAATTACAGGCCAATTACTTTTTTATGTTCAATTACATGTAATTGGTTATAATTGAGTAATTGTCCTGTAAATGTTGTTACTAATCCCCATATTTGGTATAAAATATTTTACAAATTTTTCAACGAAGCGATTAAGCTCACAAGTGTGAGTGTAGGTCTGATGTTATTAATGATATAGACAAATTTCACAAGTGAACGATTGTGAAATGTAATTGACGTCGCCCAGGTCTGATATTTATATCTCTTATTTTTTTTAAGAACATCTTTAATGCAGCGCTATATTATATCATATATCGTTATATCTAATGTCATAAATAAGTTGATCCTTTTTATATCTTCGTATATACTTGATAGAGGTAAATAATTAAATACACAGATATTGGTACTATGTCCCATGTCTGGTATTGACAAATTTGAAAATAATCCATGGAAGCGTTTAAACTCAAAAGTGTGAGCGTACACTCAGGGAACTTCTGCTTTAAAAATATGTAGTTGTTTGGGTTGTAATACAGTTTCTTTATTTTAAATGTAAATGTCAATCATTTGTAGAACAAATTAAATTTTTTACTAACCTTGTAGTTCATTTAAAAAAAACAACCCACATGCCATTGTTAAAGTAATAGGGTTTGTAATAGAAAAGTAACATGTTACCTTCTTAATACAATACAAAAAGTTTTCACCAAAAACTTATAAAAAGTTGAATTTATAATATTTTGATTTCAAAATTTTAATTTAATAGCCAATATAAAAAATAAAATTTTAAAACAAAAAACTTATTACATTTATACTGACGGTAACATGTATTTTTTAAGGTGTTATCAGAATAGACATGCTCTTGTTAAAATAATAGGGTTTGTAATAGAGAATTAAAAATTTACTGACTTTAATTCCTTATTTCCAAACTTATTACTTACTGGGTAATAGAAATTTTTGCTTGGTAAGTTAGAAAATCTTAAAAAGAAATGAAAAGGCTTAAAATCTTGAGGAAAAGCTATTTTAATGCTCAAAATCGGAAAATACGAAAATAGCTAAAAAACATTAATTATATAGAAACAAGAAGCAAATTCTATCACTTTATATATAATTGGATATGGCATCACATATTAGTCAAATTGAAATCACGTCCAATTTTCCAATCCACTGATTAATATTTAAATTTTATTATTATTTGGAATGTGAAACAAAATAATAGTGCAGATGTTTTGCTTACAAAGTAAACAAAATATAAAAAGGAGAGAGAAACAAAAAAAAAAACGTGTATTGAATATCCACCAGAGGTGGATCTTGCACATCAAACAAGTTTTCAATTTATTTTTTGATCAATGGTTATAATCTTTAACTTCAAACTCATATGTATATTAGTTCTCATGTAGTGAGTAACTAGTTCATATGAATGTTTGATGTTTGGCATGGGATTGTTACCGCTTTCAAAACGTGTTCTGATGATGGGAACCTAGAAAATTCCCGAAATAGATCTATCAACACATTCCTGAAAGGGTCCAATAATAAATTTGAAAACAAAAAACTCTACAGATTATTTGTTAGGACAATATCCTAATGAAGAAATATAGAGTATGGCCTCCAACTTGAATAATTTTCAGTTTCATTGCACAATAAAAGGTCGAAAAAAACATAATTTTTATTTTTAATAAAAATTATAACAAACTTGTATTTCCAAAGAATTTTATGAAGGTATATCAAATTTTATAAAATTATATATAACTAGATAGAATTAGATAGAAACATTCTTCGGATCAAATTATGTTATGGATCAAATTATGTTACTAACCTTGTAGTTCATTTAAAAAAACAACCCACATCAAATGACTGTTTTATGATTTTACATTAATTTTTTACAGTTGCTTTTTGTTATTTAGAAAATAAAAAAAATGAATGTTTGTTTATTTTTTACTACCATATGGTTTATTTTTACTACAATTGTTAGTCATTTTTTGAACATTAAAAAACAACTGACAATGTTAGTTGAATTTACTGTAATGTAAGTCGTCCTTTCTTTAAATGAAATTTCATTTGTTTTCAACTACATTTGCAGTGGTCTTTACCTACATAGTATTCTAAGTGTAGGTCTGAAATTATTAATGATATAGAAACATTTCACAAGTGAATGATTATGAAATGTTATTGACGTCGCCCAAGTCTGATAAATATATATCGTTACATATGGCCACAAATGTAATTATAATTATACAAACCTTTTTTAGTCGGGTATTCATAAAAATGTTAAACAGCTTTAAATCATTGTTAAGCAAATCTCGATAAAATTGTACTAATAAACGAATATTAGCTTAAAATACCTATTTTAGACCTTGTGTAAATAAAAGAATTTAAAATTGGTTCGACCATTGTTTAAACCTATTTTAAGATGAGGTTTTTGCATTTTGCTTTGTGATTATCATCATTTTTTTAAATTATTGCGACAAATTTGTACTCAATCAAAAGAAGTTAGTTGATTTTTTATTAAATATTGGACACATTATATATGATCAAAAGAATTGGTAACAACAATTTTTATTTCAAAAAATGTTGTTCTTAATTCAAAGTAATGTTAAAATTTAAAATGAACTAGTGGTGTGTAAGCAATCAAAACAAATAAAATACAACTGGTTATTTGAATATTTTTTTTATCTGCAGTAAAATCATCATTTAAATTACACTTTTACTCAACATTTTGATTTGACTAATTTACTTTTGTAATTGATTAGTAAGTTACATACAATTTTTATTTTATAAAAAAAAAAATTATCAAACACGACAAAAAAAATGATAGATGCGAGTAAGATATACGATAGAATTAATAATCATTGTTTAGCATCAATACGATTCAAGTGACAAATAATAAGTATAGTGTTGCCAACTTCGAGTTTAAAGAACCCCTAAAATATGTATTACTTAAAATATTAATTAAGATTATGAATTTTTAACAAAGCTTTTTAGGCTTAAAATGGTTTTTAACTAAAATGTGTTTTTAACTAAATGCTGTTAAAATTTATTCTTCAATTTCTTTTCAAGAAAAATTGTTGTAATAATAACTTAAGAACTAAAGTATTTTGTTATAATTTAATTTACTTTAAAATGAGTCCGCAAATAGCAGACATGAATTAAAATAAAATAAAATCCCTTATAAATAAAGTTAATTTACCAACATCAACTTTATCTTTTAACACAAAACGACAAGAAAATAAAAAAAAAAAAATCTAACGAAAGCAGCAAAGCATATTTTACTTACATTAGCTAACAAGGGGAATCTCCCGATGGGTTCCCTCCGAACTTAAAGAAATTTGGATATGTGATAAAGAAAAAAAATAAGAGACACGTATATGTTTTTAAGGGGCCCAATCTCAGGTTTAAGGGTTAAAAGGTGGGGCCAAAGCTAATTCATATTTGAATGGAAACATGACTTAAAATAATGAAATTCATATTTTTTTGAACGCAGCTTTGATGTACTCGAGAAAACAAAAATTTGTATACGAATAATGCATATGTAGTGCGTTATTCTTGCAATTTATTGAAAATATTTAAAATATAGGTTAAAAAGCTCTTCGAAGAACCCATCGTGGGACTCCCCCTGTATATCGAATTTGAAAACCCGCTTTAATTACAGCGTTTATTTTTGAAAATTTGTGATGAAGGGAAAAAGTTAATATTTAAAAAGCAAAGTTTTAACTAGAAATCAAATGAATTAAGTTTTAAATACTCAAATTAAATATATTCGATATCCAGTCGAGGTAAATTAAATTACCATATAAGTGGTTATATAACACAGTGCAACACATAAATTGGTTCCTCTTTCGTACCCGGTTTTTTTTTGAAGTGTATATCGAAACTAAAAAAATCCGCAAAGGACTTGGCCAGATTACATCGAAATTTTTTTTTTTTGGACACCCTAAGTTTTTGCACCCAAACATGATTTTTTTAAAAAAGGAAAATTTTTATGGAATCCATATATCATAAACCGTTCGGAATTTTTTTTTATGTCTTTGTCATAGTTGTAGATCCAAACCAAAGCAAAAAAATTCTCATATGGACCGACCCAAAAAAATTGCATCCACTGCATCAAAATTGCAAAAAATTGGGAAAAAATGCTATTTTTTATGATAATATGGAAATAGCCCAACTTTAAAATCCAATTTTAAAATCTTGTTTAGGAAGATGAGGTGTTGTAAAAACCCAGTTCCACCTAAAAACTGCAACACGAAGATAAAACACACATGACAATCACACCCACTCAGAAACATTTTTTAAGAAGTTTTTAAAAAGGGTGTTGTAAAAACCCAGTTCTACCTGCAAAGTGCAACACGAAGATAAAATACACTTGACAATTACACCCATTCAGAAACATTTTTTAAGAAGTTTTTAAAAAAGGGTGTTGTAAAAACCCAGTTCTACCTGCAAAGTGCAACACGAAGATAAAACACACTTGACAATCAGACTAGCACGCAGTATAAATAACAGTTCAAGTATCGTTTCATTGTCATTCAACAAGTGTATTCGAAAGTGAAAAGTCTAATTATATCCGTGTTTTGTGCAAAATTTTACAATTCAACTATTGCGCAATATGGCAAATAGCCGGTGTCCAAACATTGATTATTTTTGTTTAGTTTGTGGTCATATGGTGCCTACAAGTGTGCAAAGGAAAAGGTCTACTCCGGAATTTAAGCTAGCCTATGCATCTTATTTCGATGAGGTTGATCCCAGCGGTGAAGATTACACTCCAAATACAGTGTGTGGCACTTGTTACTTCCGCCTTTTGGATTGGTATCATCGACGAGTTAGAAATTTAAGTTTCATGAAGCCAATGGTGTGGATAAAAGACCCAAATTCACACGACAAATCCCGGTGTTACTCATGTATCAATTACTCCCCTAAGTTAAATAAACATATGTTAAAATGCAAAACATATGTGGCCGCTTATACAGGCATAGTCCCGGTGTCAATGCCTGATGGTGTCAAACCACCTAAACCTCCGAGTCCGGATGTTATGTCCACACGGTCATCCACTACGACTTTCACAAATCAATCAGATTTCCAAGATGCCGATTATGAGCCTGATATTGACGACGATAAACCAAAACCGCCCGTACAAAACGAAATGGACTATGTTGTGGCTAAGATGGGCTTATCACAGCGGAATGCAGAATTTCTAACCTCATTTTTGAAGCGCCGAAAGCTTACAGAGCATACCGTTAGTGCCTCATCATACCGGAGCCGTCAAACAGAGTTCCAAACATTTTACACCGTCGATGCAGCGAACACGTTTACCCACTGCATTGACATCGAAGGATTAGTGAATCGGTTGGGAATGGCGTATGCTGCTGATGACTGGCGATTGTTTATTGATGGCTCAGTATCAAGTTTAAAAGCTGTGCTGCTCCATAAAACTAACAACAAGCCTTCAATTCCATTAGCACATGGCACTAATATGAAGGAATGCTATGAAACTTTAGGTAATATATTGGAGAAAATCAAATATGAGGAGCACAAATGGAAAATTTGTTGCGATTTAAAAGTCGTGAACATAATGCAAGGTACTATTTTCTATTTGTATTTAGTAGTATCCTTTCTCAAGTGCTCTTCTTTCAGGAATAATTTCAAAATGTGGCTTCCCTAGCTTCTTTTGCTTTATTTGCGATTGGGACTCACGATACCCGGGCAATCAGTATAAGCGCACGAACTGGAGTGCAAGAGATGCCGAAAACGTAAAACAACTTAAACTGAAAAATGAGCCGTTCATAAGGGATTACAACAATATCAGCATTACAACAATAAAATGTTTAAATAGTAAATTTGAAAACAAGTAACAACAAAAACGGCATTAACCTATATAGTCTTTCTTTGTCGAAACGACAAACATTGGCTATGCAAAATAAGTGTGAGCAAAAAGATGTGCTTTCTAGGGTTAAGGAATGTTCGTATTAAGATGACATGTACTAGAGAGTTGTTTATATTGTTGTTAGATATAATTTAGCTGAAGAAAGATTTCTTAAATTCCCAGTATTTAAGCCATTTCAGGACAAAATCATGAAAAAATCATAAAAAAAATAGCATTTTTTTCCCAATTTTTTGCAATTTTGATGCAGTGGATGCAATTTTTTTGGGTCGGTCCATATGAGAATTTTTTTGCTTTGGTTTGGATCTACAACTTTGCCAAAGACATAAAAACAAAATTCCGAACGGTTTATGATATATGGATCCATAAAAATTTTCCTTTTTTAAAAAAATCATGTTTGGGTGTAAAAACTTAGGGTGTCCAAAAAAAAAAATTTCGATGTAATCTGGCCAAGTCCTTTGCGGATTTTTTTTAGTTTCGATATACACTTCAAAAAAAAACGGGTATGAAGGAGGAACCAAACGATGACCTTAAAAATGCTGCACTGTGTAAGTACATATTTGATAATGGCAAGTACTCACAATTGTCATTACAAATCTCATTACTTTTATATGGGCATTTCGCGCTAAATAGCGACATTTCATTACTAACCACCTTACAAAAAAAATAGAAAAATATGTGCTTACCAATCTATATGCTTACCAATATGGACAAAATAAAAAATAGTTTTTTATTGAAAATTGTTTTTTAAATAAAATGTGCCAACACGGGATTCGGTTTTCAGTCAACCGCTCCACCATCTGAGCTATCTCGACATGTTACACTTCATAGATAAAAACATAAATAAATTTGCTTGCATAGAATGTCATTACTTTCCAGCTTACAAAAAATCGAAAATAAGTAATTATATATGTACTTACTAAGTAGTTGTATATGTACTTACTGAAAAAATATTGAGTCTAAAAATATATTTTAAAAAATGTTTATATCATTACTTTATATTTTAAAAAATTATACAAATAAATCCGTATTTGTAACGCATTATTTGTTGTACGAAAATAATGAGAAAATTAACTAGTTATTAGTATGTCCTTATTATTTGTGTTAATCTAATGCAGAGAGTAAGTTGGTGTCATTGCAGGTAGTGAGAAAAGTAATGATACGTCATTACCGTCTCTACACTGTGTTGCCGTAGCTGCAATTCGACTCTTGACTTCTAAAATATAAGCCAATTTAAGGACAAATAAATATTCTTTAAACTCCCTAAAATATTAACAACCCGACGAAAAAATGTATATATAGTCATATATGGCGTGATATAATTAGATATAATTATATATAATTACATATGTGGCCATATGTAACGATATGTAACGATATATATTTATATCTAATTTTTACTAACATTTTTAATACAGCGGTATATATCCTCATATATCGTTATATCTCATGTTATATATAAGTTGAGCTTTTTTATCTCATCATATATACTTGATATAGGTAAATATGAGTTCATATTTTATTCCATGTACAAACATATATAAGTATATAAATACAATAAAACCAAACAAATTCGATCACTTTTATATATAATAATATATGCCATCACATATAGTTCTATATAAAAATATGTGTTAAAATTAAAAGGAAAAATTCTATTACTTTTATAGAAGTAACAAAATTAGAAAAGCTAAGTGTAAAACAAAAATTCAAAGTTAATGGAATAAATAATATTTCATGAGAGTAAAAAAAAGAACTATATCCAGCCAACCCTCGGTAATTGGTTGGTATTACGGAACATAAGTTAAACTGCTAACCATTGCACTACTTCGCAACTGTTGGTATTACCGACTGCCCATTAGTAACACCAAATTCACATGTTTTAAGGTTATTGTGGTATAATTATTTCGTTTATACATGAAATTTAATTACTATAATAAAATTTTTACTACAAATTTGACAATTTTAAAATAATATTCGATCTAAATATTATAGATTTTAATAAAAAAACTTTTTGTTAACTATTTACCTGAAAGTGAGGATTAACATGTTACCGAGGTAAGTAGTTACCTAAATGGACATGCCATTGTTAAAATAATAGGGTTTGTAATAGAAAAGTAATATGTTTTCACCCAAAACTTATAAAAAGTTTAATTTATAATATTTTGATTTAAAAATTTTAAAATTTTAATTTAATAACCAATATAAAAAATAAAATTTTCAAACAAAAAAAATTTTACATTTATACTGATGGTAACATGTGGTTTTAAGGTGTTACCAGAATAGACATGCACTTGTTAAAATAATAGGGTTTGTAGTAGAAAATTAAAAATTTACTGACTTTAATTTCTTATTTCCAAACTTATTACTTACTGGGTAAAAGAAAGTTTTGCTGGGTAAGTTAGAAAATCTTAAAAAGAAATGAAAAGGCTAAAAAAATTTTAATGCTCAAAATCGGATAATCCGAAAAAAGCAAAAAAAAACAGTAAAAAGGCTTCTTTGATAATTATATAGAAACAAGAAGTAAATTCTATCACTTTATATATAATTGGATATGGCATCACATATTAGTCAATTGAAATCACGTCTAGTTTTCCAATCCACTGATTAATATTTAAATTTTATTATTATTTGGAATGTGAAACAAAATAATAGTGCAGATTTCCAAAGAATTTTATGAAGGTATATCAAATTTTATAAAATTATATATAACTTGATTGAATCACAGAAAAAACTAAAAACGGGTTTCAATTAAAAATTTTATTGAATCAATTAATATTTTAATTGATTTTGCACATACCACTGAAATGATAGTATTAACTAAAAAAAATTGCAGACAGTTTATTAAAACTCTTTCAATTAAAATAATAATAATATCAATGAAAAGAGTTATTGTTTTTATTTACAACCTCAATTAAAAAGTTTAGCTAAATTGATTAAAACTTTAATTGAAACTTGAGAAGAAAACAATGGTAGTTTTAATTGAAAACTTGTATTTTTTTTATTTTTGTTATATGCATTTTATTTATAATAAAAGTAAAGCTTTTTAATATAAAAATGTATTATTAGAAAACAAATAAAAGTAAAGACAAAATTTTGCTTTGCTTGTCTTGTCTTGAACTTTTTCTTGTAATTGAATTGCTTTCTTAAAAAAATCACACACAACTTTAAAATGATAGTTTAATGACACTTATACTTATTGAAAATTTAATTATTTACAAAAATAATAGTTTAATTGTCCTTTTTCGATAAGGTTTATTTAAATCCACATGTGCACTTTTATTACCACAGATAAAACACGAAACTAAATTAAGTTTTCGTGCGTACACGAATATCTCAACAAAAAGAGTGTTGCAAACTCTAGTGAAATAACTATGATTTTGCGTGTATTTGAAATCTGTAAACTATTCAACTTATTAAAAGTTAATCATTTGGGATTTTTTTTCTTTCTTTACAAATTAAATAATATATTGATATAATTAAACCTTTGTTTGATTATTTAATCTAAATAAAATTAAAAAAATAGTTTGCCAAATTTTTAAAAATTTTGGTTACATGTTGTCAACTCTGTATGGATATATTAGAAAATTCAATAAATTTTTTAATTGAATCAATTAAAAAACTGTTTAAATTGCCATTGATATTCAAACAATCGATTAATTAGATATTTTTGGCCCATAATTTTTTCTGTGAATTAGATAGAAACATTCTGCGGATCAAATTATGTCAGATGATGATCCCATGTCATCTCATTAGATAAGGTTATATATGTCATTTTTCGAATCAGCTATGATATGATGTGATAATGAATTATATATACCTATATCGGAACTTTTTTCATCAGGAACTCATAATTACATTAAAAAACAATCACTCCACTATGCTGTCATGAATGAATAACATTATAAGTATATAAAAAGAAAAAATATGTTGAAAGAAAAATGTTCAAAAAAATAAACGCCACTTAATCCACTTCAATTACTCACAAAAAAGCAAGTAACTCAAGTTGAAGAATAATATACAAGTAAGGAAATAAATATATGGTACAAGTGATTATTTCAAATATTTGTTGTCCAATTATAGCGATCTATTAACAATTATAAAAAATAGTTTCTATAATAAGCCTTAATTATTTTTAAGAGTTATTTCGAACATTCTATAGTTTTTGTGCTCATTTTAGGAAAATAAAATAATATTCTTTATGAAATAATTGAAGGGCTTATTGTAAAAACTTGATAAGCCACATTTATTGTTTTATGGATTTTAGCCGATTTCTAGACATCTATTGATTAATATTTAAATTTTTTCAACATTTTTTATGTGAAGTTCCGTTATTTAGAAAACAACCAGTGTCAAACTTCACTGTGCGAATCTTATAGTGGTTTGAAGTAAAGAGACATTTAGATGAAATCTAAAATTGTACATACATATTTTCAATTTAAAATCTTTTTAAACTTTAATGCAGACAAAAAAGCGTCAAATAAAAGTTTTTTTGACACGTATTTTTGGAAAAAATTTAAAAAATTTTTTGTTTTAAAATTCAAAAAAAAAGTGAAAAAATTTTCTACATGTCGATATTTAAATTGATATATTTTTAAAACTAGAAGACCGATTTTCATGATTGATGGCTAAGTTTAATGTCCTTGTACTGTACGTTTTTTCAAATTTATTTAAATATCAATGAAGCAATTTTCTGAATGTTTTTTATTTTAATTTTCAATTTATAAGGAGCTTTCAACCTCCGTATATTTACAAAAATAAAGCAAATCAAACATGTTAGCTAGGTTGATACTAGTATTTCGATCTGGCTAAAGATCTCATTAGAACCCGAAGTTTTAGAAAAGCTACAGCCTCCATAATAGGCAGAACTTTAACAAAAAAGCATATTAATCATCAATTTTTATCCATTCTTGTCTTCTTAGTAATCACTCGCGTGGTTAGGGTCTTTTCCTAACAATCATCATGACGTTACTAAACTTTAAAGACCAAAAATGTTCTATTTATACCTATATAAAAAAGTTTTAGATTTTACTCTGGCTCAAGTAATATTTTTTACAGTTTTATTAGTTTATTGTTTTTATATACGTCGAGATTATTTTTATGTTATTTTCAATTTATAACGAGCTTTCAACCTCCGCATATTTACAAAAATAAAGCAAATCAAACATATTAGCTAGGTTGATACTAGTATTTCGATCTGGCTAAAGATCTCATCAGAATCGTTTGTTTATATTTTTTTACCACTTTCGACCACATCTAGAAATACAAATAATATATTAGCGCCTAAAAACACTTCTACTGAACAAACACTGACATTTTCAGAGTGGGACGGTGATGGGTCCTTTTTTTGACTTTTTTCAAGAAATACCACAAAAAATTGTATTTTTTTACTTTGCTTGCTGAAAATATTTAAAAATATATAAAATATATTTTATATGCAAATTACAAATTTTTGTGGTATTTTTTGTAAAAAAAACTCTTAAAAAAATAGAACCCTTTGCCGTCCCACTTTGAAAATTCCAATAGAAATGTGTGTAGACTCCGATACATTATTTTTATTTTGGGTGGGGTGGTAAAAAATACAAACGAAAGTTAAAATCTAAAATAAAAAACATTAAAAAAATGGCAACTTAGATATTCAAATACATGTAGGAAAATGAGAGTACTAGACCATTACACAAAGCCATCAACCCTTAAAATCGGACTTCTAGTTTCTAAAATACATCAATTTAAATATCGGCATGTCGGAACATTTTTCTTGTTTTTTTAATTTGCCAAAAATAACTTCTTTAAAAACAATTTTTAGATTTGACGCGTCAAATGTTTTTGAAATAAGACCACGTCTGCCTAATTTCAAAGCAAACGAAAAGCGTGAAAAAAAATCGTTCGGTTAGACTTCAAATGACTCATAATAGGAAAATATGGTGGTAGGCTTTTAATGTTCTTTTTTGCTATTTCGTATTAAATATTTCTGAAAATCATTTTATTCGTCATGAATAACCTTTACCCGATACTAGGTACAACCGGTACAAAACCACAAATTTGGTAAACAATATTTGATTTGTAGTAGTAAAATATGTGTTTAAAATTATGTTTATTACAATCTGCGTTGAAATATGATTAAATAAGTTTTTGGCACAGAATAAGTGTATTGTTCAAAATCTCATTAAGAAGCCTAGTTCAATTAAGTTACTATCCAGTTCCTGTACTGATATTCTATAAAATAGAAAATCCTTTAAGAATTTTTTTATTGCAATCTTTAACATATTTCAATTCTGAGTATATTCATTCATTTTTATTCAGATATATTTGTGTATTATCCGAAATTTATAGATATATCTATACCCTCAAGCAAAAATCTATCTTCGAATGAAAAGTTTGTACAAAATGTTCAAAAAAAGTTACGAAGCCATATTTATTATATCGGAAAACATTTAATTTACACTAAATTAAGGTTTTATATTAAACATTTGAGTTAAAAACTATATATCTAAAGTTTTTAAGCAATTTGTAGTTTTGTACCATATACTTATTTTATATGAAGTTAAAAGAATTTTACACAGCTTTATATATTTTCGACAAATGGACGGACAGCCAAGAAAATTGTGTTTTTTAGTTGAGTGATTGTCCAATATTAACACATTTTTAACATCATGTTCGTTTTTCGACCCAATGTATTTCAATGGCTAAATTTTATTACTGAAAAAAGATAATTAAGTGATTTAAAAGCCCAACAATTATTCAACACTTCAACACTTCAATCGTGAATAAAAGAATTGTGAAAAAGTTTTATAGAGAGTTGCCAAATAATGATTTCAAATAATCAATTATTGACCTTTTTGATGGAACTTTTTTCAAAAATTATTTTAAAAATATAAAAAAGCCTAATGTATTATATTTTTGATTGTTATGTGGCTGATATAATATGAAAATGAATTTCTCTGCTAGAAATTAGTTCATCGGTTGCATATAATTTTTAAAAATCTGACCGATGGAACGATAAACTTTTCAAATACACAAAGGCTAAAATATTCCAAAATTTATTCCGTTATCATTCAAAACTTAAATAGTGGGTGGGTCGTACTAAACTTATAAAAATTATATCGTCAGGGTTATCATATGGCAATTTTTAATAATAGTAAAAACCACGATCTTTTTCCAAAAGATTTTAAAAATCGGTTAACTTAAAAAATTATGTTTCAATAAAAATATATTTTTGAATAAAAATTTGTTCACGAAATTATAAAAAATTTCAATTTTTAAAATATCTTTATATGCTGTCAAAGTTTTAAATTTGTTTGCCAATATTTAAACCAGAGGGCGCTTAAAGGCAAAAAAATTGCAAACGTTTTTAAATGAAGCATCGTTCTACATTCATAGCAATAAACCTGTAAAAATAGCAAAAAAAAAAAGCTACTAAGAATTAGTTCAGAAGAAACTGCTAAAATTAGCAGATTGTTTTTAAAAAATATTAGTAATAAAAGAATAGTAGAAACAAATCAGTTGCAATTACAATTATTTAGTTATAATTAAGCTAAATTTTAGTTAATTAAAGGTAACAACATAAGCTGCTAGAATCAGTAAAAACATTTACTAAATATAGTCACTGGGGGCTAAATCCGGAGAATATGGGGGCTAAATCCGAGAAAAAAGTTCTTTTTCATCAAGATAATGCACGGCTGCACACTAGGGTGATAACTTTTTTTGGACAACATTCTCCCCAGGGGTTTTCTAATGGCAAATATTGTATTAATGATAAAAAAAACTATTTCAGTTCAATTTGGTAAAAAAAAACCTTGCGCACCGACAGCGATTTCTAAAATGCCTTTAATATATTTATTTTAAATTTTTTTAATAACAATTTTTTTAATATGTTTTATACAAATATGTATGACTCGAAAACGGACTTTACTATTGATATCAGCATGCCTTAATTATATAGATGTGATGGTCAGACGTTGAGGCATCAAAAAAAGTTTTTTTTTTAACTTTGTTTGATTCAAAACTTTAACGCGTTTGGTGCGGAACCTTTTTTAACGATAGCGAAAAACTAAAAACGCAGTTCTTAATATTTGTCCATGCCCTACACGGTTTTGTCTGGGGAGATTTGATATTTGCAAAAAAATGCAAAAAGTTATTGCCCTACTGCACACGTGTGCAGCCTCAATAACAAAATTCCATAAATTGGGCTACGAATTGGTACTTCATCACCAATTCGTAGCCCAATTTATGGAATTTTGTTATTGAGGCTGCACACGTGTGCAGCCGTGTATTATCTTGATGAAAAAGAACTTTTTTCTCGGCTCTCTTTTTTCCATTTTTAAAAAAATCCACTAGGTTGTATGTTTTGAACAGCTGTTAAACGCAAAATAAATGACAGAACTTGCTCAAAATTTGACAGTAGTCTATTAACAGGTGGTACTTGAAGGGAGCAGTGTTGCATTTTATATAACTACGAGGGAAGTTCGAAAAGTCAAGGACATATTGATCCGCCTTCGTATTTTGAGTCTACAAATATTTAGTAAAAGTTTTCGCTATTTTTACAGAGTAAAATGCCAGTTTCAGTTAACTAAAATTCACATCAAAAATAACTAATATTTTGTAAAGTTAACAGAATTTTTTTGCTCTTCTAATTTTATTAATATTTAGCAAAAAAATCTGTTAAATTTAGCAGTGTTTTGTGCAATGTAATTTTTAACAAACTTTTAGTTACTTTTTTTGCTATTTTTACAGGCTTATTTCTAGGAGTGTATATAACCGAAAAGTTTAGTGAAAAAATGTCCAGCGGATCTATGACGCGTAATTAATGAGTTAAAACATTAATAATTTTTAGAAATACTGTTAGCTCAAAAACAAGGTCACTATTTTACTTTGTACCATTTACTTTTTTCCTTAAAGAAATGCTTTTATATTTCTTTTAAGAAACATGAACTATTTTTTCTAAAACAAAAATGAAAAATTAGTAAAATATGCTGAGTTTAGCAATAATAAAATTATAATATACAGACAATTTATTAAAAGAACAAGAAAAAAAATTATAGTCGATGAAGTCTTGGCCATAAGATATTATGCACCAGAGCACGAGTTTGGTCATAAATATTTCGTAAAGCAAACGAAATTTTAGGAAAGGATATGATCTTTATTATATGGGCATAAAAAGTTGTGGAAAATATGTGATTACCAGGGCAGCGACTTTCATTCAATAAAAAATGTTAAATATGCGCTTCAAAATGCAGTAAAAAATATGCACTTTAATCAAAATATGCAATAAAAACAAAAACTATGATCTAAAAGTATATGTATATATATGCACTCAAAATCTAAAAAATATGCACTTAAAGCTTGCGGATTTTTAAAAACCGGTTTATTACTCGAGAGCATTGGTTAAAAAAGGAAATTCAGTATAAGGTTACAAATGCTTTCTATTTTTTATTTTTAACTGAATCTTCACCCAGAAAACTGACTCGGTAGTAACAACCGTGTTTGTAGCCGATCGAATGGTTCGGCTGTAGGTATCGAATTTTTTGGTAATTATCACCGAATTTCTGTTGAGGCAATCGAAGTTGTCTTGTCCTGCTAGAATTTCTGTTGGTTTAATCGAATGATTGTTTTCATAAACAAATATTAAATAAACAAATACGGTTGCTACTACCGAGTCCATTTTCTGGGTGTTCATTTTGATTTTACAAAATATGCAGCTAAATGGAAAATATGCAAAATATGCAACAAAAAATGACGAGATATGCATTAAAATATTTATTTATAGCAAAATATCCAAAAATATGCATTTATAACAAAATATGCAAAAAATAATCAAGTATGCAAATGATGCCATTTGATCCAAATTATTTGATTCGGTAAAGTATATTTTCAAAATCTATTTTGGGCTACTGACTACAAACATGCATTTGCATGAAAGTCCCTGCCCTGGTAACTAACTATATGCTTACCAGTGTAAATTAACATTGAATCCAAAAATAGCACGGTGTATCAAAGATTTATTCATATTTGCAAAAGAAAGGCACAATTTTATTTTAGAAATTATAATTTAAATTTCATTCCTGGTGGTCATTAGGAATATAAAATGCAAGAAAAAATATCAAAGCTGTAATGCAAACTTTTACGGATTTTGTGAAAGATCGGTAGCCAAAAAGCGAATTCGTTGCTTAACTTTGGACTTTGACTCTAAAAACAGCACCCGATTGGCCCAACAAACATATTGCTATTAGCAAAATTAAATTGTTTATTATTTTTTCTTACCGACCTCATCAATATTGAAGTTTTTAAAGCACCTGCCTTTGAAGCTAAAACAGGCAAAATTGCAGTTTTATATTTAGTTTTTTATTTTATATTTACATCATTTACACAATTTTTCTTATATTGTGCTGGTTTTTTTTCGAAATTGACAGCACAGTCTTGACATTTTTTTTTAATTATAAATGTGCGTAATATTTTCTTGCAGTATAAACATTTCGGTGTTTGTTTCAGGTTATCATACCGATAGTGCATTTTGCAAGTTAAGCTTTATCCTTATAAAGCTTCAGTAATGCGAACGTTGCTGTATCCGTAACGAACCGTATCGTAATGTTAGCACGTTGGTGCACTTATAGAACAATTAAAAACGTGCCATATGTTTTTGACATACGTAACCAACACGGCATTTACATACATAAAACAAATACAAAATATTTTTCAAGCTTGTTGTGTCTAAGATGTTTATCATACATTTTCAGGTAGTTGGTTTAACATTTTAAATCACTTTAATTGAATTAATTAAAAATATTCTAAACCACATTCACTTCTATTTATTTTGTTTGTTTCTTTTTTTTATGAAAAGCAAACAGCTGTTTACAACACAGTGATTGATATCCAAAATGTTCAAATGGTGACCGCTGTGCAGAAAAAGTACCAAGTGATTTAAATGGTATTAAAACACTATTTAGTGTGTGTATATAAACATTAATAATTAAATAATTGATATTTTAATTGTAGTTTTCAATATTTATTTATTTATTTATTTAAGTAAAAAATTGCAGTATAAGAACCTTAAGAATTAAATTCTTTTATGGTTCAAAGGGTATCACATAATGAATGTCATAATAACAAATTTTAAAATAATATCATTTAAAAAAAAAAAAAATAATTTAAATTTAAAAACTTAAGATTATGGTACATATTCTAAACATATAGTAGTTAAAGAAAAATATATATGTGGCTATCTAGTTGGTATAGCAAAAGATGAAAAGAATAGGCTGAAAATAAAGAAGGTATAGAAAAGTAGTAGTTAGTTGTTTCTAGAAATTAAATTATTTCTAGTAATTAAATTAAAAAGTTCATTTTTAAAACTGTTTTTTTCTGTGATGAGTTTAAGATTTATGGGTAAGTCATTCCAAAGTTTAATGGCATTAACGAAGAAAAATCTACCTGTGTTTAAATAGTAGTATCTAGGAATAATTAATGTCCCTGATCGTATAGACCTGCCGAATTCAATTTTTTCATAGAGATATGAAGGAGTTTTATATGAAATTAATTTATGCAAAAACAACAAATTCCTCATGCGTAAATAGTCATCTAAGCCACAACCAAGTACCTTTTTGTTCCATGAAGAAATGCTACTAAAACGACGTAAACTAAATATGTACCTTGTAGCATTGTTAAAAGATATCTGTAGTTTATGCGATGAATGCGAATCTAATTGACTGTAAACCTCAGCTGAATATGTTATGTGCGGAATTATTAATTGAATGACTAATTTTTTCTTAACATCAACTGGGGTAAAACTGGACGATACTCGTAGGTTACGAAGTGTAAGAAATGTGTTACGTATTATGGTATTAACATGATCGGTACATGACAAAGTGGAGTTGATAACAAACCCTAAATATTTAACTTTATTAACATACTTAAGAGCAGTTTCACCCAAATAAGCTGTTGGAAATTCGATGCAGGGTTTGTATCTACTGATAGGAAGTATCAAAGACTTGCCGGGATTGAGCGTCAGCTTATTGACTTGTGCCCAATTATTCATTGCCTGTAAGTCTTCATTTAAACTGAAGCATGTGTCTTCTAAAAGGCCTAAACGATTCGAAATATATAGCTGAATATCGTCAGCATAGGCATGCATACGTGCATTTTTACAGACTTCGAAAACATCCCTGAGGAACTCCTGAATAAACTCCCTTAAGACATGATTCCCTGTCACCCCACAATGACTACAGATATGTATTTTAACATATACATTCACATGTACATACATATATTATTTTGTAAATGTGCATACACAAAACAAGGTTTTGATACCTTTTTATATATTTCACATTTCTATTGTATTTTGTATATGTTTATTTATATATACATATATATACATATATGGAAATATGATGTATTATAAGTTATTATAAGATATTATTACTAAAAAAGCACCAAAGAAAAGGGCGAAAATACCCGCATTTAATTTAACACAAAAGCAGGACATCACTGCTTTACAAATGTCACGTAACAACGGAATAAAATTCTATTTTATACAGAATGTTACATTACAATACGTTACAACTACGGTTCATTAAATTTCGGTAAGCGTTTGCATTGCTTTTCGTATACCAAAAACGAACAGCTGTTTCATACAGTACAGATACGGATACAGCAACGTTCGCATAACTGAGCCTTAAATTGTATGTACGTAACGTTACTATACCGTGAATAATTTTTCTTATGTAACACACATGCGAAAATGTGACGCAGAACAAATTTATGACAAAACATAAAAAAAAAACATTTTGACCGAAATTAATAACATTGAAATAATATAAAGGGTCCACCATCTAACGTTTTTTTTTTTCAACTAGTGCTTATTTCGTGAATGGTAACACTTAGCTCATGTCTGATTTGACAGATAATTAGTTTTATCCTTCCGCTGAACGAATATGGTTGTGTATACGCTTGAACAACTCCAGGAAATATTGCGACATTACTTTGAAAATCATGGTAATGAGCAAGGAGTGGCCGTTACAGTCAATGGGATCGTTATCGGGCCATGTTGAACGAATCTTTGTTCACAAAAATTGAAGAGGAGGATATTGGCAACATTTGGTTTCAACAGGACGGCGCTACGTGCCACACAGCCGAAGCTACACTCGATGTTTTGCGCCCTGTTTTTGAAGATCGCATTATCAGCCGCAGAACTGATGTCGTTTGGCCACCTCGGAGCTGCGATTTGACACCGTTGGACTATTATTTGTGGGGTGCCGTCAAAGATAAGTGTTACGCCAACAAGCCAGAGACAATTGACGCTTTAAAGGACAATATTCGTGAAGCCATTGGTGAAATACAGATGCACACAATCGATAATGTGCTTAAAAAATTGGACCGATCGTGTAGGCTACTGCATGGCCATCCGAGGCAGCCATTTGAATGAAATTATTTTCCATTATTAACCGGAAGGATTGTACTTTCAAATAAAAAAAGAAATTTGAGAAAATATTCAGTAGTTTTTTTTATAGCATTTTCAAAAAAAAAAAAAGTTATTTGGCGGACCCTTTATTTACCCAAATAATATAGATCCCCTGGAGCACTTCTGAATACAAATTCAGAGCACTAACGACAATTTAAAAAGTATACCCTAGACTATGGATAGTGAGTTTTGCGAAATTTAAAATGCGTGTTATTTTTAATTTATAACGAGCTTCCAACCTCCGAATATTTACAAAAATAAAAAAATCAAACATATTAGCAAGGTTGATACTAGTATTTCGATCTGGCTAAAGATCTCATCAGAACCCGAAGTTTTAGAAAAGTTAGAGCCTCCATAAAAGGCAGAACTTTAACAAAAAACGTATTAATCATTAATTTTGCTCCATTCTTGTCTTCTTAGTAATCAAGCACGTGGTTAGGGTCTTTTCCTAAAAAGTATCATGACGTTACTAAACTTGGAAAACCAAAAATGTTCTTTTTATATAAAAAATTTTTAGTTTTTACTCTGGCTTAAGTAATATTTTTTACAGTTTTGTTAGTTTTTTGTTTTTATATAAATGGAGATTATTTTTATGTTATTTTTAATTTATAACGAGCTTCCAACCTCTGTATATTTACAAAAATAAAGCAAATCAAACATATTAGCTAGGTTGATAGACTAAATCTAAAATTTTATTTTTTATGAAAATAATATGAGAATTTTTTACTAAAATCTTCATATTTTTCGTCCCCGTAGAGAACCCCCTCTGAATTGTGGATATGTTGAACAAGACAATCAAATTGTCTAAGAAAAATCAAAGATGTAGTTCTTAAGATGTTTGCGCAAAAATTTCCATTTTTCATTTTTGTAAACTTCCACCAAAATGACTGTATGATGTTTTAACAAATATCTAAAAGTATAAATATCATAGAAACATTAATTTGCGACATAAATTTCATAAAATTTAGTAATGGGTTTTTTTTTAAAACTTCGCGAATTAAGAACATATTTTAATTTTAATTTCTGGTTGTGCTTTTATAAGTTATGAAAATTTAAACGTTGCATATTTCTTGCACACTCGTTAAATACCCCCAACTTTGAGCATTGACTAAACGCGAACTGTAACGAATTTTGCAAAAAGAAAAGGTATGTAAACACCATATTAACTAGGGGAGTATTTATAACAAGTTTTACAGAATTCAGAAGAACCAAGTTGAAAATGCCGTTTTTTTTGTGCTCATTATTTTTAAAATTTTATAATAAAATAATAATAGTTATTTCAACATCTGAGTAATGCAGAATATGAAATAAAATTAATATACATTACAAACAAGCAAGTATTCGATATTTAAGTTATGCACAGAAAGAAAACTTTGGTTGTGGGTGCGATAATGTAAAGCATTACCTTGTAATGTATACTCCTTACTTGTGTAGTAATTTTCAAACAAAAATAATTAGTTACCTATAATGGGTTACATAATGCATTACTCCTTACCTTCAGCATTACTGAGAAACATAGAGTTCTGAGTTACTAATGGTTGGTTACATAATTTATTACATTGTAATATATAATCCTTACCTTAGACACTATTTTGAAACATAAAGTAATGAGTTGCGTATCATTGGACATTCATGGGTTACCGTGTCATTACTTTTTACATTATTTTAAAACATAAAATAATGACTCACCGAACATCGATTACATAATGCATGACATAAGAAAGTAGAGTAATATTTGAAATATTTTTTGGAAAATGTATATTTAGACACTTTGTAATTTTGATTTTTGTAAGCAAGAGGGTAAGGTAAGTGACATAACTACAGAAAATTCAAAGCACAATAATTAATTTACCTTTTAAGGTAGATCTCAGTTGGTAGAGTTCTCGCCTAACAACCAGACATCCCAGGTTCGAATCTCAGCGTGACCACATTGGCGCTACGAAATAACCCCCAACGAAATAACCCCCAACGGCCAAAAATGAAATAACCCCCAAAAAAATTGTGTAAAATTGTTTGGGGGTTTTTTCATTTTTTTGGGGATTATTTCATCTTACGGTTTGGAGATTATTTCATTATGAAGCAACCCCCAATGAAATAAAGCCCAAAATTTAAATTCTTTGGAGATTATTTCATATGCAATTATTTGGGGGTTATTTCTTTTTTTTTTTGGGGATATTTCATTTTGCTAAAAGTGAAATTTTTTTAATATTTGTTAGTTTTTCTGCGTGGCGGCCTGCGGCCGCTCTTAGGGGTTTTCTCCTCCATAGGACGCGGCAGGTGGCTTCGCGGAATAAAGTTTCCCTGCGCGCGTCACACTAGGGAAGATAATGAGACGCGCGCAGGAAAACTGTATTCAGCGAAGCCACCTGCCGCGTCCTATGAAGGAGAAAACCCCTAAGATCGGCCGCAGGCCGCCACGCAGAAAAACTGAACAGTGTAACAAAAGAATCAAAAATATGAAAACAAAAAATAAAAAAAATTTGGGACATATTTCATTTCTTTGGAGCTTATTTCATTGGGGGTTATTTCATTTCTTCCTTTGGGAGTTATTTCATTACGAAACAACCCCCAAATTTTGGGTGTTATTTCATTTTCACCTTTGGGGAATATTTCATTTCTTTTGGGTATTATTTCATTTTTTTTTGTTGGGACTTCTTTCATTTTTTTTGGGATTATTTCATTGGGGGTTATTTCATTTTGTCGTTTGGGTGTTATTTCATTGGGGGTTATTTCGTAGCGCCGACCACATTATTTATTTAATTTAAATTTATTTAATAAAAAAAAATTAAACATTACTTTTCTCCACCCGGCAACCATATAAGTAACCAGTTATTTCTCCGCCTAATAGGTAATGAGTTTCGCCTATAACGTTTAGGCTCATGGCCTATAATATTCATTAGTGAAATAAGTTGTATTGTAATGCATGGAGCCCTATGGCGATACATAACTATAGCCATTATTTGGTAATGTGTCATAATTGCTGGGTCTCTTACAAAAAAGAACCAAAGAGCATTTTTCTACTTAAACATTAGAAAAATTTTTTCAAAATATACATGTATACCAAAAATTGCCTCAATCGAAAGATATTTAGAGGTCGCTATGAGGTGGGACTGTACGGATCCATATATGTCGATTTTTAACAGGGATCCAAAAAATAAAGCAATGTTATCGACAGTAAGTCATTGATCATTAAACTAAATATTGTTTTGCAACAAATCTGAATAATTTCTTTAAATGCCAATGACCTTTTCATATATTTATTTGTATTTAAATAAACAATAATAACAATATATCAATAAAATAGTATCAGTACAAAAATTAAAATATATAAATTTCAATGGTTTTTGTCTTGTCACCCTTAGAATGTCAATTATTTTCACATATTTAGTTGAGATTTGTGGTAAATAAATGTCAAAGTGTCATTATAATAGAATAATAAACTAAACTTAAAGAAAACCAATTAAAGTAGCAGGAGAATAAAACTATTATTAACCACATATTTATACAGGAATGCGAAAATGAGTCGATAATATGTATGTGGGTGTTTTAATTAGCTTCTGACATTTACACAGAGAAACAAATGTATCGTCACAATCGAATTGTTGGTCAACATTTAAACATTTAATTTAGTTAAAGCTAGCGACTTTTTTGATAGTGACAACAGGAATTTCATTATTATAATTACATTTGAATTGAAACTTTCCATTTTAAATGGTGCAAGCATACCTGGGATAGCGACAAACATATAATTCAATTTCAGCTAATTTTACCATTAATATGTTTTCTCTGTGTAGTCACTGATTGCAATATTAGTATAGAACAATATACAACAATCATAAATTAAAAAAAAAAAAAATACGGGTAAAGAACTCAATATTTATAGCAAAAATAAAATAATAGAAAAATGTATATGCATGCGATTTAAAATGAATTGAAAATCAATTTTTAAGACTACCCAGCCAGAAATTGCCAATGGTCTGAAAAATCAAGCACTGGCAGAGCACTATTTGCCAATGATCCAACAAATAAAGTGCTGGCAAAGCACTGATTTACAACGCTCTGCCAACGTTAGTAAAAAGTGCTTTGCCAGTGCTTAATTAACAAAATTTACAACAGTAAAAATAATAAAAGCACTGGCACAGCTCTGGCTTAGAACGCTCTGCCAACGTTCGTAAAAAGTGCTTTGCCAGTACTTGATTTACAAAATTAACAACCGTAAAAATAAAAAAGCACTGGCACAGTACTGACTTAGAACGCTTTTCCAACATTTGTAAAAATTGCATTGCCAGTACTTATTTACAAAATTTACAGCCGTTAACTTAATAAAAACAGTGGCACATCCCTTGTTCACAACAAAAGTGGAAAAATTCAAAACTAAATTGCAATTTATAATTTGAAGGAAAGAATATAATAGGAGTATAATCAGCACAAAGTATAGTTTTTGTACTAAAATTTTACTTAAGAAATTTATTTTCAAATTTCTTTCTTTAGTAAAATTGTAGTAAAAAATCGAGCTAACTTATCTCAAATTAATTTGATAAAAAAAATATTCAGTTATTTTGTAATTAACTTAGTTGTAATTAACTTAGCCTATTGTTATTTCTGTTCAAATTACCGAAATCATTCAATAAGAAATAATACAACTCTTTACTGAAGTCAATTACTAAGTAGCACTTTATTGGCCGTTTTTGGTTTTGTTACTGGAAAAGCGCTTATTGCCTTTGCTTTGCCAACGTTTTAAAAAAGAAACAGCCAAGCCCTGCCCGGTGTTATCATTTTGGGGTTGGCAAAGTATTTGGAAGATGACAAAGCCAATTGTGACAATTTTTTGTTGTTGTTTTGGTTTTTCTTTGATATTTTAAATTTTGAATCTCGCTCCTAGACGAGGACAAGAAATTCTCATTGAGTTTGTGATTTAACATAACAAATATCTCTAGAAACTCTAATAACAAAGTCCCCTGAAGATTTCCTTAGGCAGGAATGAAATCCGGATAGGGACACGCCTACATCAGATTGCTTTTCACAATTTGTTAAATAAGTTTTGGGACTTTAGCACATTTAATTACTATAAATGCAATTAATGTTTATCCCGATGAAAATAAATTTAAATAACAAATATGCAGGTGCTTGTGCAAATTTAAATGTAACTGACACTAATAGAAAACATGATTTTCTATTGTTGATTTACTTGAATAAACGTCACTACATTGCTAGGTCTGTCAAAAAAACAGAGTAGTATTTGGAAGATGACAAAGCCAATTGTGACAATTTTTTGTTGTTGTTTTGGTTTTTCTTTGATATTTTAAATTTTGAATCTCGCTCCTAGACGAGGACAAGAAATTCTCATTGAGTTTGTGATTTAACATAACAAATATCTCTAGAAACTCTAATAACAAAGTCCCCTGAAGATTTCCTTAGGCAGGAATGAAATCCGGATAGGGACACGCCTACATCAGATTGCTTTTCACAATTTGTTAAATAAGTTTTGGGACTTTAGCACATTTAATTACTATAAATGCAATTAATGTTTATCCCGATGAAAATAAATTTAAATAACAAATATGCAGGTGCTTGTGCAAATTTAAATGTAACTGACACTAATAGAAAACATGATTTTCTATTGTTGATTTACTTGAATAAACGTCACTACATTGCTAGGTCTGTCAAAAAAACAGAGTAGTATTTGGAAGATGACAAAGCCAATTGTGACAATTTTTTGTTGTTGTTTTGGTTTTTCTTTGATATTTTAAATTTTGAATCTCGCTCCTAGACGAGGACAAGAAATTCTCATTGAGTTTGTGATTAACATAACAAATATCTCTAGAAACTCTAATAACAAAGTCCCCTGAAGATTTCCTTAGGCAGGAATGAAATCCGGATAGGGACACGCCTACATCAGATTGCTTTTCACAATTTGTTAAATAAGTTTTGGGACTTTAGCACATTTAATTACTATAAATACA